>SMMW01000596.1:600000-984200 GCA_004794655.1 Marisa cornuarietis
ACTCCTGAAGGTCCACGCTTGACGTCAACGTTTAACCAGCTACCACTCAGTTTCTTTTCTCTTTATATTCAGAGCGAAATTAGTTTTGATACAGCTCTGGGCCTACTTACAAGAATACCACCTTATCCTCCAAGCTCAGTCAGTGTATAGACCTTTTTACAGTACCGAAACTACTCTAATTACACAGACATATTATCTGCCCTTGACAGCGGTGATGTTTCTGCCTTAAGGACAACACGAGCGCTTGGCGAAAATCGCTGGAAATAAAGCACAAAGTATCACAAAAACATGTTTCGGTGGTATTTTATGACAAAGAGCCGGGAAAGATTTTATATTAATATTTTTCTCTAAAGCACACCTGGATTTGTCGAGAAAACAGGAAGTGACGAAATGAACGTATTTCTAAAAATAGCGCCATCTAGTCGAAGAGAAAAGATGCAATCCTTGGTAAAAGAAAACTAACCAGGACACATAGTGCTATTGCTGAATGTTCTTTTCGACACTCAGATGGAGTTAGTTTGTGCTTATAGAAGGAAATCCTAAAGATAATGGCAGCAAACGCCAGTGGATTAACTTTGTTCAGAGATATGTATATAATGTATGTGTATATATGTTTATATACAGATCTCTACTTTGTTCAAACTTGCCGTGTGAACTTTGTCCCCACACCGTACTCAAGAATTTGCTCAAAACATTTCAAACTCGATTGTTATCCAGTCACTTATACAGTACAGGGAAGTTTTCGACTTTCAGTAAAACGAAGAGATCTTATTCCTACAGCAGTGCTTCCTATACAAAAGCACGAGATGTTAAAACCAACTACGACTGCTGGTAGATCAAGCACCAGATATACAACATCGACGGTTTCTACACCGTCTGGTCTACAAGTAACATCGTGTGACAGTCACAAACACATCATCATCAGTCGTATCTTTATCCAGCATAATGCTAACAACAAAGGACAGTGTGAGATCCCCATCGATGTGTGTGATCGAAACAGCTACAAACGAAAAAAAAAAGAACTGATGGTGATAAACATAAGGAGCTTAAACGGGAACACTTGCGACTATCAGTAAGTAAATAGAAAAATTTGCATGCAGCTAAATGAGGAAGAAATAAGTTTCTGCATCGATAAACATGTTTCAAACTATCATTATCTTTTTAATTGTAAAAAATCCTTATCAGCAGTCAATTGTAACTATTGTTGCCCATTAAATTTTGATCTGATTGACTTACCAGTCTATTGAATGAATTAAATTTGGAACATTTAATTATTTTTAACTTCATTCGAAGCTTCTAAATAAAGTTCCAATCTGTAGGGCTGGATTCCAAATTCAGCTGTTCCATTTTGGGGCAAAAAAATCGCTTCTTGAACACGACAACCTGAGCGATGTTTCTTCATTTGACTTGAAGACATGCACACTCACTGTTACAAATACTTCGATCGCGTGAGAACCTCCAGTACAGGAGAGTCTTTTTCCCGCCTTCCTAGTTGCAGGTGAAAATGCCGATGTTTGAAGGCTTATATCTTTCAAATTAAGGATAATTATGTACTCATATTTTGGGAATTATTATTTTTAAACGAACCTAACCCGATAATAAAGAAAAAATGTTGCGCTCACTTTGTCCCTTAACTCTGCTGGACCTTCCGTTGCATAGACTCCACACCCTCTACGGAATTTCTGGACCCGCACTAGCATGGTTCAACTTCTATCTCACTGATTGTGTTCGTTGATGGTCAGTCATCTCGTCCTGCTCCACTTTCCTGTGGGGTTCAGTACTCGGTCCATTTCTGTTCATTTTCTACACAAAACCACTTTCATTATGCCTTTAGTCTCACTGGGTTTTTCATCTTTCATATGCTGACGGCACGCAACTGTACTGCTCCACTCCACCGGCTGAGTCTCACTCTGCTACGGGCACTATAGAAGCCTGTACTAACGGTGTGAAGGACTGCATGGTAACAAACAAGCCTAAACTCAACGATGATAAAACGAAAGCCTTACTATGTCGAGAAGAAGAAATAAAACTTGATATGTTTGTCCGCCATTACATCACATCAAGGTGGGTGAAACCATCACCACCATTCACTAGCCAAAAGCTAACCAGCTTTTTTAACTCTGTCTGTGGATGCTTCTCTCCCTTTGGTTGTTAGTTCTGTCGGTAAATTCCCTGCGACCATTTCCTCCTCCACCATCATTAATTCACCGATCGATCACTTAGCTCTCCGCATTTCGCTTCATTTTTATTTGTTTTTCTTCTTTCCACTCCTTAGCGTCATCTGTCTTGTAAATATTATATCCGTGGATTTCCACCGCTTTCCTTTTCCGATGGATTATGAGCTCATTCGACATTATGGTTATCAGAGAAGCAATTTGCAAGATTCTCTACGAGTAACAAGAACAAAACGACCCATGTCTGTTTGGTCCGTTCTACGACTGCAACTGTGGAGTGGGAATCCCAGACACTTAATCCCCAGACACTTCATCCCCAGACACTTCATCCCCGACACTTCATCCCCTAGACACTTAATCCCCAGACACTTAATCCCCAGACACTTCATCCTCAAAATGAAATTTCAACTAAAAAAATTATGAAGTGAATGAAAAATTTAATTCAAATTCAAATAATTATTTCATGTAAACATCAAAATAAGTTTGACAATATAATAATACTTAATTTCAACATTTATAACATTAGTTACAGTTCATGTGAGCTATTAAAGTCAATGTTCTTCAACATTAAGATATGTAAAGTGTTGTTAATCAATATGACAGGTAAGCTAATGATCGAAGGTACAGAAGACGATCCATTGCCTCATATCGCTGTACAATGTTGCTGATTCTCATGGCCAATTCAGCCTACTTCTTCTTTGGACGTTTCTCTCTCCCGGCGCACATAATTGTAAACCCAGCGCAACCCAGTCTTACCAGAGTTACCACGCGACACATTTCTCTTATAATATTTCAAGTTCACAAAATAGCAGTTTTGAGTGTTGTGTTGCGATTTGGGGATGAAGTGTCTGGGGATTAAGTGTCTAGGGGATGAAGTGTCGGGGATGAAGTGTCGGGGATTAAGTGTCCGGGGATTAAGTGTCCGGTCACCGTGGAGTGGATAGGAACATTTGCTTCCTCGCTTATTCAACTCGATTGAGCAAGCAGGAGATAACAACAGTTTACATTTCTTTCCTCATCTGATTTGTCATTTTATGTACATAACGGCTGCGTACCTCCCTTTATGTGCTCTTATTATTCAGTATTTCTGTTTATATTTTTCGTCATGCGCTTTGAACCAGTTTGCGCACAATACGAACACGTTTCAGTAGCCTGCACTATTTGTCACTTTTCTATCATATCGCAATCTGTTTTGATCCACTTTATCGAATAGATAAGTAGAGTTTTGTTTCTTTTGTCTTTGCTTTGTCCATCTTTTACATGTTCTTTATGCAGGAAATCAGCCCACAGTTTTAAATTTAAATAAGATGCAGGGAATCTGACTATATCGATTGACCTCTATCGATTAACTTCTGAGTGTCTTCATGTCGTGCCAGCTGTCGCATGCAGAGATCTCGAATACGACAACGGCTATCACCTGTGCTGCAGCCCTTTTGGCAGAGATTCCCGCCCTATTGCAGAAAACTTCCAGTGTACGGGAAGAGAGCAGGCACTGACTAACTGTAGTCACACAGCTCCTGACAGTCTCAATTACTGCACAAAAGATGTTGTCTCAGTAGCCTGCTACAACGGGCCTGCTCCTTCAGGTAGGTCCAAGTGTTCTGAATAGTTACAATGTGTGAATTAACATGATTTCCCACGAAAACTCATATTTTAGCATGTCTTCTTGACAAAATGTTTCCACGTTGCTGCAGGACCAGTCATAGTTCCATAATTTTGCATGACAAACCTGGTTCCCGATATATCAATGACAAATGTGTGTTTCGACACATCTGCATGAGAAAGGAAAACTCTACATAATAAATATTCGTTTTCTTCAAACGCGTCTTTTGAAATACTAATTTCACAAACGGAATGAGCTACTGTAAAAAAAAATCCTCCGTGTTTTGCTCTTTAGACTACACGTTCTTTCTGAACGACGGAAACACAAACTCGGGTGAGGTGCAAGTCACCTTCATGAACGTCACGGGCAGCATCTGCAGCGACAACTGGGACGACACCGACGCCAGAGTGTTTTGCAGGGAACTGGGCTTCCAGACGGGTCATGCTTTTAAGTATTGGCTTATAGCATATCGTCCATTTTGGATGACCGATGTGCACTGTACCGGCTCGGAGCTTTTTCTGAGAGACTGTCCCAAGACCCTGGGTGCCGTGTCGCAGTGCTCCACTAAGGTCCCTGCTGGAGTAACTTGTTCAGACATAGAAGGTTAGCGGGAAAAACTGGTCCAATAACTGTTTGCTGGTGCTTCTTTAATGGTGATGGAATTAAGTCTTGAAATGTCTAACCATTCGTCTTAATTGTTGCATTTTTATATTTGTACGTCAATATATATATATATATATAATAAATAACATTATTTTTTCTAATATATCATATGTTTTCTACGCTTTTGTGCATGTCATTAAGTCTGTGTTTGCTTCTTTCTATCCCGCTGTAACATTTACCTTTGTTTTTGAAGTCACCATCATGTGTGTTTAATGTTTTTGTTTATATATTGTATCTCATCGTGCATCGCGAGCAAACAGTTTTAGAGACGTAGTACACGTGGAATGTGTGAAGGATTGTTTTCTCATGACGGTCACACTCTGTCCAGGTGTTAACTACCGTTTGGCTGGCAGCAACTCTTCATACAAAGGACGCGTGGAGGTGCAGGTTAATGGTACCTGGGGTATTGCGTGTGGATTCCTCTTTGGATTCCTCTTTGAGGAATCCTGGTCTAAAATCTTCTGTAGGATGCACGGTTTCACGGAAGGATATAGAGATGACATACGGAGCTACTCAGACCTTCCCAGCAAGAGCTTTAGTAACTCGTTCAGCTGTAACGGAGACGAATCTGTGCTGGACGAGTGCCCGCAGTCAGGCTGGAGACCTATGGACAGCTCGGACCCTTGGATATGCAGGGTTCTTGTTGTCAACGTCGTCTGTTTTGGTGACGGTAAGCTGAGGCAGGAGTGTTTCTTCATGTGCTCTTTAATGTAAATACCTCACAGATCAGGGTGTGTCTGTTTGACTTTTTTATGTCTAAAGAGTGGGTTACATAGCTTTATTGCGTAGATTTCCATCGAACGCAATTATTACATTACTATAGCACCATTATAACTCACTGTTGGTTAAGGTCCAAGAACGTAATAAGCGAATATAAACTCAAAAAACCAGGGGTTCTTTTACCTAATACTGTTAATTAAGTGAGAAGGAAAAATAAAAAATCTCCCAATTTTAAATTTTGCAGTACAAACAGTGTTGCTTTAGAATTCTTTAGTGTAAACAGATATGCTTCTGAACTTTCAATGAAAAACCTATTTTCAACCTTGACCGTGTAGACAGCGCTGTTGTTAAACTGTTCAGTACCAACAGCCTTGTTCTCAAACTCCGCAGTGCGCGTCGGCACAACAAATAATGAAAACATTCGCATGGGTCCGGTTCAGTTCTACAGAAACGGCACGTGGTACAACCTGTGTGACACGGGCTTCGATGACGTCACTGCCAGGTGACACATTCACTTACATCACCTGATTTTATTCATTTTTCATTATTATTACCAAGCATAATGCCTAGGAGACAATCAAAACTTATTATCACTGTGTATAAAAGACTGTTAAAGACTAAAAACTGTTTTCCTTTAAACAGGACACTGTATTGGACTGATAAAGAGTAGACAAAAGAAATCTTCAGACACAACGTGACGTTTTTAGAAATGAGTCAAGGGCACATAATCAGGACGTTTTGTCGATATTTTTAGTTAAAAAAGAGAAAATCAGCAGAACAAAAACACGGAAAAAACAAAACTCATGTTTGTACTATTATTGGAAAAGTGTGTAGTGTACTCAACAATATCAACCCATAAAACACAGGCGAGTCTGCCGAGACATGGCGTACGTTGATGGTAGAGCTGTCTGCTGTTCAGCCTATGGAACATCTTCATACCAAATAAATTCATATGAGACCAATTTGAACTACATTATGCGGTGCCAAGGAACAGAAAGCGACTCAACTGACTGCCTCAGACCAGGAGACTGTCTGTCGGGAAACTACGCCTCAGTTGTTTGTTTCAACAGTACAGATGTCGTTGATGAAGGTGAGTGAAGACAAGTAAAAAATAATAAATGTTTTATGTGTCGCGTGACACCCCCAGCGTCGCCGGATGCGTGATTACAGCCACTCGTTCAGCCATCAAGATCACACAACTATTCACTCAGAGATGGGACACGACGTTCTTATCGAACCACTGATGAGTGTAGACCACAACAAAGACATGAACGGTACAAACAGCACATTTATTCACACGCAGAAAATAATAGTGAAAAAAAAGTATATATATATACCCACAAAAACAAAGCAAAGAGCCGTCCCACTACAAAGAAAAGATAATTTAAAAACCTAACGGGGAACGGTAAAAACACGGGATAAAACACCCGCACACACTGCGGCGAAGTTCTGACAGAGCGATAAGGGTATCGCCACTGAGGCCTTCAGGCCAAGCGTTAGAATGAGAGGGAAAGTTTGCACTCAGTCAGCTTGCAGTCTGTCTCTTTCGCTCCATGCTGCGTTTCTCTGTGGTCCTACGCGGCACACCCACTCTGACCCCTACCCCAATTGTCCACCCGGCACACGAAGGGGACCCTCTGCTAGCCCGCAACCCGTTGGTCACGTGCACAGGTTTGCGTGCTCACAGTTCCAGAGGAAGGCTCAGCTACACCCGGGGACGCAGCTAGGTCACACTCATACGCTGACGATGCTGGAGAATAGAGAACAAGACTACGAAGGCGAAGGATGGAAGGAACGAAGGGGTGGACGAATGTAGAAAATGACAAGACTTTACACAAAAAGGACTAAAAATGGAAGAACAAGCCCACTGTCGGTCACCCGCTTAGGGTCTCGCACAGTGTCTCGCGGGGGCTGGAACCAAAAAAACCAAAAGAAAAATAACCCCATGCTCTGGTCATGAAGTTTTTTCGCGTACATGGATGGAAGGGGGTGTACAAGGAAATCCCCTAACTGTAAAGACAGCAACTCCAGGAATGATGTCATACCCCGTCGGCGTGGAGTGAGAGTTAGGGAGACAGCGACATAATGGTTACCAGGCGTGTTCTGGTCATCGACGGGAAAGTTTTGTTTCTTTGACCACGAAAGGTGACTTCTTCCATACCTTGTCCTTCTTTAACTTCGTATTGCCATTTGTGTGTGTGTGTGTGGTCGTTCGGTGGTCGAGCAGTCTGTCATCCTGCCAGAATACTTGTCTTTCTATTCATTTTCTAGGAATTTTTTTTTTTAAAAACCTCATTATGTTTCCACAGAATTAGTTTGGTGTCCTGACTTTCCTTTTTCCTGTCTGTTCCTGTGAGTCTGAGATCCAGGCCTCTCGCCTCCCTTCTTTGGTAGTTTGTCCGTGTGTCTGTAGATCTGTCTGCCTATCTGCCTGCTTGTTTGTCACGTTATATATCATCTGTATAGCACAATGCGTGAATCATTTACCTTAATGTTGTAGGTTACACGTTCGGCTTCCACGACAACGCAAAGACTAGCGGACAGGTGGTCGTGACACACCTGGGCGTGGCAGGAGGCATCTGCAACACCTTCTGGGACGACGTGGACGCACGCGTGCTTTGCAGGTCACGTGGTCATCAGGACGGCGCCGCCTACCACTACTCGCAGTACAACAACGAGTATCGGCTGCCCAGCCAGCCGGGTTTCTTCCGGTTACGTGACATCAACTGCAGGGAGAGTGAGGTCTCGCTCGGGGATTGCTCCCTGTATAGCAGGGGTCCCTACTGGCTGAGTGGCATCAACTGCACGGGGAGTGAGGCCTCACTCGGGGATTGCCCCTTCAACGACCGCCTCCATCTGGGCAACTGTAGCACGGCGGACCTGGCCGGCGCTGTCTGCTTCAACGACACCGGTAAACTTCCAGACTCCTCTCATGTTATCAGCACACACTGACTGTCATTCTATAGCGGCGTTACCACAGTTACCGGTCAATTTTAAGTTTCTTGTAGTAACTTTCTGAAACCACTTCACAACATTTTTCTAATTTTAAACACTTGAAGGTCTTAAATCTACTAAGATCATCAGTAGAATACAGTTAAAAGGTAAACATATTTCTCGATCGGATTAACTCTATACGGCGTTAATATATGAATGACAAAAGTCTTTTGTTGGATTTACGGCTTTACGGGGTTTTCAGAACTTGCTCAAGTGCAGCGGAGTCAAAGCTGCGCTAGACGATCGAGTAACCGCACTCAGTCTACTAGTCTCTAGTATACAAGCAATGCTTCAGCCACAGATTGTATGAGAGAACAAAGTGACATTACTCCTGTAAATGTCGTTTTCTGCGACATTCAGAAACCTCCCTAACCACGAGACTTTGATCCCCAACTCTTAACGAGTAGCGACAGCAAAATTCACATCAAACACTTCGTTGTTTGTGAGCAGGGATACAGTATCGCCTTGTGGGCGGTGATCGTGAGGGTGCAGGCCGAGTGGAAATATCTGTGGGTGGAGTCTGGGGTACCGTGTGCGACACCAACTGGGGTGACGAGGACGCCAGCGTCCTGTGCCGTAGCCTGAACTACACGGACGGGTACGCAGTGAGCAATGCTTACTATGGTCGAGGCACTGGTCCCATCTGGCTTAACAATGTCAGGTGCAAGGGGTCAGAGAGGTCACTGGCCGAGTGTCCACACTCAGGCTTCAATGTTGAGCGCGACATCAACAGCTGGACTGGCTGTATGGCACATATGAACGACGCTTCTGCCGTCTGCATCGACAAAAGTAAGTCCGCGGCTTCAAGCCATTTCGTCACTGTTGTAGTGGACGCCGATGGAATATTTTTCTGTTGTGTAAAAATATAAAAATGTTTTTAAAAATAACCTCTAAAATACAAGGATTGTGTCACACTCCAATGCTCAGTCTACTACAAATTTGGTAGGTACGATGGATATAAATCAAATATTATTTTCACCTTGTACAAGGTAATGTTGTCTACTCTGTACAAAAGATAATTTTATTGGCTTCTCGTGTCCTTTTGCGTAAACCTTTCTGCTTTGATTCTCCACTTTAAAAGCGCATATATTTAATATCCTTTGTAATAAATGTTTCTTCTTCACAAGTCAAACTTAACCTCGGTTTCAACGCTTCTATGGGAGCTGTCATGGTCTACCTGGGAAAAGCCTGGACCCTGATCTGCGATGACGACTTTGACACCAACAGCGCTGTCACTGCCTGCAGATCTCTCGGATTCCCGCACGGACTGCACGTGCGAGGGGGCGTCTTCGGCCGAGTGGACGCTCCGATCGGCTTCACACATGTGCGATGCACAGGCCGCGAACCGGGCCTTCTGGACTGTTCTTACAATATCACGACCTCGTGCGGTTCAAGGTCATATGCCTCCGTCGTCTGCAGCCGCGAACCTTTCGTTGAAACAAGTGAGTCGATTTCGATTCTCTACTTTGCTACATCCATTTTTTCTGCTTCCGCGTGCATATTTGATTCTGTTAATAAAATGGGTAGGGTATATTGCTGGTGTTAGTGTTATTTATAAGAACTTTTAAACAATAGATTTTTGATTGTAATAACACTCCTCCTTAAATTGTTGGTATCATCTCAGCCTGAAAATGTAGGAAGAAAGTAATGCATTAAACCGTAACGAGGCAGGAACTCCTGAACGCTTATCAACTTGCGGTTAAAAAAAAAGAGCTAAGTAACCAATGATGAGGATTGGATATTTCGGACTGGGCAAGGTGTTGTTGGTGGTCAGTGAGCTCCACTTCTTAGAAACAGGTCGCCGATACGAGGCTTCTCCTTCCCTGGGTACGCCATTTACTGGTTTACCACAGACTGTTCTCAGTAAACCTCATAGTTGCATTAATCTACGGCCGTTCTTTTTCTATTTCGTATTTATTTTTGCACACAAGTGGGGAAGGACTTTTAAGTCTTATCTCAAACTTATGTCGACTAGGTGCTAAAGTGCGGATTATGGAGGACACCATGGGTGAACCCCACCATGGTCTTATCAACGTGCAGGTGGAGGGAGTGTGGGGCGCTGTGTGTGCCGCAGGCTATGGGGTCACCGAGGCCATGGTGACCTGCAAGGGGCTGGGTTTTGCTGGCGGAGTCCCCTATACTGCGCACTTCTCTGACAGGAACAGAAAGGTGAAAATACACTACATTATTATTATTATTATTATTATTATTATTATTATTATTAAAGCAGATTTATATAGCACAATTTTCAACTCCTGAGTCGACTTCATGCGCTTTATAGAACAAAAAACTTCAAAACAAATTGACACAAAATCCACGTTCAAACAAAGACCAAACTTATTAACAAACCATTTTACAGAGGCATTTCAACAAACAAAATTACAAGGGGGGGGGGGGAGAAAATGCTGCACACAAGCATGAACACGGACTCTACAGCTGTGACATTCGACAAATGTCAGTGGACCCAATCACAGTGCATGCACGCATGCATGTCCAAACGACGACGAAAACAAGCAGATACATGACTACCCATGTCCGGCGTGCACACACAAGATGCTGGCACAAAGGCCGTGCACAACAGTTCACAAGACATCAGAAGGTTTCAGTCCACGCTGCTGGTGCACGTTGATCTAGAAGCCAAAATGTAGCGAAGCGATTCGGAGATGAGAAATTGTCAAATTTGCAGTGATCAAAATGGATCAAATATGAGTGTAAAGATTTCTAGTCAACAAAATCATGCGACGAATGGCGCAAAAAACCCACACGAACAGGCTGGCTGTCGATGGGAACGCAGAAGGCCGTAGTTGCAACCAAAATGGCCGCAGACAAGCAAATCATTGAAACAGAAAGACGAAGAAGCATGTGTCAAATAATAGGCACGAAATTCACAGCACGTCATCAAAGACAACAACAAATACAGAGAGCTAGTCCCCTCCAGCCGGTTAAGCGAAGGGACATTACACGCCAACAACAGCACAAAATAGTATTTAAGCATTTTTAAAATAAAAAGACTGCTAATTTTTCGACAAAGGCTGTTAAGAAAAAATATCGTCTACTTACAAATGTAGATCATAGAAAATACCTGTATCAAATGTTCTGGTGTCTTTTACTTTGTTTCTCTCTCATTTACTCAAACACACACTCAGTTTCTCGTTCTTCATTTATTTATCTCGCCCTCTCCCCCACACAATAAAAGTCTTCTAGACAAATCTCAAAATAGAGTTTGTGTCTGGCGCGCTACTTTCTGTGGGCTTGGTCGCTAATGCTGCTAGATTTACATGCTTCCTTATTACGAATGTCACTAGATTCATGTGTGTAAAACGACTGTTTCTGTACCGCTGTCAATAGACCCACGTGTATATCTGTACCGCTGTCAATAGACCCACGTGTATCTCTGTACCGCTGTCAATAGACCCACGTGTATCTCTGTACCGCTGTCAATAGACTCACGTGTATCTCTGTACCGCTGTCAATAGACCCACGTGTATCTCTGTACCGCTGTCAATAGACCCACGTGTATCTCTGTACCGCTGTCAATAGACCCACGTGTATCTCTGTACCGCTATCACTAGATTCACAGTGTTTCTGTACCGTTGTTACTAGACTCAGTGTTTCTGTACCACAGCCCATCCTGATGTCGGACGTGAAGTGTCGTGGTGACGAGAAAACTCTGATCAACTGTCAGTACACAACGACCTCCACAACCTCCTGGTGCGACTTCTACGCCCCTCGCGCCGGCGTCCTGTGCTACAACGACACCAGTGAGTCTGTCGACATTGTTTGTCTGAGGTTCTACAGCTGCCCTCATGTTACCCTGTGCTAGTGTATTCTATGAGGTGCTACAGCTGACCTCATGTTAACCTGTGCTAATAAGTTTATTCTTTAAAGATCGAGGCAATCTCCTCGATATACTTGAAAACTATACAGAAGACACTCCCCCAGATCGGTAATCCCCCTGTTGTGAAATCCAGTTTTACGGGCTGTGGTGTTGTTTTCGTGTTTTCGTGTTTGTGACGGTCATTTATTTCAAATCATTTCTTGGGGACATGTTTGCTACTGCCAAACAATTTGAAAGCAATTTTTGTTGACTCTTGCAGACGGCATTTCTTTTCGCCTGGTTGGAGACACTGACCCCAGTCGGGGACGAGTAGAGATGCGGTATGGCGGAGAGTGGGGTTTAGTCTGTGTACAGGATGTCACTTCTCGGGCAGGTGGACCAGCCTGTAGAAGTCTCGGACACGGGGGAGGTTTGGCCGTGTCACAATACAGGTCAGCCCTACTCTTTTATCCTATTGCAATTTCTTTTACACAGTATTTAATGATCGTTCACTATCAATGGTACAGCCTATTGCCCGTGAAATCGGCAATGATTTTCAGTCTGTATCACCATTGCGGATTGGATGAAAAGTTAAGTATCATTAACTAGGTACACAGAGCAGATGATAAAAGTTTATTTATATTCGTACAGATTTAAGTCCCTTTGTCTACCCTACGTGTCAACAGAGCCCTACTCTTCTCTCCTGTCGCCTTTTAAACTTTTATACAGCATTTAATAATCGTTCACTATCATTGATAGAGCCTACTATCCTTTAAATCGGCAATGATTTTAATTCTGTATCACCTCCGCGGATTGGATGAAAAGTTATTATTACCTAGGTAAACAGTTGATAAAAATTTATTATTATGCGTAAACAGTTAAGTCCCTTTATCTGCCCTACATGTTAACAGATCCACCAGTGGCTTTGCTTTGCACACAAAAGGATTTCCTTGCCTCTTAAGGCTCTCGTCTTCACAACAGGTTTGTCTTTATTGTGATCTCATTACAGGTATGAAGTTCCTTCCAGTGACTCTTTCTGGTTTTACCAGCTGAATTGTCAAGGTAATGAGAGTTCCCTACCTTTGTGCACATCCACTGGTTTCAACAATAGCAATGAGTACTACTACAAGGTCTCGTGCATAAACGACCGCACTTTACATGTCGAGTGTTTCTCTAAGGACACTGGTGAGGGAAACATTCTATGTCTGTGTATTTATATTGTAGCACATTTCGCATTAATTACTGATTTTTGTATGTCTCCCTCTCCCTGTTAATGACAAATAGACTCTTTGTAATACTTGTGTAGTTCCCCATTTACATTCTTATTTCTAAAGAATTTTACATTTTTTTCCAATATCCTTTCAACTATATTGTCTTTCCTTCTAGTGTTGCACTTGAAACTAATTCACGCTACAGACATATTTATTTTATTTTTTATTGTCTGTGTATGGATGTTTGCTTTGTTATTTGAACATTACTTCCTAATAGAATCTTTACTACTACTCATTCGTTTGTAAGTGTTTGTGCTAATATTAGTGTTAAATTTTGTAATTTCTTGTTGACTATAGTATCCTCATCCTTTCTCGTTAGCGAGTTTTTGGCATCCTGTTTTTCAGTGGGTTCCATGTTAACAGTAATCGTTGATATATTAATTTGTGTGTCCAGTCTCCGTCATAATCTTAAGTACAGTGGCAGAACCAATAGTAACCGTTAAACTTCTCTTCAGTTATCACAAACCTCCGTCTAGCGGGCAGCACCACTAACAGTTCAGGACGTGTGGAGGTTTTTCTCCAGGGACCTGACCAGTGGGGTACCGTCTGCCACAACAACTGGGATGATTTCGATGCCACTGTCGTCTGTAACCAGCTCGGCTACGCTACAGGAAAGGCAGTCAAAAACGCCGCGTGAGTCACGTGACTTTTGAAACATTGAAATATAATCCCCAATACATTGCATTTAACGAGTGCTTTCAAAGTGACAAGAACACACAGTTACTATTTATCCACACAGTTGCTATTTCTTCACACAGTTAATATTAATCCACACAGTACTATTAATTCCAACCTCTGTACCAAATTCTTCTTTCTCCCAGACTCTCACGTCTGCTTCTTCTTCCAATTTCTAAACAACGCCCCCTATCAACATTCAAACCAGGGGTCATAATCGCTATTCAATCAAGGGCGACAACCTCGTTACTTCGACGTTCATGGGTGATAACACATGTTCATAACATTCCTCCCCTCCTACAAAAAAAAATGTTCACATTTTGGCCTAACTACAATACAACTGTTACGTTGTACGAAAAGATTATCTTACAGCCCTATGAAATTTCTTGATCCATTTCAGCCCTTGATAAGGTATCGGCTAATTTATTAGTGGTCCCCTTAATCGGCTGAATATCAAACTTAAACTCCTGGAGTGCTAAAGCCCACCGCATCACTCTGGCATTCTTATAAGGATTAGATGTGAGGAACGATAGGGGCTTGTGATCAGTATGTAGGGTAAACTGTCTCCCATACAAATATCTAGACAGCTTCAGAACAGACCATACTATGGCTAAACACTCTCTTTCTACTGTGCTGTATCTCTTCTCTCTATCCAGTAATTTTCTACTCACATATATGACGGGTAAGAAACTGTTCTCAATGTTGTAGGTGAAGAGGGCTGATGGAACTTCTGCACGTCGAGGGTATTGTTTTAGCATGTTTATGTAGTAGGTCTTCTGGTTTAATCATTTCCTTGAATATATCGGTTACTTGTTCACTTTTTTTGCACTTCTTTATAGATTTAGACAACTCTTCTGCTGTGGTATCCGGTTCACGACGATAGGCGATCAAAGTGTGTTTAAAGTTTTTTTTTTACAAGAGCAGATGGTGTTGCTGTTTTTCTTTTCTTGCGAACTCTCGTGATTTTCATCCTTTTGTTCTTGCCTACCAGTTCGAAGCTCAGCAGTAGGTATCGTAACTCCTTGAAAAGTGTTACATTGGAGTTCTCTACAAATGCCTGTTCTTTCTTGGTTGTCCCCAGCCCTGTTATGGGTTCTGTGAAACTCTTCTGATGGATTTCACGATCTTTTGACAAGATGCCAATGAGTATCTTCTTCTCTGCTATGTCTTCTACTAACTGGCGTTTCAATCCCAGATATTCCTTTTGAGTTTCTCTCCTATCACCAAGTCTTTGTTCGAATTCTCTCATTTGCTTTGTCAAACGTTCCACGGCTCGGTTAGCCTCCACACTGTTTAATTTCTCGACTTCCAGAGATCCTTCCAGGTCTCTAACACGAAGCTTTAAGCTTTCTGAGTTGAATTTCGTTTCCAGATGAGCTGTTCTTTCTGCCTCGGTGTTTCCTTCCAGAGAATTCAATCTTGTGATAGTATTATCAAGATCTTTCCTGAGTCTTTCCTCTCGTTCCTTGAAGGTTCTGATATCTGCTGAGGCTTTTAGTAGGTCATCACACTGATGCTTACGTCTCAACTCCAATTCATGAATCTTTTCTTTCAACTCACCAATGATCGACTTCTGTTGTTGGCACAGTACAGCCAATCGATCTCTTTTCTTTTGGTTAACATCCATCTCGGCCTTGAGTTGAGCAATTTCTTTGTCCCTGATCTCTAACGGCAGTCTACACTCACGACCTTCTGCATCTTCTTTTATGTTCTTTAGTGAGGAATCGCTTTGCTGTAATTCCATTCGGTTGTTCTTCTTTATATTCCATTGAACTGGTGGTAGAGTTAGGGGTTGAGGTCCCTGCATCTGGCGTTGGAATTGCGCGCGTGTGGTAACCGCTGCTGTTGGTTCTGACTCTTTCTCTTGTACATCAAATACCACCCGTTTTGTACCTCTCGTGTTTCCAATGATTAGATCGACAACTGGATTTTCGATGACACAACATTTCAGGTCTCCATTGAAGAAAGGTGTCTCTACTGGAACACGTGCTAGAGGGAAGGTTTCAACGTTTCCACCAAAGGTAATACAAGATTGTTTCCCGTTCAGTCGGTCTTGAGGTTGAACCAAGGAGGCTCGTATACCGGAGATGGTTGCACCTGAGTCGCGTAGCACCTTAACTTGCTGTCCCCTAATCCGTCCTGGATACAGATGTAGTTTACCCAATTCCTCCTCGTCGGTGACTGAACACATAATAGCAACATTGGCTGGGGTTGGGTTGCTCTCATTTTTCCAATTTCCATTTGTGTTATCTTGGGGTCGATAGCTTGGACAAACCTTCGCTATATGTCCAAGTCCTCCACAGTTGAAGCAACGTCGTGGTGGTTTCCAACGATCAGGATGACAAGGGCTGTTTCGATCATATATGGTCGTTGGTGCTTCCTTCGGAACTGTTCTTATTGGTGGGGAGTGGGGTGGAGTCCTCCATGATTCATTCCTTCTGTAGGGAGGAGTATTTCGTTGTCTTGAAGATCGAGGAGAAGTAAATTGGTGTCTGTCCTGCTTTGGGCGAGCTGGCGGTGAAGAAGGAGGAGTGGCTTGTCCCACATTTGCGAACATGATAGTTTCTGTTCGTCTTGCCGGAGATTTCTGGGGGTGTGCTTGGCGATAACGTTCAGCACTGTCAATCATTTCATTAGCGTTCTGAAAATCTCTTTCTCTCAGAAATACGGCTAAATCTCTAGATACACTTTGCAGTATTTGTTCTCTGACTAGCAGATCATGCAATCCTTCATAAGTTTTTTGGACTTTGGATAAGTCGATCCACCTGTTGAACAATCCGATTAGTCTGGCTTGAAAAGAATGCATTGACTCTTGAGATTGGGGTTTCACCGATCTAAATTTTTCTCTGTAACCTTCGGCGGTGCACTGAAACTTGAGTAATAGTTCTCTTTTGAGCACATCATAATCCACGGGGCCCTGTACACATAGGTTATCATATAGCTGGAGGGCTTCTCCGTGAAAAGAAGTGGCGATTTGTAATGGCCAGATATCTCTGGTCCATTTAAGGGACTGCGCCTGAGCCTCAAATCGATTCAAAAATGCGTTGATATCGTCTTCGTCCTCTTTGAAGGCGGGGAGTTTATGTGTGAGTCCTTTTGGGGTTTGGTTCCCATTACTCCTCGTCGCGCTGGAATCGGTCTCTCTCTCTAAACGTAGTTTCTCTAATTCGAACTGACGCTCGGCCTCTCTTTCTCTTGCGGCCCTTTCAGCTTCTTTTTCTTTAGCTATCCTGTCAGCTTCTTTTTCTTTAATCTAGCTTCTGCTTCTCTCTCTTTGTCTAATCTTTCTGCTTCTTAATCTTTCTGCTTCTTTCTCTCTGGCTAATCTTTCTGCTTCTTTCTCTCTGGCTAATCTTTCTGTATATCTGTCCTGCCTTTCAATGCACTGAAATACATACTTTGTAAGGGCTTCTTCTTTCAATCCCAACAGTTGTCCTTCTTTCATAAAGTCGGCTACCTCCCTAACGGATTCAGCCATGGTTAACACCTATCCAACACAATTACTCTAGTGTGTTTACAAAAAGGGAGCACCCTACTATCTAAGCTTCTAATAAGGCAGAAAATACAACCAGAATTGCAATAAGTCTAAGCTACTGGCATGTCAACATCAATCAGGCAAAAAAATTATCTTCAAGGAATGCAACTGGGTTACAAAATAACATCAATAGCAGTCTTAACTTGTTCAAAACTAGTCACTCAGATTTCTAGATCTATTAACAATCCTAAAGTACCGTACGAGTACATCAAAATAATCCAAGGGCGACAACTTATTCAAACATCCAATGACTTCACATAAATTAATAAGTGAACACGCAAGGCCCAGAATTATTTTTTTTTTATAAAAATAAAACAAGACAGATAACTACAGGATAGAGAACATCCACTCTCACTTTCGGTTTCTGCATACACTTTCACACAGAATAGTGAGCTTGGAAAATAAAGACGAGAGGCAAAGTAGAAACAGAGGCTAATTCCTTACTACGGGTAGAACTTTACACACCCGTAGACCCGTGAAGCTGGAGACGGGGAAACTGCACCACGCCCAACATGTAACACTTAAACACTGAGCAAATATAAATAAGTACAACCGCTTTGCAAAATTCTCAAAGATAAATAATTAACTGCCAACCTTCTACCACTAAGTCCCAGGGGAATCACAAACACTGAATCGAAGACACACTTTCACCCGACTCTGTACCAAACGAAACAAACCCACGACAGGTCACGTCGGGGTCACCAATGTCACGAACGCACGGAAAGTGTGGACAGGTCACACACAACACACACTGACCTCACAGCCTTCTTCACGTGTCCTTTCACACAACAAAATACAAAGACCTGCACATGGGCTCGAACGTTTCTATTAATCGGGTGAACGTAAATATATACTTTACTAAATAACAACAGAAAACTTCAGCACAAATATTCTACACTGAGTTTGCACCGAAACAAATATATCTAAGCAGTTTATATTAAAGTCCTTCAAGTTCTCTCTTCTTCTGTTGTTGGGGAGGGGAAAGGGTCGACACGGCAAACAGTTCCCCTCTTTCAGTCTTGCTCTCTGGCGTTGATCATACGGACAGCCTACATTCACCAAATAACTCCGACAGTCTAACGGCAGACAAATGATCAAGTCAATAAAAATTCCACAGTAGGTAAATCCACACAGTTCTACGATCTTCTCAAGAGATCACACAGCAGTTGAGAAAATTAGTAAATCGAGGAACCACACAGATAATATTTCTCCACACAGTTCTACGATCTTCTCAAGAGATCACACAGCAGTTGAGAAAATTAATAAATCGAGGAACCACACAGTTAATATTTCTCCACCCAGTTACTCTTTCTCCATACAGTTAATATTTCTTTACACCGTTAATATGTATCCACACAGTTACTATTTATCCACACAGTTGCTATTTCTTCACACAGTTAATATTAATCCACACAGGTACTATTAATTCCAACCTCTGTACCAAATTCTTCTTTCTCCCAGACTCTCACGTCTGCTTCTTCTTCCAATTTCTAAACAACGCCCCCTATCAACATTCAAACCAGGGGTCATAATCGCTATTCAATCAAGGGCGACAACCTCGTTACTTCGACGTTCATGGGTGATAACACATGTTCATAACACTGCTATGGTTTAAACGTTTGTACATCGAAACACTGTGGGTATTAAAATATCTTATAAATGCCTGAAATGTGTGGCTTAAGGCTTAAGAGTATGCTGTAGACACAAAGAACTCGCCAATACCGAACTGAAGATCGGTGCTTCGTGCGTGCGTGCGTGCGTGCGTGCGTGCGTGCGTGCGTGCGTGCGTGCGTGCGTGTGTCCATGCAGTTTTGAGTGCAGCGCGCATACTGACTACCGGCAGCTCTAGGACTTGCTGGATCACGTGACGTTAACAGTCCATTAGACATGTTAGCACTTACTGTCTTCACTACAAACTGTTGCTACAGGTTCGGTCAGGGTCAGGGCAGGATCTGGCTGGACAACGTTGGCTGCCTGGGGATGGAGAGGCGGCTACAGGACTGTGCCTTTAGAGGCTTCAGCGACAACACCTGTCACCATTTCAAGGATGCGGGCGTCATCTGCTCAGGTGAGCGCTACATATTGAGGGAGACTAAATGTAACATCACACGTACACTCCAATGAAGACTAGAGTAACATCACACGTACAGAATCAAAGTTAACTTCTTGCTAATTCTAAACAAAATGTCTGTGAGTGTACACAAGGGATAACTCAGAACTGAACTGTTTAGTTGATTGGTCAACGACCCGTTTAAATTAGGGTGAAAAAAGACATAAGCAGGCATAAGACATCAAATGGATATACATATATGTACATTCGTATCATTACTACCACTCAGCTTATGGTCCCCCAAACACATCCACACACACACACACGCACACACCCACACACACACACACGCACACACCCACACGCACGCACACACACACACACACACTGTTCATGAGTTGACCATTACTTCTGATATAAGTCATCACAACGTTCATGACCACCATACCTCCATTTCAATCGGTGGAAGACCAATCTGCAACCTACGCTTTGCAGATGATATAGATCTGTTAGCAGGTACAAACAAGGAACTGCAAGACCTCACCAACAGACTGACAGACAGCTCAAACGCATATGGAATGGAGACCAGCACTGAAAAAAGCAAAGTTATGATCAATGGCAACGGCAAAGAGGAGATCTATATGAACGGGGTACAACTCGAAGAGGTAAGTAGCTTCAAGTACTTGGGAGCCACCCTCCCCAAGGACGGCAGCTCCACGCAAGATATCCGCATCAGGATCGCAACAGCAACAGCAGCAATGGCTAGGCTAGATAGGATCTGGCATAGCCACAAGATAAGGTTCACTACCAAGTACAGGCTATACAAATCCCTGGTAGTGCCGATCCTGCTCTACGGATGCGACACGTGGACTCTACTCGCCGAAACAGAAAGGAGAATCCAGGCATTCGAGCACAAGTGTCTGGGGAGGCTGCTCCGGATCTCATACAAAGAACACAAAACCAACGACTTTGTAAGAAACAAGATTGCCGCTCTCGTAGGACACCAGGAACCTCTACTATCAACAGTCAAGCGACGTAAGCTGGTCTTCTTTGGCCATGTGACTCGGCACGACACCTTGTCGAAGACTATCCTTCAAGGCACCTTGGAGGGTGGCCGACGCCGCGGAGGTCAGAGAAAGAACTGGCTTACGAACGTCAAAGACTGGACTGGTCGTCCTGTACAGGACCTGCTGACTATTGCCCAAAATAGGCAAGAGTGGCGGGCCCTGTCAGTTGCAGCGTCTATCCATGTGCTCCCCCCAACGCCGGGTGCCAGGCAAGGGACGACTGACTGACTGACTGACATCACAACGTTTGAAGTCATGCGAGCTTTGATCATGGACTCAACTAAAATGGTCTACCAAAGACAGGCACATTACATTCGATATAATATAACACCTACACTCACACAAACCATTCTTCCTTTCCCCTATCTCTTTTCTTCCATACAACATACATGCACACGCACGCGTTAATGCGCGCGCGCGCACACACACACACACACACCCGTATTAGGCCATCGGCCCCAGCTGCTTTGAGAAACCAAACCTGTGAATCTAACCTTTTCTATGTCACTAAAAGCTGTCAGACCCCAGACTTCGGAAGAATATAACAGCATAGGTAGGACCTGGGTATCAAATAGTTTAAATATACTAGGATTCAGGTTACCTAACCTCCACA
This sequence comes from Marisa cornuarietis, assembly GCA_004794655.1. Classification (NCBI taxonomy): domain Eukaryota; kingdom Metazoa; phylum Mollusca; class Gastropoda; order Architaenioglossa; family Ampullariidae; genus Marisa; species Marisa cornuarietis. Next base: position 621,183 of record SMMW01000596.1, read on the forward strand.
TCGTTCTCAGCAGCTGAGCTTCTCTTTCTTTTCCTTTTTAGCACTTTCGTGGAGTGCAGTCGTAAGAGATAGTTTAGTTCCTTGGTTGTGTTTTCTTTTTTTCATCACGAGTGTATTTTTGTAATCTTTTCGAGCTTGATTGTAGGTTTCTTTACTTGCCCTTGACTGTGTTCGAGTATATTCGCGGAGTAATTTTCTAGCGCATAAACAAGGCCAGGCATGCTTTTAACACCCTACGCCCCATCTGGAACTCCCGAGCATTATCCCTCCGCAGTAAGACCCGCATCTTCAACACCAATGTGAAGGCAGTCCTACTGTATGGCACCGAAACCTGGAGAGTGACAAATGCCATCAACAACAAGCTCCAGACATTTACCAACCGATGCCTTCGCCATATTTTGGGAATAAGATGGCCTGAAAAGATCTCCAATAGCAGCCTGTGGAAAAGAACTAACCAAAGTGCCACTAGTCAAGACATCAAAAAGCGCAAGTAGGGCTGGATAGGACACATCCTGCGCAAACCAGCTGACACCATTGCCAGGCAGGCACTTGAATGGAACCCTCAGGGGAAGAGGAGAGTTGGGAGGCCAAAACAGACTTGGAAAAGATCAGTAGAGAGCGAGGCAAACGATGGCGGAACCACATTGGCCCAACTGAGGGGGGGGGGGCTGCCCAAAACCGGATCCGCTGGCGAGGTGTTGTTGCGGCCCTTTGTTCCTCGAGGAGTAGCAAGGAATGATGATGATGATGATGATGAATTTTCTAGCGCTGTGTTTCTTTTCACGGCATTCCTTATCGAACCACTTGGCACCTGATGTTCGTGCGAGTTTGTCTGTGTACACCCTCTTTTTCATGCCCTGTGCCGACGTTAGTACAAAATCATTGAAACTTGAAACCTGTGTCTGGGGATGTTTGTATGCATTTATAAGCTTCTTGTAAGATTCTCTTACATTCTTCTAAGTTTATTTTTATATTCTTCCTCTTTTGATGGTTCCCATATAAATCTAAGTGAGCACTGCTTTTCAGTAGTCCCTCCTGCGTCTTGGTAACTACTTGAGATTTACATCAGAACTGGCATTTGAGAAGACTCCACTCGCGGAGTAATCTCTACTGAGTACCTGGTCGTTAGGTCAGAACGGCACAGGAAGTAGTCCACAACGCTATTACCGTGGGGTGAGACGTAAGTGTAGCGAGCAGAATTGTCACCAGAATCACCATTTAGCACAAACGAGGACACTGTAGAGCACAAATTGATTAAAAGACGACCAGAATAATTTGTTTCTGTGTCTTGTGATTGTCTTTGGTTTTCGTTCTCTGTGAGTATAGAGAACGATAAAGGAAGATAACTAACATCTCACTGTGTAAAAAAGAAGCAACAGTCTACTTCTCATTCCTCTTGTGTCTTTGCAGGGGTTTATATTCCTCCGACTAGTGTGTCGTACACTGTGACCAGTATTGTGACCTACACTCCAGTCGGGAGGGAGTCGCTAGAGACGTCGTCAGTCCAAGACCCGACACAGTCACTGCTGACACCAACACACTCAGGCGCCTATACAGCGGCTATTGTCGTGCCTGTTCTTATTGTCGCCATCGTCATAGCTATCATCGTTGTCGCCATTATTTATGGAAAGAATGTTGAGCGGCTTGTCAATGAAGGGGAGACAAGACCTGGTTTAATGTCGTTAGGAGCAGGTGGTTTCATCAGTCACGTGCGCGACAAGCTCAAAAGGAAGAACTGTGGAGGGGGTGTAAACCAAGGCACTGACCTTTCTGAGAATATTGTTTACTATGACCCTGGCTTGAGAAAACCGGTTTACGACATGACTGTTTTACCCGATAAATCAGCAGAAGATGATGAGTAATGCCAGAAAGTGGGATGAAGATGTGATTTGATCCTGCGACGCCCTAAGCGATGAAGCCTTTGATCAACATTGTTAAGCAGATTCGGTTTTCATCAAGGCTATTTTTAATGACTAGACTGGTTTTTACCAAGAGTATTTCTTAGTGACAAGATATGTTTACTGTAAATTTCCCTGAAAATGCTTTCCCGTACCGAAGCATTTTGCTTTTAATTCCCCCCCCCTCTTCGTGGACTAGAGTTAGATGCACATAGCAAAGCTAATCGTGTAGCTAATTGTTGTCAACCGCGCTAGAAGCATTAACTGTGTCTTTCTCTGTCTCTTGATGTATGATGTTGTGTGTGCAAGCAACAAACTGTAAATAACATTTTTCTGACACGATGCAATCTATCAGTAATTAATTAATAACTATGATATGTCGACTTTATTGAATTGATAAATGTGACAGCATTAAGGTTTATACTGCATTTCCATTTCAGCTTCTGAAATATTTTTAGAAACATTTACTATCTTTCAAAGAGACAAGATGTGTATATCGTTTTCTATCAATAATAGAAATGTATCATCATAAAATGTTCTAAGTAAAACAAGAGTTTTTGGCTACACCTGTAAATAAAATGTTGCTTTTCTATGTTTGTGTCAACTGCATTTATTACCGTTTTACGTTATATAATTCTAAAGCCTTCAGTTTAGAAATTTCTCATAATACTCATTATATTCGGATTATTATGTGTGAAGCAGCCGTAATGTCGTGAAGAACGATTTTCTGAAATACTGTATCGGCTATGGAGTACGAGATATTCATTCTTTGTGAGTTTCATCACATTCTACTGGAATTAACTAATATACAAACTGCTGACTGTAGGTTACAAAAGTCTGCTGAAGTATCTCATATCTAATTCTAATATCTAATATGCGCACTGGGGATTACAAAAGCCTACTGGAAGTAAATCATACCTGAATTGGGCACTGGGGACAGTGTTCTGTTCTGGTTTATAATAAAGTTTAATGATTGATGCTAATTAAGATCACATTCACAATCCTCATAGCTATCAATATCTATTACCACACATAAAAACACCGCAAGTCACGTCATCAAAACAAATCACAAGACATCCTTGTCCAGACATAACCCGCACGTTATAGCGAAATGACTTGAATAGCTCGTCAATATTTACACTCACCTTCTCGACAGCACCAGACATTCCTGTGAAGTTGACCTTCCCAACGCCAGGATCGGTATTAGCAATGTCTTGAATTTCGAGTTCATCCCAGCAAAAAGAATGATTCATAGGAATACTGTATTTGAATTTATAGGACAACACAAGAACAGAGCAGAATCCTGGCACTGAGGAAGCGAATGCGACATCAGAAACATCTACGGAGCAAAACCCAGGACGGCACGAAACGCATCTATCACCAGACGACATCGCTGAAGCAAACACATCCAACATCTAATCTACAGAACATGTAGCAAAGTACATGATTCGCCATTCAGAAAATGGAAAAGAGCATGGTCACAATGCCAGGAAAGTTAAAAGTGTCAGTTAAAGAGGTTCATAATTCTGTAAAGTCAAAAATCAGAAGCAAGAACGCAAAATGAAAAACACCCGTTAGTGGATGAAGATATTTACTAGAAAAAAATGACGCTGCACAAGGATCGAAGAACAATGAAGTACAGATGCAAACTAGGCAAGAAACATCAGAGATCGGTAGGAGCATATAAGTGTACATAAGTTCGTGGAAGGAGACAGCGAAAGTGAAACTTCGATTGACGGACAAGAGAAAACGACAAAGCTCAAGCTAGAGAGGTAGATGATGTATATCAGTGTAGGTATAATATTCATTTTTAACGTTTTATCACCTCGAAAACAGCAGCAGGTGTCCTTCAGTCAAACGCATGCGTAGACCACAAGAGTAGAGCAAAGACATCCCCGCAACCGTGTCCGGCTCATCGCGCTGGGCAGGTGGCAGAGTTACCGCGAAGGCACTCATGAACGATTATTGTTTAATATGATAAAGGGTGATTTGATAATAGCGGTGATTTCACAGTAAGAGAGTGTGAAGGAGGAACAAATCGGAGCATCCGGGGAAAATCTCCTGACAGCTAATTGTCCTCTCGAGAAATTTTCGGGTATCGCGTCCAGAAAGTGTGGAGAGTCATCTCCAGAAAGTGTCAGGTGGCACTTCAAGAAAGTCTCGATGTCATCTTCAGAAAGTGTCAAATATAGCGTCCAAAGAGTGTCAGGTACGACGTCCAGACAATGTCGGGTACCACGTCCAGATAATGTCAGGTAGCACGTCAGACAATGTCAGATATCACGTCCAGATAATGTCAGATATCACGTCGACATAATGTCAGATATCACGTCCAGACAATGTCAGATATCACGTCCAGATAATGTCAGGTACCACGTCAGACAATGTCAGATATCACGTCCAGACAATGTCGGGTACCATGTCCAGATAATGTCAGGTATCACGTCAGACAATGTCAGATATCACGTCCAGATAATGTCAGATATCACGTCCAGATAATGCCAGGTACCACGTCCAGACAATGCCATGTACCACGTCCAATGTCAGGTACCACGTCCAGACAATGCCATGTACCACGTCCAATGTCAGGTACCACTTCCAGACCAATCCATGTTTTCGTGTACAAGCAGTGTGTTCTTTGAAAAGTGTCCCCACCCGTGGAATATATTTGAAACTGGACCAGACTAATCAACTCGAAAAAGACTGCAGAGGAGACAATATAAAAGTACAGAGTGTACTAGCTATGCTAAAAACAAAATTATCAATTCCTAGTCCTGATTATTATGCTGACTCATATCCAGACAGATTGTAATTATTCTAGTTAGGTCTCTCTAGGTTTTCGTCAGGAGTGTATGTTCGGTCTCATCACAAATGTCAGAGATGAAGGTTCAGAAATTCTACTTAATCAGCATAAATTATTTTCTGTGGTTTTGCAAGTATCCTTAGTGATCTACGCTAACCCATTTCTTTGATGTTTTGACAGCATGACGAGGAGGTTACTCTCCTAAAACTCTCATTACCCAGTAAAGTCAGTCTAGAATTTTTTCTTTTATTGCCATTCATCTTATAAATCTTTCTTAAATTTTGTTAGATAGTTCAAGTTAATTTTAAAAAGCCACAGCATGCATACATGTACACACTGGTATTTCTTACCCTCCCACCACCACCACCCTCAAATGTTCGAATAATAGCATTTCTGTGGAGGTAAGATTAACATAAATAATTTCAAAGTAAAAAAATGAAGGAAAAGAATAAGGTGAGAAGATTTTCAAGTCACCTGGTAAGTTACATTTCTTTCCCAAAGCTTTGTAATACGTTGGCAAATGGCAAGTGTGTCCAATCTTATTCATGCAGGAGTAAGTCCACAGGGTCATATTGTTCTTTCTTTTATTTACAACGGACACGCCTCCTTGTTTAAATTGCAAATATTGTATTCCGCAGCTGAACTGTTAGCTCGTTTAACAGCTAACACTCCAGCAAGTAAGCACTTGTCAGTTGTGATCAGCATTCAGAAAGTTAATTTCTCTCCCTTCTAGTTGACCTCTTCTCCGCGGTGGTACGAATAGCTTTGGCATGAGACACTCATAATAACAAGGAGCTCCTTCCCGCTCCCTGTCGCGAGCATCAAATTCATTTGCACCCTCTCGATGAAGTGACCCTTTTGGGTCTGTTTTATCCCGTGCACGTTTTAATTTCTTTTTTTTTTTTTTTTTTTTTTTTTTTGTTCAGGTCTGCAGATCCTGACCTGTCAAACAATTGAAACTCCTGCTCCAAAAGGTCACCCTATCAAGGCAGCGTACCACCAACACCTCCGAGCAAATCTTGAAACAACAGAACGGTGCTGTGCGAGCCCGCTCTTTGCTTATTATCCGGATGTGACCTGTTGTAGCCAATGACCTCACGTGGCCGCGAGGTAAATGGATTTAAAAGGACGGCAAGGGGCGCCGCGCTGTTAAACAGCCCCGTAAAAACAGTCTGATCAACATGGAGAAGACCTGTGGCTTGACTTCTTGACTCGTCGTGTCTGGAGTTACTGGTGTGTCTGTCTGTCTGTCTGTCTCGCGGTGCAACATGGGAAAGTTGGCGCTACCGTCTGCCGTGTTCGTTGTCCTGCTGCTGCTACTGATGATGTTTGTCGACATCTCGGAGGAGACTTCTGTGGGATGTAAGTCGCTGACCCGCCATCCTCCTCATCATCCTTTTGCCATTAGACGGCCTTCATCTTTCCGTCACTCTTCACTTCCTCTCGTCCATCCATCCTCACCTCCGCCCCTCATTTTTGATTTCTCTTTACAATGATGACATCTCGGACGCGTTCCACAACAAGTGATTATCATTCTGGTAAAATTTAGCACCGTACGTGTATGACAACTACTGCACCACTTTTTGTGCTGAATGTGGACACGTCCCGAAAAACAATGTTCTCTTCTCTCCCGTTTTATACCATCAGTATTATCCACATTCAGCTTAAACTTTTCTGACGAGGGGCAAAGGGTTTACACACTGTGACGAGCTTGAGAATGCTGTGAGGATTACATTCCACGTGCTAAATCGTAAAATCACAGGTGACAGCCCGGCTTGCGTTTGATGGGGGTTGTCTTTTTTTGGGGGTGTGTGTGTGTTTTTTTCATCATCGTCACACTTTGTCTTTAGTCTAATACATCTTCGCGAGGGACGTGCATATTAGTTTGCCTCAAATAAGGGAAAGAAAATATATTATTTTGTGTGTGGTTTTTACCGCGCACATACCTGCTTACTTTCACAAACGTTCTCGCTAGTATGTACATACACGTGTGCGAAAAAAGAGTACGTACACTACTCGCGAGAAGTCGTGTGAAAGTTAACATGTATTACACACACACTGGCGAGAAGTCGTGTGAAAGTTAACATGTATTACACACACACACACACACACACACTGGCGAGAAATCGTGTGAAAGTCAACATGTATTACACACACACACACACACTGGCGAGAAATCGTGTGAAAGTTAACATGTATTACACACACACACACACTGGCGAGAAATCGTGTGAAAGTCAACATGTATTACACACACACTGGCGAGAAATCGTGTGAAAGTGTGTAAGGATGTGTGTGCGCGGTAGTAGGAAGCCTGTTGTTCAGGAACTGGAATTCTCACTCCACCTTCTCTTGACATAAAGCGAGCCGTAGTTAAAATATTCATGCGTTTTATTAAAAAGTGGTAAGGCCCCCCGAAGCACATCGTGAATGTGTCTGGACTACCAACAGTTTTGTCAAGCATTTGCGCTCTCTCAGGGGAAAGAAACAGTATTTACTGCTTTCCTCCCTTGCAGTTTGCATAACGCGCTCGGTTCGGTGACGGGCATCGCCGAGAAGTAAAAATCTTTTATGTTCAGTGTGCTTGGATAATTCTATTTGCCTTTGCTTAGCATCATTTCCTCCTACGATATTATCCACATCTGGTTTAGACTGTGACAGTGCGTGTATCAATCTATACAAAAGAGAGAGCTTTTAAAAAAAAAACTCGACTCCATGACCTGTGTGTACTCGGTTACATTTGTGTCAGGATGAGTGTAAAATATTAGCAGGAGAGTCATGCCGCCCCATCTACTTGCGATATTATCAAACACAGTGACCGCACGAAAGGTCGAGATTAAAAGTGTGAAACTATTATCTTGTGCTGTGTCGGTGTCATTTAATTTACACGTGGTCAGAACATTTGATGTGCAAGCATATCTGATCTCCCCCGCCTTGTGGCGCCCAATATAACTTCAGTATTAAGTGTCAGGATCCCTCATTCTTAAATGTCTAATTGCGGTGGTCTGGTTCTTTGTTTACCTGAAGCCCGGCAGAACCGCTGTTTGACGATTACTGTATGGACACCTACATGAACTGTTGTGTGACAACTCCTGACTGACCACTGCTGGCAAACTTGTATAAAGGTTTGCCGGCATACCTTGGCAATAGACAGTACGCAAAACACCAGACGCCATAAGTCTAGCTCTACAGGAGACAACTACCATAATAGGATCCAAACTGATCCTGCTGTTTACCTTTCTAAGAAATGAAAACAACAGCAGCACATTCGACAGGGCTTTCACTATACTGCATCTCTTCACAAGGACTCAGAAGCCCAAAAGCTTGAGGGCTGTGTGTGTGTGTGTGTGTGTGTGTGTGTGTGTGTGTGTGTGTGTGTGTGTGTGTGTGTGTGTTTGCGGGTCTGTGGGGCTCCTGTGGGTTTCCAAGAAAGAAACTCACTCCGGATATTGCCACATTGTCAAAAGAATTTTCCAATGTCCTCTGATATTTTGATGACTAAGTCAGTAATGCATTAAACAGATACTTCACTTGCTCACTCTGAATGACTATACCACACTCATACACCCATTGTTGTTACAACGACTACGTGAGCCCTCAGTCGAGTATATGTCTCTAGGGACGACTTCTCTGGATTAATTATAAAGGGTCAGATAATATATGAATAGCAGTGTGATATTTAAATATTAGTCTGGGGTATCCAGTTGCAGATGTTTACCAGTCAAAGATATGTGTGTGAGTGAGCTCGTAAGTGCCTCAGAGATTAAATAAATACAAAGATGTCGGTAACATCGTATTATAAGCAACTCAAAACTCTTTTTTTTTCAAAGAACGATTGGGCGCTCGACAATTACTTCCTACGTACACCGTTATGCTCGAATGTGCATTCATACGAGAGGTTTTCTAGAGGTTGGGGAATTGGGGGGCGTGTTCAGATAAACAGAGTCTAAGCAATGACTATGATCCTGTGTCCGGGTTCACAGAACGTGGCTAGCAAGTCAGCCCTACAGCTGTAACCTGGCAACGTGCTGTGACAAGGTCTCGTTAACGGTCACCTAAAACAAACAATGAGTACAGGTTAGAAGAACCTTAGCTGACTGCTTCTCCGTAACTATTGTAGTCAACATCTGACCAAACCTCACGTAGTTGTCTTCATGAACGATTTCGTTCGCTAGTCCTGTCATGCAAGCGGCCATTGTCGCACGGCAACTACGTCCGTCATACGGTATACGCACGTGAGTAATGCACGCAGACCGCATGCTGCGAGGTCCCTCTGCTCTCAATAAACTAACGACTCCAACCAACTGTCTGACTGACAATCGTAAACACCTGCAGCGGGTTTCATTGTTTTTATGTCGTTGAGTGCTTCACTGTACAACACCGTAAATTTTTTTCTTGCGAGTTTATTAATTTTGCTTCTTTCAAAGGCGCTGGCCTGTTGTAATTGCTGTTGCCTGTTTAATCAAGCTTTAATCAATTCCTTGAATTATTTAATTACAAAACAGATTTGCCTCTTTTTGTTGGTTTGGTTATGTGGTATTGTATAGAGTTAATGGATGATTTCTGTGACTTTATTCTCTTTGGAATGTATTGACACGCAATATGTCTTTGAAGTTCCACATTTGTTTTTACTCTTTCCCTTCCTTTTTCCGTTTCATTCTCTCTATATTTCTCTCACACCTACTCTGTATATTTGCCTATATACGTGTCTGTACAGATATTGTGTATGTAAGAATAAGCTGTAAACTGGAAAGTGGGTGTTCATGGATTCTTCCCGGCAGGGGACGGAGGTGAAAGTTAGTCTATCGTTGCTTAGAGATCCTTATAGATGGCAGACCTGTGGCCAAGGACATACTCAGTACCTTGATGTGGCTGATACAAAGTGAAAACATGAGCATGCGGATACCTTTCTTCATATATTTACTTACTGTCGCGTGACTAGAAAACAATGGTGTGTGACTCAGAGGTTCAGGTAACCCAATCCTGTTTGCAATGAAAGAAAAGAACAATGTAAGCGGTAGGTGACACCCTGACGATTGTTTCTTGGGAAAATTATGTGGAGAGGTTGGATTCCATGGCCAATTATACTAATGAAAGTCAACTCGAATAATTTGTTCAGGATCAGAAGGGTTGTGTAGTCTATTCATTTATTTTCCACTCTATCATCTGTAGTCTTCTAATGATCAGGTTCTGGAACTTTGCAATTACAAACAGCATTACAAAAAATAACTGCGCATAACCCTACCCTTAACCATTTTATACCATCAAGTTTTTTTTATTTGATTCTTTTTTATTCATATCTTTCAAGGATATCCGAGGGTCAGTGGTAGCCATGAAAGCAACACACTAAACTAGAATTGTATTTGTACAAATAACATTCATAATTTCTCAATTTACAGGTTTCTGCGGCTATTTTCCCTTGAAACATATTCACATCTATGTTTTGTTAAATGGCAGTGTCCAGATCAGTAAGTCTGGTTTGCCTTTCGTTTTGCTTTGTTCTTTTATCTTTTATTTGTTTGTGTTTTGTTGGTATTGTTTTGTTCTGTCTCGTATCGATTTTTTGTGGGGAGAGGAGGTTTGGGGGAGTGTGCAACTGTTCTTCAAGTGAGAAATCAAATGCTTACAGTAGGATGTGCCCAAATGTGAATGGCTACACGCTGGTGTTGGTTACATTGGCATACGTAAGGTAAATCCAGAAAAATGAGGAGTTGATATTTATTCTGTAGATTACTTTTTATGAGCTGGAGATCAAACAGCGGGCAGGCCTTACCACACGTGTGATTCACGTGTGCTCATCCACAAGGCCCTGTTGAATGGAAATTCCCAACCCGCTGTGTTTATGTGTCCAGATCAAGGATTTACACTTTTACACCCCATGGCCCCGTCTTCTGGCCCCTTCAGATTTTACACTTTCGTTTTGATTATTTGCTGTTTTAGAATTGTGTTTGAGGTAAGCCCCTGTCCTTTCTGATTCATCTTCTGGATTGTGATGGTCTTTCGCTAGAGACACCCACCTACATTACTTAGTGTTGCTCTGTGGGGCTCACATCACCTTCCACTAGGCTGAGTCCTGACTCTGATGTTAAAGACCAACCTAAATGGTTTTCATTGTTTTCATATATCGCTAGATACACGCGGATAAATCTAACCTGTAAATTTTAGCCTCCAAAACCCTTCCGTTAATTAATTATCCGCTACGATTCTACTTACGATCAACAAGCGTCGCTAACAGTGTATTACGTCACAGTAGTGCACCATTCACAACACTGACAGCCGTTAGCACCAAACAGTGTACTACGTCACACTAGTGCACCATTCACAACACTGCCAGCAGTCAACACCAAACAGTGTACTACGTCATAGTAGTGCACCATTCACAACACTGACAGTCGTCAACACCAAACAGTGTTCTACGTCACACTAGTACACCATTCACAACACTGGAATCCGTCAACACCAAACAGACACAGAGAGAGAGAATGAGCGACAGCTCGGGTTATTCAGACGCTGAAAGTCTGTGTTTCTCGTGATTTTGAAAAACTATTACTTTAGCACGAGAAATACAGACTTTCAACGTCCAATCCCAACTGTCACTCTCTCTCTCTCTCTGTGTTTGGTGTTGACGGCTGTCAATGTTGTGAATGGTGCACTAGTGTGACGTAGTACACTGTTAACGGCGCTCGTTGATCGCAGGTGCGAATCGCGTACTTTGCTAGCGGATAATTAATTAACGGATGTGTTTTGGAGGCTAAAATTTACAGGTTAGGCTCATATCGCCTGTATCTACCGATATCTGCAAAAAACGCAAACCATTCAGGTTGGTCTTTAAAAGGTGACAGAGAACAAACTCAAGTGTAATAATGAAATATGTCAAGGTTCTCCTTGCATGAAAAGCAAATCAACTATTTCGCTGCTGGTCCGTCTCAGTTAGTTCCGGGTATTAACGATGATGTCATCTTCACTTCGTCTGCTAGAAATGTAGGTTTCACTCTTGCCGATGATACGATTCTTGAAGAAGACATTTCTAACATCTGTCAGTCTGATTATTATGAACTCACGACTGTCCACCATTTTTGTCTGCCCACATTTTTGTGCGAGTTGTGTAATAGTGATCACTATATCTATTCAAGCTCGTGTTCCATGTAACCTCTCTAAATCTCCCTCTTTTTGTTATTACCATCAGAGTGTAAACATGTAACCGAATGAGCCACTGTAGTTGTCCTGGTGAATAAATAATGTTGTCTGCTTTTTCTTCACTGGCTTTCGTTCTCTGATTTGCTGCACTTTTCAGTCCTTACAATCCGGGAGGACACTTCCTCTCTTCCACAGGTGACTGTATTTTAATTCTGCTTATTGCCAAACAAAAACCTAAATTCATCGCACTCCCCCATACTGTGAGTCCAAACACTGGAACTTCTTTCTCTTTCAAATACACCATTTAAAGTCAAGTGCAAGATTTCTTTGTCAACGTTTGCTCCTTTTGGTGAACTTTTTTTTTAAATCACAAAACTAAAAGGCAAAATATTTGGTGAAGTGTTAGATTGTTCCCCCACAATTTTTGTTATATTTTTTTACAGACCTTCAAGTCCGGTTGGTGGGCGGAGCTAATATTCGTGAAGGCCGTGTGGAGGTGAGGAGATACAGCAATGAGAGCTGGGGGACGATATGTGACGACATCTGGACCGACACAACGGCTATGGTCGTCTGCAAGCAACTAGGCCTCGGCGAATGGGGAGAGGTAATGGAGGACCAGTGGCGTAGGAAGATGCTCGGCTTGGCCGGGGGGTCGGGAGGCAAATTCCATGCTGACAGTGAACGACATTTACATTCTTGTCCCCTCACTATCGTTTTTGCCACCCTGGTTCCTACGCTACTGGGAGTGACTGAATGAATAGTGTCTCTTCCACTCACAGGGAATCTTAATGGGGTGTAACAGTGGTTATAACAGGTTATAACAATGCAGGGGTTTGTTTTGAAATTTGAACTTTTACAGAATGACTTTTTCAGAAGTCATCAGTTTCCACGGTAACCTGCAGAATCAGTATACAGTATACGGTTTCCACGATAACCTGCAGAACAGGTCCATGAAAAATGATGCAAACTAAAATTTGGCTGTTTACGCTGACTCGGCACAGAGGAGAGGCTATACAAGTTTTTTTCTCACCCAAAAATAAATCCAATAACATTCTGTCTTGAGATTTTTCGTTTTTTGTTTTTTGTTTTTTTTTTAAGCGAAAAGTTTATTTTCCGCTCTGTGATATTTTTAATATCGATAATGTAAATGATTTTAGTAAAAAAAAAATTTTTTAGGGCAAAGTAGTTGTACAGGAAATAGTTTCAAAACAGACTGGGCGTTCGACGGAGTGCTGGGTTTAGTGTATGAAAACAAGTTCGTTGATTATGATGAACAGAAGTAGGCGAGGCAGACGATATGCTGAAGATAATTTGTGAGCCCATGCGAGACTGTGACTCACTCACTCACTCACTCACTCACTCACTCACTCACTCACTCACTCACTCACTCACTCTGCCGTGTGACCACAGGCGAGAAAACATGCGACGTTTGGTGAAGGCACGGGCTCCATCTGGCTGGACAGTGTGAGCTGTGTAGGCACCGAGTCCAACCTGGGCCACTGCAGCTCCGCCCCATGGGGCAGCCATGACTGCGGGCATCACGAGGACGCAGGAGTTGTCTGCCACCAATATTTGGGTCAGCACGAGGCTTACACGTGTGTTTTGTTCTGCGTTCTGTGTCACACACTATGAAACCATGTTCTAGACCACCTTGCGCCGTCTGTCAACCATGTTCTAAACAGACACACCATATCTACTTCCGTAACATTCTGCACATACACGTCATAGCTACTATCGCTACCATGTTCTGCTCAGACTCAGCCAGCCTTCTCTTATTAAATTATACTCTGCAGCCCTATAAGTCTTGTCTTTTCTAATGGTGTCCACTCTCCTAAACTCTGTCCCTTCGTGCAGCTCGTCTGAAGGCGCAGTATGGCTCCTACAATTCCGCATCATACGGGTCTGTGGAGTTCATATCCGGCACCAGCTGGGTGGCGGTCTGTGACAGTGACTGGAACGATACGGACGCCAAGGTCACCTGCAGGTTCGGCAAACACAGTCGAGATGTCCTGGACGACAATGACACGATAAAGTCTCATAAGCACAGCCCTGACACCCATCACAAAATGTGTTTTAATGTGACCCTAACATGAGAATGATCACGGTGGTAGTGGTGGTGGGGTGGTGGTAATGTGGTAGTGGAGAGGTGCTAATTGTTTTGCTGACAAGGGAAGAAAGACGATGTCATTCTCACACGTTGTCTCTCTGGAAATGTAATAATGTAATCAACGATTTAAAGGGGACATAGACCTGAAAGTTTTTAACAAAGGTTTTTCCTTTCGAACTAACTTTTTCTGTATTTATGTTTGTCTTTGTGTTCATTATGCAGGATGTTGGGATATGAAGACGGGGCTGCTTTGTGCTGCAGCAGACTCAGTCCATACACACACAGCAGGTACTTACCTTCAGCCAGAAACATGAACTGCACAGGGACAGAGCACTCGTTGGCTAACTGCTCTTTCTCCTTTTCGACTACTAACTGCCCTTCCAACCACCTGGCGTCTGCTGTCTGCTACAAAACCCCCAAGGCGCAAGTAGAGATGTGTAAGTGAAAACAGATGTTAAAACATGAAGAACTAAGTATACACTCTTATGAGAAACAAATCAGGTCTGCTGAACTCTTTACACTGAGCAGAATTTCTGCTTTGTCAGCAATATATCTTTTGAGTAAATGTTTGAGTGAACATCATAATAAGAAATTAAGAACTTACAGCACAAATAAATGATGTAAACATACAACCCTTACAGTTTAACAAACTTGTTACTTTGTTCTTTCAGCCTTCTCCGTTCGACTTGTCAACGGCTCCTCAAGCTGGGGGCGGGTGGAGGTGAGGTACATGGGGGCCTGGGGTGTCGTGTGCGTCGGTTCGTCGTGGAACGACACCGCGGCAACTGTCGTCTGCAAACAGCTGGGCTTCACAGGCGGTGTTAAGTACGAAGTCGCACGAGCTTCTCGCAATAAATAGACAGTTGTTGAAGATTAGTGTTGCCACTAAACTGCTAAATATACATCCGGCTGGTCAGAGACCGTCTACCTTGAACTTATGCTTCTCCTCCAACACGAGCAAGTGTCGTCTGCTCTACCGTTTCTCGTTTAGTTGTTCTTCTTAACGCAAAAAGTCAAACTTGAAGGTCTCCGACCAGCTCCGTGGCTAAATGCTGTGTGTTGCATACTGGTAGTAGCTATTCCAGACAGCTAGACAAAGAATCTATTTATTTATTTACGATGAAGAAACACGCGTTTTCAGTCTATATCTGCTGTCACAGCATCTCCGTCTGTTCTCCGTACTTTGAGGGTCTAAGAAGCTCAATGGATGCCTCATGATAATGTAATGGGGAGGCCAAGCAATCGATCTCAGTTCATTACTGATCAATTTACAAGTTTAATTGCATACATTCATCTTGCGATCAGGTTTGGTGGACCACTTGTAACCCAGTTTGACGGAAGTGGCTGGGTTACCTCCCTCAACTGCACGGGAAGGGAGACAAGTCTGGAACAGTGCGTGGTACAGCCGATCGGGACGCCATCTTACTCCTGCAGACCGGCCTACGCTCTGTGTTACACCACAGGTAATTCACCTCTTGGTGTTTTTACAGTGCCTCATGTACATCCATATCACTTCCGGCAGATGTTTATTCCCCGTGTTAATTTTTTCTACTTATTTTTATATCAGTGACTAGTCGATGGTGATGCTGTTGCAGCACGGACTTGCATAGGGAGTAAAAGAACCATTAATACTATTGGGGATTAAAACAAATACTTCTATGACCTATGACTCACTGCAGAATCCTTTGCTAATCTGTAGAGTAAACCAAATCAGGATGCTAACATGGTATCTCTGGGCGAAAGCTTTCCGTGATGAATGATCTTCAAAAAAAAAACAACAACAACAAACAAAACGATTCTGTGCAGCAAGCGCGCAAATACTGCCCACGTGCGGTCGCCGACATGTGAGGCCATGCACTTTACCACACGACTGATGACTTTTCAATTCATCGTATTTCTTGAATGAGGCAACCATGCTCACCCTAAATGCGTGCTCTGGGCGTATTGAGTTCACTCACTGTGACTGTGTCTGCTGACATTCGTCGAATGGTTTGCTCACAGCTGTAGACTCCGCCACACCATGACTCTCAATGTTATCCTTTAGATGTTATGTTCATGCTTGTGTGCGGTATTTTCTTTTTCCACCTTGCATTTTTGTTTGTTGCAATGTCTCTGTATAATTGTTTGTTAATAAGTTTGGTCTTTGTTTGAACATGGTCTCTGTGTCATTTTTTTTTTAAGCGCATTGAGTCGACTCTGGGGTTGAAAATTGCGCTATATAAATCTGCTTTAATAATAATAATAATAGTCGAACTCGCATCGCTCAAAGATCATTTAGGTGGTGATGGTCGTCGTCGTCGTCATGGTTCTACAAATGCTTTCACTTAGAAAGAGAGGGGGGAATAGAGAAAAACAACTTTTCTTCTGTGTTTGACCTGTGTTTTTTCGGTCAAGTCTTAAAAGAGTTTTAATAATTTGTCCTTTTTAAGTGTGTTAATTAACGCGTGCTTCAGATCTAGTTTTAAATCTCTTACTCTGTGATTTACAAGTATCTGCTACAAGTTTCAATATATATTTATTTCTGAAGTAACGAAACACAAGTTACTTCTTTGAAATGCCAAAATAGGTGCAAACACAAACGATGCAAATTACAAGGACACTAATCTACGACAACTGTGTGACTATCAGCCGAATTATTTGTGACCGTTTACCGATAACTACCAGAATTGAATGATCGCCGAACGCATGGTGAATGACCTGTCACTGACTATTGCCTTAACACTACTGCTGAACAACACAAACAGTGGAAAAATGCTGCTTAGTCACCAGAAGACCCTTGCTCGATATAAGGAGTAGCTTAAAAAAATAATCAGCAAAATTATCATGGATGCGAGGCAGGCTGCAAAGCAATTCGCTTTTATTTTATTTCCAGCGGCGCCCACCGTGCAACTGGTCGGTGGAGGAGCCAGTTACGGCCGTGTGGAGGTGTCTGTGGATGGAGGGGTGTACACAGTGTGCGACAACAACTGGTCTGAATATGATGCAACAGCCGTCTGCAGGAGCCTGGGATTTCAAGGAGGAGACCCGATACTGGTGCTTAATGAACTTTTTCTAATTTGGGATCCTATTTTCTGTGATCTTTCGTTCACAAACATATCAATTGAATAATTGGGGCAAAGTAAATCACGTAAACGATTCTTATATAAATGAAATAAACATGTGCATAAATTTTAAGAGCAAATGAACGAATAACCATAATGAACTGAACACGATGCTCATTACTAAGGGAGTAGAAACAGTGACTTGCTGTTAACTCTTTTGGGACAGAGGTCATACTATGGTCCTGGCAGTGGTCAAGTGGCTCTCGACAGTGTCTCCTGTGGTTACTCGGACACTAACCTGCTGGCCTGTAAGAGCAAAGGATGGCTACAGACGGAAACATCGTGTAGTGATCACACCAAAGACGCGGGGGTCACCTGCTTCGGTGCAGGTAAGAAAGGCAGATCCTACTCTTTGACCTGTGATTTCTTTTTCTTTTGCGTTCCTGAGAGCATGAGTGTCAGACTTCTAGATTTTCAGTGATTGTAAAGTGTGCTGTGTTTCCATCTTTGCTTTGGTTCCTACGACCCTAAGGGCTGTTGTTGGAGCTGATTTGCAGATAGTAGCTGTACTCTGCTTTCCCCTGCTGGTTTGTTGAGCCACCACTCGCTGGGGTGGACCCGTTTGAGGCTGAGAGATCGGCACCATCCCTGCGTGGCAAGACCCTTCACTCTTGCCACTGCTGCTGGTTATTTTGCAGCTATTGTTGTCCATTCTCGTTACTATCAACGATGCTTTTTGCAAAATCCAAACGAACTAGGTTCAAAAAGTTCTAAATGTGCTCTCTTTGAAAATAGGCTCCAATGAACTTAAGAAACCGACTTACCAACTTTTAGCCATCCCATTTACCTGATATTTTTAGGGCACAAATAGTCCTTATACTCAACAAAACTCTTTGGCTATAATAAGATTATTAACTATGGCTTTTTTTAAACGAAGCGTCGGTAAGTCGCATTATAATTTTACACACTATTGCAAGGGGCAGTGCAGGCGAAAAAAATACTATGTTATATGATATCCATGCCATTTAACCAATGTTTCTGTTACAGTCCGGCTCAAAAAAGGAGACCATGCCCATGGAGTTCTCACAGTCAAAGTTGGCAGATGGTACTATGCAGTCTGTGGCACTGGTTTCGATGACACAGACGCTTCAGTAGCGTGTGGTCAACTAGGATTTGAACGCGGAATAGCTTTGCCAACAGGTCAGAAAAATCATCATCATCATAATCATCATCATCATCTTTTTCTTCTTTTCACGGTGATAATAGCATACTCATCCAGCCACCTACGAACATTTATAAGCACCTGCAAACGGATAAATGCAAGACTTAACAACAGATGCAACTGTCATGTATCTATAAAGAGAACTGTTTTACAGGGTCATACGGGATGTACCAGGACGCCTACAAATGGAGGAATCTGAACTGCACAGGAAATGAAAGCAGCATTTTTCAGTGTAGACACGACTCAGGTTCTTGTGTTCGGAACAGTTTCACCAACTACGCTTCCGTGTACTGCTTCAATGGCACCATCGCATCAGGTGGCCCATTATCTTACATTTAGTGCTTACTATTGAGTACTACTCACCCCATAGAGTAAGCTGCTATAGAGCCACATTACTTACATTTAGTGCTTACTGTTTACTACTCACCCCATAGAGTACTCTGCTATAGAGCCACATTACTTACATTTAGTGCTTACTGTTGAGTACTACTCACCCCATAGAGCAAGGTACTATAGAGCCACATTACTTACATTTAGTGCTTACTATTGAGCACTACTCAGTACTCACCCTAAGACAAGCTACTATAGAGCCACATTACTTACATTTAGTGCTTACAATTGAGTACTACTCACCCCATAGAGTAAGCTGCTAAAGGGTTCTTTCTCTCGCCCACTACCTTGTCCTTAGTGTAAGGACCTACTGTGAGTGTTTGTTTTAATAATTTTAGTATAACCCTGTCCATCAGGTCGTTCTTACTTGAACAAATATCGTCAAACCACTGTTTGTGGTTCAAAAGTTCAGTGTATATAGCTATTTCTTAATGTATAGAGTCATTTCTTAATGTATAGAATGATTTGTTAGTGTGTATAGCTATTTCTTAGTGTATGTAGCTATTTCTTAGTGTATAGAGTGATTTCTTAATGTATAGAGCTATTAATGTATAGACCTATTTCTTAGTGTAAAGAGTTAGTTTGTTTAGTGTGTGGAGTTATGTTCTTAGCCTCTTCGCTGTCCCTGGAGGGCGGTCAGGGGCCTGTCAGTAACTCCTCTGGCCGGCTGGTGGTCAGGCTGAGTGGTGTTCAGGGAAAAGTGTGCCCCGCCTACTGGGATGACTTGGACGCCCGCGTGGCCTGCAGACAGCTGGAATACCATGATGGTCTGGCACTGGCGTTCTCTGGCGCTCGCTCAGGCCCCTACCTGCTCAATGACGTGGCTTGCACAGGTGTCGAGACGTCCATCTTTAGTTGCCTTGGCAACGAAACGTGCTCCCTTCCTTACAGCAACCCACCTGATGCAGGTGTTCTGTGCTTCAATGACAGCGGTAAATGTTATTCTTTGCAGTCGGCGTCTTTTGTTTTGGTCTTTTGACACCCGAAACGAAAGAAAGCGCCAAGAAAACAAAAACAAACCGTGCATGATAGAGAATCGAACCTTTATTTGTACTGTTGAAACATTTCAATAAACCAGCGTCCTGACTCTCTTTCCTATCAAATCTATCAAATGTAACCATTGTGTGTTGGTTTCTATAATAAGCAGTCCAGCTGTATGACACGACGAGGTAATCGTTTATTTAAACCTTTCATGAACAGTTAACCGATAAATTTGACCACAAAAATATTGAATGATAAATATCACTATAATTATCAAAAAACTCCAACTAACCACAATAAAAGCATCGAAATGGGCTAAAAAATGTATATAAACTGTTTACAACACCCGTGTGCCATGAGCATGACGTGATCTGTCCTTTAATGAAGTATCTTGAGCATGACGATGGCGATGATCTATCCTTTAATGAAGTATCTTGAGCATGACGATGATCTGTCCTTTAATGAAGTATCTTGAGCATGACGATGACGATGATCTATCCTTTAATGAAGTATCTTGAGCATGACGATGATCTGTCCTTTAATGAAGTATCTTGAGCATGAAAATGATCTATCCTTTAATGAAGTATCATGAGCATGACGATGATCTATACTTTAATGAAGTATCTTGAGCATGACGATGATCTGTCCTTTAATGAAGTATCTTGAGCATGACGATGATCTGTCTTTTAATGAAGTATCTTGAGCATGACGATGATCTGTCCTTTAATGAAGTATCTTGAGCATGACGATGATCTGTCCTTTAATGAAGTATCTTGAGCATGGAATTGATAGCCTCGATTTCATTTCCAAAGGATCGCGTCTGTCTTTTGTTGATGAAAGCAGCACTTATGAGTAGGCCTTCGTCTGATCATTCCAAATCTGAATCAGACATACGTCGATCATCCACAGAAAGAGCAAGGGACAGCCACAGCGAGCACAAAATGTCGCTGCCTGGTGCACGAGCCCAGGCTTCGCCGCTGCCACGTAATGTGCTTGCACCCCAACGATCAAGAAGCACACCAGGTACTCCACAAACTTCAGAAAAGATAAGCAAATCAAGTTCCGGGCAGTCAGAGCGTCTGCCAAAGCCACCCAAGCCCCCAGACAAGCCCTTGATGCCATACATGAGATACAGCAGAAAGGTAATAGGAAAGGTATGGGAGCAGGTAAAGGCTCAGAACCCAGACCTGAAGCTGTGGGAGATAGGCAAGATCATAGGCCAAATGTGGAGAGATCTTTCTGAAGCAGAGAAACAAGAATATACCGATGAATATGAGGCTGAAAAGGCAGCCTACAATGAGGCCATGAAAGCCTACCACAATTCTCCTGCATACCAGGCATGGGTAGCTGCTAAAGGAAAAGCCGAGAGGGAGAAGGAGACTGGAGTGGAGGAAGATGAGCCACCACCTCGCCCTGACAGAACCCCTACATCATCCCGTCAGACTCAAAGCCAAAAACTGGAGATGCCTCGGATCAGCATACAGCCAGCTGAGGATGATGATGATCCTGATGATGGCTTCTCAGTCAAACACATTGCACATGCACGCTACTTGCGCAACCACCGACTAATCAATGAGATATTTAGTGACAGTGTGGTACCTGATGTCCGCACAGTGGTGACTGTTGGTCGAATGAGTGTATTAAAGCGACAAGTGCAGTCACTCACAATGCATCAGAAAAAGCTGGAGGCCGAACTACACCAGATTGAAGAGCGACATGAAATTAAAAAACGAAAGTTTTTGGAGTCCAGCGAGGGATTCCATGAGGAACTGAAAAGGCTGTGTGAAAACAAACCTCAGATCTCAGAAGAAATGTTCTACAACATGATTCAGCGTGCTCGTGAGGATCTAAAGCAGCGCCACCTGCAGCTGGCTCACCAGCAGGAAGAAGAGCGCCGACGCCAAGCCTGCATAAATGAAGATCGCCGACGCTCGGAAGAAGGAAAGAAAAGAACACCAAGCCCAGCTCTGCAGAAGACAGACTCGATGGATTCACAAGATTTAGGCATGCCTCAAGTAAACCAAGTAGAAGACGAATCTATGGAGACTGATAGCAGACAAGAAGAGATGAAAACAGATGAAAATCCTGCCAGTGAGGTTGCCAAAGAAAAAGACAGTACACAGGAGATGAGCCCGAGTGTCCATTGCCCTCCTCTTCAGAACATGAAAACAGAGTGGGATGCTCCATCTAGTCAGGAAGAGCAAATACCAAAGGAAGAAAATGAAGAAAAACAAATGGAAAATATGGATGACACACCTATGGACACCTCTGAGGCTGTGGAACTGGAACCCACCCCATCACCACCTCCTGAAGCTGAAAAGATGCCAGGTGTTTGTCAGCCAACTGAAGAAGCCATCAAGACAAGAGCTGACACACACCCAGAGCCAGTCTCATCAGATGTGACTGCACCAGAGATACTACAACACCCACAGTCAAATAAAGTTTTGTCTATTGGCCAACCATCAGAGATGGCCAGTAGTGTGGACGTGCCAGACCAACAGCCCCCTTCAGAGTCCATAGCCTGCATGCCACCAGGCACCGAGAAGACAGAACATGCAACCATTCCAGCAGCTGAGCAGCCAGCCAATATAGCTACTGAAGAATGCTCTGATACGAGTGAACAAGTCACCAAGGACAGCGGAAAAGATGATGAAACAGAATAAGAGAGGTCCCATTAACTTCATGTGTCAGCACGTTAGAAGATTGTGTCCAGTCTAGATTTGATGATTGTGAGAGTATGCATTGAGGCTTATGATGAGAAGCTGAAGATTGACATGAAAGGCTGAATTTTTTGTTAATTTTTCTCTATGATGCTTTCTACTCCACAGAGTTCCATGTGTCTGTAGCTTGCAGTAACAAGCAGCACATCTTGTCTGTTGTCTTGATAATATAAAAAAAGTGTACCTAGAACTGTTCTGTTTTGGTAGTTTGAAAGTTTAACTGGCCCCTGCACCAAGAACTGTTCAGTGTTGGTCATTTAAGCATTTATCTGCTCCCTGCATTCTTGTATCATCTGATTCATTGGTGTGGGCAAAGATTTTCATTTATGAGCAGGAGGACAATATGGTGGTAACAATGTATTTGTCTAATTTTTTCTAGTTTAACACTGTGCTCATGTTTTATAGCCCTCTTTTTGGTTTGTTCACTGTGGTGGAAAGGACCTTCTGCTTGTAGAAAAATTTGCTGTTTTCATTGTTCTGAGAATAATAAATGTGTAAAAATTGTAAAAAAAAAAAATAAAAAAAAAATAAAAAAAAATGTATCTTGAGCATGACGATGATCTAATCATCTGTGAGGCAAGCGATTGCTAGTATTATTGAAAACCAATTTGCGAAATTACTAACGAAACAAAACTTAATATTAGTGGGACTTTTGTTTGCTATGGACAAAAGAGAAAAAGGAAGGTTTTTAGGCCCTTTTAATGGTTTCTTGCTTCTCAATCACGTGACTTACAGCCCTCCTAATTCGGGACCTATTGTTTTACTACAGCACCTGTGCTTCAGTTGATCGGAGGGGCATCAGGCAGCGAGGGTGTGGTTCAGGTGGTGTATGGTGGTCAGGCTGGGACAGTGTGTTCATCCACCTCTCGCCGGACGTTTAACGCCAGGGTCGTGTGCAGGCAGCTTGGCTACGTGGATGGCACGTACAAACCGTAAGAGACGACTCACGTGCTGAGTGTACTGTGACAGTCATTTGTTTGCAGATAAATTCCTAGTCCACAGCTCGTGTCTTTATCTTTTGTAGTGTGTTTGTGTGTGTTTTGTGTGCGTGTGTTTTGTGAATGTTTGTGTGTGTGCGTGTGTTTTGTGTGTTGTGTGTGTGTGGTGTGCGTGTGTTTTGTGTGTGCATGTGTTTTGTGTGTGTTGTGTGTGTGGTGTGTGTTTTGTGTGTGCTTTATGTGTTGTGTGTGTGCGTGTGTTTTGTGTGTGTTGTGTGTGTTTTGTGTGTTGTGTGTGTGTGGTGTGTGTTTTGTGTGTGCTTTATGTATTGTGTTTGTGCGTGTGTTTTGTGTGTGTTTTGTGTGTGTTGTGTGTGTGTTTTGTGTGTTGTGTGTGTGTGTGGTGTGTGTGTTTTGTGTTTGTTTTGTGTGTGCTTTATGTATTGTGTTTGTGCGTGTGTTTTGTGTGTTGTGTGTGTGTGGTGTGTGTGTTTTGTGTGTGCTTTATGTATTGTGTTTGTGCGTGTGTTTTGTGTGTGTGTGTGTTTTGTGTTCTTTGTGTGTTTTTGTGCATTTTTGTGTGTTTGTGCGTGTGTTTTGTGTGTTGTGTGTGTGTTTTGTGTGTGCTTTATGTATTGTGTTTGTGCGTGTGTTTTGTGTGTGTGTGTGTTTTGTGTTCTTTGTGTGTTTTTGTGCATTTTTGTGTGTTTGTGCGTGTGTTGTGTGTGTGTTTTGTGTGTTGTGTGTGTGTGGTGTGTGTGTTTTGTGTGTGCTTTATGTATTGTGTTTGTGCGTGTGTTTTGTGTGTGTGTTTTTTTGTGTTCTTTGTGTGTTTTTGTGCATTTTTGTGTGTTTGTGCGTGTGTTTTGTGTGTTGTGTGTGTGTGTGGTGTGTGTTTTGTGTGTGCTTTATGTATTGTGTTTGTGCGTGTGTTTTGTGTGTGTGTGCTTTTTGTGTTCTTTGTGTGTTTTTGTGCATTTTTGTGTGTTTTGTGTGTGTGTGTGTTTTTTAAATTTTATCGAGCTGCCACCAAAATGCCCTCTGGGACAAATAAAGTATTATCTTATCTTAATCCAACAAACCTCTTGAAAAGTTGCTCCAATAAGCGCAGCTGGTGAGTTTGTGTGGGGGATCTCCGTGTGTAGAATCTTACACACGTTTCATTCCAGACAAACTTTTTCTTGATTTCACTCAGTTTTCTGACCCACCTCCTTTTCTGTGATTGGTTTTGTTTGATAATTTGTTGACCAGATGGTAATTTTTCGTTGTTAGTTGAGAGTAGTAGGGACTGGGGGTTTTTCACCCTGATGTCACAGGTCAGTTTTAATACGCAACATGAAAACATAAAGCCTTTTAAAAGTTGTTTATGGACTAAACTTTACAAAATAAGAAATACCAGAGATATCCATTCCTCATGTACACAGAAATCAGTTTGTTGATAGACAATTTCTGACTAAATTTGCAGATTTCCACGAGGAGCAGTGTCGGTGTTACTTAATGAGGTGGGTTGCTATGGATACGAAAGCAGTATCTTTATGTGCCGCAACCAGGGCTTTTTCTCCCCGCCATCGGACACCTGCGCCAACCACAACAACGACCTCGGAGTGCAGTGCTTTGACAGCGGTGAGTGCATGTCATCGGTGATGGAAAGAGCTATATCGTGAATGCTTTCACTGGTACCGTCAGCAGATGTGTGTGTGTGTGGGGGGGGGGGGGTTTGTTGTTTGTTTGTTTGTGTGTACGCCCGTGCGTGCGTAGATCACTGCCCATCTTTAGACCCGTTCCATGCTCGATAAGTCTATTATACAGTATTAAGGTACTACAGCATTATTGCGAATGGATAAATATGTGTGCCAGTTTGTATGATAGACTCTGACCACTCACGATACGAATGCGTTCGCACGTGTGTATTTGTCTTCTGCCTTCCACCTGCCAGTTCGTCTGACGTCCATTACTCAGACCACCAACGACACAATCGCCGGCGTGGTGCAGATGTACTACGGCTCCGAGTGGCGCTATGTTTGCCCAGACTTCTTCGACAACCTGGAGGCGGAGGTGATCTGCCGCAAACTCGGCTACGGAAACTACCGAGCTCTCCCGAAGGGCGCGCTAGGTCGGATGTACTTCAACCCGTACGCCACCGTGACGGGTCTCAACTGCACAGGAAGTGAAGAGTCCTTGACAAAGTGCCCCTTCCAGGTGGGCACCTGCCCAGGCTCACAGACCAACTATGCGTCCGTTTTTTGCAGCAAGACTTCAGTACCTCAAGGTACGGAAATAACATCATTAGCTGGCTGCTTACTTCTGGCAATTGTATCAATTTAAGTCGGTTTTGAATGTGTCTCTCTCGCTCTGTGGTGATGATGATGATGATGATGATGATGATGATGATGATGATGATGATGATGATGATGATGATGATGATGATGATGATGATGATGGCCACGCGTGATTATATTTATGGACGTTGCATGTGTTTCTAGGTACTTATGGGTACCTTTTTCCTGTCAGTATCTTCATTGACAGAAGCCCCTCATAAGCACTAAGAACACCAGACAATTTTCTTTTTGCCGGTGACTTTCTGACAGGATTGCGCCCCCTTGAACCCCAGTCGCAGCCCGGAAGCGTGATGTTCCTAGTAGACGGCCTGGCTTCGTTTGTCTGCCCTGACGGATGGGACGACACGGGTGCCGTGCTGTACTGCAAGGCCCTGGGCTACAGCTACGGCACGGCCATGACCCCGACCTACTCCGGAAGCCCGCTCACCGCGGCAGCTCGGCTGATCGCCAACATCAACTGCACGGGTCGCGAGGTCAGCGTCGGTGACTGTTCCTTCTC
The DNA here is from genome assembly GCA_004794655.1 of Marisa cornuarietis. Classification (NCBI taxonomy): domain Eukaryota; kingdom Metazoa; phylum Mollusca; class Gastropoda; order Architaenioglossa; family Ampullariidae; genus Marisa; species Marisa cornuarietis. The sequence continues at coordinate 647,258 of SMMW01000596.1, forward strand.
CACTGACCCCTCGTCCTGCACCTCCTTCATCAGGAGTGTCGCCGGCGTGTTTTGCTACAACAACCAGCAAGGTGGGCACCGCACTGTCTTAATCAACTCTCTAGCTGGTGTGAGCTGGTGAGTTTTCTGAAATGCTTACCACTAGGTTACCTTTGTAGCACATCTTTGGTCGCCGAGCCATCTAATCCAATTATGGGTCTAACGCTGTCGCTACCCAAGAGGTAAGTAGTGGTGGTGGGAGGGATGTATCCAGTACAAGTAGTCCCAAAGTACAAAACGTTCGGGTTTCTGTCTTCATATTATTTCTTTCAGTGTCTTAGGTAAATTCTGTAACAAACATATTCAATTCTATAGCGGACTTGGAACCATTTATAAAGTACAATAACTTAATTTTCTAACAACCATTTAACTATTTAAGATTAAGTGTTTAGCCGGCATATAAGTAGCTGAGGTTAAAGTAAACTCATTTTTCGTAAGCCAGTGCTTATGCTGCGGCGAAAGCTAGCTTATCAGTTAGAAATATGTTGACACCTAGGCTGGTGAATTTCTTCGTTACGATATAAAATATCACAAGGTAGCTTGGTGTGCTTGTTTTTCGGAACGTAATTCATTTGAGGTGTGTTCTTTCGTATGTTCATCTAGACCTTCAGATCCGACTGACCGGAGGCAGTATCCGTTACGAGGGTCGAGTGGAGGTGGCCATCAACGGGGTGTGGGGCCCCGTCTGCGACTTCGGCTTCACCGAAAATGACGCCGCCGTCACCTGCCGTAGCCTCGGCTTCCTGGGTGGCGTTGTTGTTACAGCCCCCACTTCTGGAACTACCAGCACCCGTTACTACTTCTTGAACGTCAGGCAAGTTATTACTGTGATGTTCCTTGTTTATGGAGCTCTAGAATATTTGTTTTTTGATTCCTTAAACATCAGTTTGGGTTGAAGTGATTGCTATTGGCCACAATAATAACTTGCTGGTTCGAGCAGGCATGTGTCGTGTCTGATTGGTTTTCATCCGTTTAATGAACACCAGCCTTTAATCTAATTTATTTTTAAGATATGAAATTCCAAAACCCACGACATTCGGTACTTCCAGGGATTGTAGTTATGAGTACGTTGTTTCCGTCCGGCAAAATGGGGAACTCATTGAAAAAAGTCTACTTTCGTAGTAACAGATATGATTCCCAAGCCCTTGGACACATTACCATCGTTTTTGACTACAGTTTCTAGGGGTAAAACAACATCTGAGAGGGTCTCAACAACACTTTATAAGGGCGGTCCGGTGGCGCAACGGTTAGCGCCTGTCACCAATACAGTGAAGGTTGGCTTTCCTGGGTTCAGCTCTCGTCTCGGACACGCTGTTCTTTCTCTGTATGTGGCATCTGTTTACAGATCTGGCTGCCTTGCCGTGATATTGCATTAGTTGCTGGCTTGGCGAAAAGCACCAATTAAAAAAAAACAAAAAAAACACTACTTTATAACTTAAGTAACAATGCGCTTGCAATGAGGTCCCCATGTTGCCCCAGAGGAACGGCTTGACTATGGAGCTAGAATGGAGAAGTTCATTTGCTAGTTTTCTGTGGTTGATAATGAAATGTCGAGTTTGCTGGAGATTTTGTTTTACTTTGTTTTTTTCTAAAAAGACCGATCAATGGGAAGAAAGAAATGCTGCACTCGAAAATGGAATTAATTCTTTATAGAGTTATATCGCTCTTTAACGTTTTACTGTCTGACTGTCAGCCATAATTAAAGTGCCTGGTTTCTACATCCCATAGGTGTACAGGGTCAGAGGCCAAGCTGTGGCACTGCCCTTTCTATTCGGTCAACGTGTCGAACAGCTACTGTGTAACCAACACTGCTGCTGTCAAATGCACTGGCGAAGGTAAGTGATGCGATGTAGTTAAATGATGATGATGATGATGATGATGATGATGATGATGATGATGATGATGATGATGATGATGATGATGTCCATTTGTAATGCGCAGGTATCCATTCAGAAGAATGCTCATTGCGCAGCAAAAACAAAATAAATAAAAAAATAAAAATAAAAAATGAACGTCCCTACCAATGCCTACCAATGTTGCTAACTGAACTTCTGTAAGTCATTGCCTTGTTGTTGTAAAATGCGCTATTTGAGACCATTGACAAATTATTCTAATGGAGGTCGGCTATCACAGCCACGAAAGTTGTAATTGTCGGAATATTGATTACTGAAGGAAAATCTAATACACTCTGCTTTCATAATTATTTTATTTTGTTTGCCATCTTCTGCGTTGAGAATACCGACACACCACATCTCTTGTCCACAGTGAGGGTACACCCGGGTGTAGATTATGGTGCCCTAGCGGTTCTGGTCAACCGGACAAGCAGCAGCTACGGGCTGGTCTGCGATGAGAACTTCACGGACCGTGAGGCCAGCGTGGCCTGCCGTGACCTCGGCTACCCTTACGGCATCCACCTGTGCTGCTCGGCCTTTGATGTCCTCTCGCTACCCATCGTGCGGACTGCGGTCAGATGTACAGGCACCGAGGCTCTGTTCAGCGACTGTTCTTACAGTACAAGTCTCACATACTGTCCCTCAGGAAAGTACGCCTCCGTCGTGTGCTCTAACACACCTGCTGGCACTGGTAAGAGGCAGTGGTCCCTCCTCTTCACGGCCATTCTTTATCACACTAATGTGAACGAATGTTTGACCACATGATGATCGTATAAAAACTTTGCCAATCTTGGTCAAATGTTTGTCCAGTTAAGAATAACAGTTAGTGGTCACATCTTTGGGCAAATCTCTTGCACTTGCCCAGTCTGTATCACCTTTTCTATTGTAGATTCAAACAAAATAAGAAATAATGTTTATATTAGAACCTAGATACTTTTTTCGCAACTTGCAGGTTACAGGGTTGAGGTTGGAACCGTCCAAAACCGGCCGTATGGACTTGTTAAGGTGCAGCACATGGGTCACTGGGGCTACGTGTGTCCCAACGGCTTCGACAACAACGACGCCAGCGTCATCTGCAGGGAGGCCGGCTACACCGGGGGCGTTGCTTTTGACTACAGCACCTACCGCAGCGACCTCTTCACGGCCATCCGTTGGCTGTCAAACATCGACTGCCGCGGAACTGAGTCGCACCTATCCAGGTGCAACAACATCATCTGGGGTAACATCAGCGACTGTTACTCGTACGGTGATGCTGCTGTCATCTGCTACCAGAACACCGGTAACAAACACTACAGTGTTCTTGTTGCTGTAACGAGCGCCTTCTCTCTACCAGCGCTACATCGATATTGTCATCACCCCTTATCACTGTACCACCTTTGTCTTTAAACAAGGCCAGAAGTAAATTATACGGGGATGGGATTAAAACCTAAATTACTGCAATATCCAAAGAGTCCTCAAGAAATTGAAGAACCAACTAATTGCTTATTGGAATAGTGTACCCAATGCGCTTTTTTAATTACATCGTGTCTTGTGTATTTGTAGTCCTTTTTCGTAATTATGTTCATTGTCGATATTTGTCCAGCTCCTCAGTTCCGCCTGGTGAACGGCACGCGCACGATGGGACGTCTGGAGGTGTGGGGCGACGAGGGCATTGGCGGAAGGGTTTGTGGTCATTTGTGGACCGAACTGGAAGCTGATGTTGCTTGCAAGGGTCTTGGGTTCAACTCTGGACGCTTTCTGGGGGCCGGTGCATTTGGGCAGGTTCGACAACAACCTCATTTTTAAAGCTGAAGACCTTGCTTAACGTAAAACTTATCTTTCATCACATTTTAATAACGACGCTGGCTGGTTGTCTTGGTTGCCAACGTATCCTGGTCAGAGCTCGTTTCTTTGAGAGAGTTCCTTTACTGTGTGATTAGTAGAAATGCCTTTGTTCCTATTGAAACTAGTCTGTCTCAAAATAAATCTTAAAAAAGAAAAGTTTTCAACTGATCTTGGAATGCACAAAGGTTTTAGTTTAAAAATTTGTGTTATATTGACGGTCATGTATTGATTGACTACGTTGATGTACTTATAGGGCTATACAGCCTTGAATGTATGCTGTACAGATAGGGTGATACAATATCGACTATGTGCTGTACTAACAGAGCGATATAATCTGTGTGTCATACTGACAGGGCGATGGGCAGGTCTTTATTGACTACGTCGACTGTTTTGATGCCGTCGCACCCCGGAGCCTTCTGGACTGCTACATCTGGCTGTATGGTCTTCATGACTATAGCCTGTGTTCGAACCAAGACGGTGATGCTGCAGTACAGTGCTTTGACCGAGGTCAGGAAACTAGTGACGTCAGGAACGAGTGAGTGGGTGAGCGAGCGACTGAGTGATCCAAGGATGGATTCATATATCAAAATGCTGTTTTCTCTGTTCAGTCCGGTTAACGGGATCAAAACAGACGACCTACGGGCGGGTGGAAGTCTACATCAGCAACAACTGGACAGCTGTGTGTGACCAGGGCTTTGACCAGACGGCGGCACAGGTGGCCTGCAGGTCCCTGGGATTCTTGTACGGGCGCCCTCAGTGTTGTTCTGCTCTTGGACCGCTGGGTACGGGCTCAGTCGATGCCAGACAAATCGGCTTCAAGATCAACAGATGCCGTGGTGATGAGGCTACATTAACGGACTGTGACTTCAGCACCTCGGTGTCTTGCCCTTCTGGAAGATACGCCAGCCTCCTGTGTTCTAACACCTCCATCCAAGAACTTCGTAAGTGATAGTCACGCAGCCCAAGATTCTGAATCTGCAATTCATGTCAACATCCCTGAGGTTGAAACTCTTCGTGTCGCCATATCCCGTTCACACACGCACGCACGGGCTCAAGAATGTGTGCTCACTTTTAACAAATATGCGGATATTGTAACATTCACGCACCGATCCATCATTGCGCATTCACATTCCAACTCACCCGCACACTGCCACATGCACATGCTGATTCAACACATGCGGACATCGCAGCACGAATTCAAGACTGCACGCCCATTTTCTCCCACAAGCGGACATCGTCACGTGCACCTACTGATTTAAGAATGAACACTTACATATCGACTCACGCGCACACTGCCACATGAACGCACTGATTCAGGAACACACATTCACAATCCTTCACAGGCTGACACCGACACATGCACTCACTCATCAAGTATGCACGCCCACATTGCATGCACGCTGGCACGGATTCAAGAATCACACCCATATTCCACAACATACGGACACCGACACATGCACGTACTCATCAAGTATGCACGCACACATTGCATGCATGCTGATACGGATTCAAGAACCATATTCCACCACATGCGGACACAGCCATATGTAGACACCCATTGCTTACTCATTGCATGCTTACATGCTAACAGACGGATACACGTGCTACTCATTCAACAACAAACGGACACTGACACATGCACGCACTCATCGTGTGCACACTCACATAGCAACACGTGCGGACACAGCCACATGTAGGCACCCATTGCTTATTCATTGCACGCTTACATGCTTACATACGCAGACACGTGCCACATGACTGCACTCATTCAACAACATACGGACACTGACACATGCGCCCCCTCATCAAGTGTGCACGCCCACAAAGCAACACGTGCGGACACTGACACATGCAGGCACCCAGTGCTTATTCATTGCACGCTTACATGCTGACATACTCAGACACGCGCCACATGACTACACTCATTCAACAACATACGGACACGGACACATGCACCCACTTATCAAGTGTGCACAAAGCAATACGTGCGGACACTGACACATGCAGGCACCCAGTGCTTACTCATTGCACGCTATCATGCTTACATACGCAGACACTCATCAAGTGTGCACACTCACATAGAAACACGTGCGGATAGAGTTACATGTGGGCAGGGATTCAAGACTGCACGATAATATTCCACCACATGCGGACACAGCCAAACGTACTCATGCCTTTAACACGTGCGGACACCGCCAAACGTGCGCACTCATTGATAGCTCACTGCACTCATTGCTCGCTCGCTCACTGCACTCATTGCTCGCTCACTGCACTCGTCGCTCGCTCACTGCACTCATTGTTCGCTCACTGCACTCAATGCTCGCTTACTGCACTCATTGCTCGCTCACTGCATTCATTGCTCGTTCACTGCACTCATTGCTCGCTCACTGCACTCATTGCACGCTTACATTCTTATATGTGATCACATCCCACATCTTACTGATTCAACAACATATGGACACCGACACATCCACCCTTTCATTCCAGAATGCACGCTCTCGTTCTGACATATGCGGACACATGGCACGTGATCTTACTAATTCAACATATATATATATATTTACAGACACCGACACGTGCACTGACTCTTTCATCACCTGCGAACACCGCCACGTGTCGCATGTAGATACAGTCACACGCACACATTCAAAACATACAGACACCGACACGTGCACTAACTGACATACGTGGATATTGTCCTAAGTTTTCGGATATTATTGTTGCTGTCTCTTTTATAGTGTCAACGCTAAAGACAAGTTTGTTTCAAAAATATCTCTAGTAACTGTCGGGTCTTTTCTTCATCCACTTCCATGTCTTTTGAAGCACACTCGCTCTCTTTATGCATGTGTGTGTTTTTGTATAGGTGTGTGTGTGTGCGCGCGCGCACTTCACGTTCTCGGGCTCCTTTGTCCAGGCACATAATGTCTGCTTCTAAGTAGGCTTATTCTTGCTACTTATGTTAATGCCACAAAGTATACAGCAGGTTATTGGAGGGTTTTCTTGCTAATTGTCACGTGGTAAAGCCCACAAAGTATACAGCAAGCCATTTCTAATCATTTTTACTTGCAACATGTTTAAAACCTAGTCGTGCCATCGGGAAAAAGCGCAAGAAAATTCTCCTTTATAAGCATCTACTTGAGGAGACAGAAACATGATAGAAAGTCTTCTTTATTACCAGGTCTAGCAGTAGCATGCATAGTAAAACTCTGTTAAAACCATCTCTATGACTAACTTTAGCATGTATAGTAAAACTCTGTTAAAACCATCTCTATGACTAACTTTAGCATGTATAGTAAAACTCTGTTAAAACCATCTCTATGACTAACTTTAGCATGTATAGTAAAACTCTGTTAAAACCATCTCTATGACTAACTTTAGCATGTATAGTAAAACTCTGTTAAAACCATCTCTGTGACTAACTTTAGCATGTATAGTAAAACTCTGTTAAAACCATCTCTATGACTAACTTTAGCATGTATAGTAAAACTCTGTTAAAACCATCTCTATGACTAGCTTTAGCATGTATAGTAAAACTCTGTTAAAACCATCTCTATTACTAGCTTTAGCATGTATAGTAAAACTCTGTTAAAACCATCTCTATGACTAGCTTTAGCATGTATAGTAAATTCTGTTAGAAACATCTATATGACTAGCTTTAGCATGTACTGTATAGTAAAACTCTGTTAGAAACATCTATATGACTAGCTTTAGCATGTACTGTATAGTAAAACTCTGTTAGAAACATCTCTATGACTAGCTTTAGCATGTATAGTAAATTCTGTTAGAACCATCTCTATGACTAGCTTTAGCATGCATTGTAAAACTCTGTTAAAACCATCTCTATGACTAGCTTTAGCATGCATTGTAAAACTCTGTTAAAACCATCTCTATGACTAGCTTTAGCATGCATTGTAAAACTCTGTTAAAACCATCTCTATGACTAGCTTTAGCATGCATTGTAAAACTCTGTTAAAACCATCTCTATGACTAGCTTTAGCATGCATTGTAAAACTCTGTTAAAACCATCTCTATGACTAGCTTTAGCATGCATTGTAAAACTCTGTTAAAACCATCTCTATGACTAGCTTTAGCATGCATTGTAAAACTCTGTTAAAACCATCTCTATGACTAGCTTTAGCATGCATTGTAAAACTCTGTTAAAACCATCTCTATGACTAGCTTTAGCATGCATTGTAAAACTCTGTTAAAACCATCTCTATGACTAGCTTTAGCATGCATTGTAAAACTCTGTTAAAACCATCTCTATGACTAGCTTTAGCGGGGATATTAGAAAATGTGCTAGAGACCTTTCTTTATGAGTAGCTTTAATATGGATTGCAAGAAGTTCGTTCAGGCTGCTTCAAAATCACAAGATTCGTTTACAGAATTCTGCGAACGCTTTCTTGTTACCCATTATGACCTGTTACCCGTTATGACCTGTTACCCGTTATGACCTTCTGCCTTCACAGCACTGACCGTGCGACTTGCTGGACCAGGAAGTTACTATGGCACGGTGGAGGTCAACCGTTACGGACTGTGGGGCCCGGTGTGTAACAGCAACTGGGACGACCGTGACGCTAACGCCACCTGCCATGGTCTCGGTTATGGCTACGGAGTCGCCTTCTACGGAAGTGACGTCACGGGTGGGCTCTGCTTTCCATGTCGTTCTCATATCTGTCAGTTCCGAGCCAACCTAACCTTTACAAGCCCTTCTGCACTTGGGTCTCTGTTAAGAGTGTAACACCCTTACCTGAGGTCATGGACCGTAACTTATTGTAACGTACAGCAGAATATCACTGACAATAAGATGCACAAACAGTTTGGGTTGATCGTGTTTGTAACTGTCTCTGAAGGCTAGTGCTCGTACCAATTTCTTCGTTTGAGTTCCCCACATAAAAGCCTGTCAGGGGAGGATTTTGTCGGTTAATTTACTAATCATGTCCAAAATTTGGTTTATGTGTACTAAATTATAAATTGGCCAGTTTATTTGATTCTTTTAAGTTTCCACTTAAAAGGCTGTTATTTTGCACTAGTTGGGGAAAAAAGGTGAAGTTGGGATGGAAAAAGCCGTGAAAGCCAGACCAGTGAACAGCTGCTACATTCAGAGAGAAATTCGAGCGCCCGGGACGAGATTGGAACATAAGGTCCTAGGACCACCACTCTTGTGACAAATCTTTTACCACTGCGCTACCGAGCCACTCCGCACCCCACAACCATTTTGCAGTAAAGAACGGGGTGGGTGTGATGGAAAGTCCTCCTTCCATTGTGGGGGTATTTTGGTGGAAGGGGGAACCCACTCGCTTTCCTTCAAGTGTCTGTTGAGAAATATTTTTAATAATAATAATAACGGAAAATGACGGCTGACAGCGTTGTGGTCATGTAGTACATCATGGCGCCCAGCCCCAGTTTGCCGGAAGCTTTCTTATTCAGCGTGGCCATCGCCGTCACCAGGCTGGACAGGATCAAGGGCAGGATGAGCAGCTTGAGCATGTTGAGCAACAAATCGCCAGGAAACCTTAGATAGAAGATCTTGCGCTTGTCATTGGGAGTCCAAGGTTCTGGGAGGTATTTTAGTCCCAAACCAAGTCCAATACCAAACTCCAATACCAAACTCCAATACCGTTCTACGTCTGTCTGCAGGTAGTCCCATGCTGGTAGGTGAGTTCCGGTGCACAGGCCTGGAGTCGTCGCTCGCCAGCTGCGCCTTCAAGGACATCGACGACGACGTGGGCTGCTCGGAGACACCCTCCAGACGCAGCGTGCGTGTCACCGCGGGTGTCCTGTGTTATGACACCCCAGGTGAGTGACTACCCGGACAGGCGCTAGCACTGTCTCGCACACCAAGACGACTGATTGTTTTATCCTGAGAAAAGACGCATAAGTGGTGGTACTGTGGTACTGTACTGTGATTGTGACGTTACTGTGATTGTTACGTTACCGTTACTGTGATTGTGACGTTAATGTGATTAGTGCGTTACTGTGATTGTGGCGTTAATGAGATTAGTGCGTTACTGTGATTGTGACGTTACTGTGGTTGTGGCGTTAATGAGATTAGTGCGTTACTGTGATTGTGGCGTTACTGTTACTGTGATTGTGGCATTAATATGATTAGTACGTTATTGTGATTGTGGCGTTACTGTCACTGTTACTGTGATTATGGCGTTACTGTCACTGTTACTGTGATTATGGTGTTTCTGTGATTGTGACGTTACTGTGATTGTGGCGTTAATGAGATTAGTGCGTTACTGTGATTGTGGCATTAATGTGATTAGTGCGTTAATGTGATTAATGCGTTACTGTGATTGTGGCGTTAATGTGATTAGTGCGTTACTGTGATTGCGTTAATGTGATTAGTGCGTTACTGTGATTGTGGCGTTAATGTTATTGTGATTGTGGCGTTAATGTAATTAGTGCGTTACTGTGGTTGTGGCATTAATGTGATTAGTACGTTACTGTGATTATGGCGTTACTATGATTGTGACGTTATTGAGATTAGTGCGTTACTGTGATTGTGGCGTTATGAGATTAGTGCGTTAATGTGATTGCGTTAATGTGATTAGTGCGTTACTGTGATTTTGGCGTTACTGTGATTGTGGCGTTAATGTGATTAGTGCGTTACTGTGATTGTGGCATTACTGTCACTCTTACTGTGATTATGGCGTTACTGTCACTGTTACTGTGATTGTGGCGTTAATGTGATTAGTGCATTACTGTGATTAGTGCGTTAATGTGATTGTGGCGTTAATGTGATTAGTGCGTTACTGTGATTGTGGCGTTACTGTCACTTTTACTGTGATTATGGCGTTACTGTCACTGTTACTGTGATTGTGGTGTTAATGTGATTAGTGCATTACTGTGATTAGTGCGTTAATGTGATTGTGGCATTAATGTGATTAGTAACTGTGATTGTGTTGTTACTGTTACTGTGATTGTGGCGTTACTGTGATGATGATGATGTCCATTTGTACTGCGCAGGTATCCATTCGGAAGAATGCTCAATCGTGCAAAAAATACACCAGGAAAGTAAAAAATAAAGACAGAAGTGTTGCTTGGTTGTTTAAGTCCGTCTTAAATAAACTGATGGGTCTTTAGTTTTTTTTCAAAACGTGGTTGGTGAGGTGACGACGGCAGAGCATTCCACAGTTTAGGTGCCGTGCTTTTGAAGGCCCTGGCTCCAGTGCGCTTCTTGTTTATGTCTTCCACTGCAGGGAGACAGAAGCGTGACTGGGAGCCAGAGCGCAGGCCACGTGACAGCTGGTAAGGAGGGACTACCTCTTGTAAATAGTCAGGAGCAGTTTTAAACATGCAGGACTGAGCAATCGAAAGCACTTTGTGATCAATGCGCTTGTTTACTGGGAGCCAGTGAAGGCTCTGTAGGATAGGGGTGATGTGCACAGTGGAACACTTTGCACGGGTGACAATCCTGGCGGCTGTGTTTTGAACTCTTTGGATGCACTATTGCAGTAGTCTAATCTTGATATGATGGTAGCCACAGATTAGTGGGTGACTGTGATTGTGGCGTTACTGTGATTTTGACGTTACTGTGATTGTGGCGTGAATGTGATTAGTGCGTTACTGTGATTGTTGCGTTACTGTCACTGTTACTGTGATTAAGGCGTTACTGTGATTATTGCGTTACTGTGACGCGTTAATGAAATTAGTGCGTTACTGTAATTGTGGCGTTAATGTGATTAGTGCGTTACTGTGATTGTGGCGTTACTGTCACTGTTACTGTGATTTTGACGTTACTGTCACTGTTACTGTGATTAAGGCGTTACTGTGATTATTGCGTTACTGTGATGCGTTAAAGAAATTAGTGCGTTACTGTGATTGTGGCGTTAATGTGATTATTGCGTTACTGTGATTGTGACGTTAATGTGATTATTGCGTTACTGTGATTAGTGCGTTACTGTGATTGTGGCGATATTGTGATTGTGGCGTTACTGTCACTGTTATTGTGATTGTGGCGTTAATGTGATTAGTGCGTTACTGTGATTGTGACGTTAATGTGATTAGTGCGTTACTGTGATTGTGGCGTTAATGTGATTAGTGCGTTACTGTGATTGTGACGTTAATGTGGTTAGTGCGTTACTGTGATTGTGACGTTAATGTGATTAGTGCGTTACTGTGATTGTGACGTTAATGTGATTAGTGCGTTACTGTGATTGTGGCGTTAATGTGATTAGTGCGTTACTGTGATTGTGGCGTTGTTGTGATTGTGGCGTAACTGTCACTGTTATTGTGATTGTGGCGTTACTGTCACTGATTGTGGCGTTAATGTGATTAGTGCGTTACTGTCACTGTTACTGTGATTGTTACTGTGATTACGATTAGGCCTTGATAACAAGTAGCATGTTCATTTGTCCGAGACTGTTACTGAGTAATTCTTGTGTCTTACTTATCACACAGTGAATAACATTTACCAGTAAAACCGTACTTGTACATGTTTACAGTTGAAGGCTGAGTGGTACTCTCGTCTTGCTAAGAGATAGATATCCACGTTTGTGGTCTTCTTCTGTCCCTTAACTGAACTGACAATGGACACCGTTATGAAAGCTCAAATGGGAAATTGGTTTTTAGGCATGAGGTTACAACTCGTGGACGGTGGGACCAACTACGGCCGCCTGGAGGTGCTGTTTGAAGGGGAGAGGGGCCGGGTAGCTGACTACGACTTTACCAACGCAGATGCTGACGTGGCCTGCAGACAGCTGGGCTTTGGCGGCGGCCGGAAAGCGCCAGACTCGATGACCAAAGCGTCCAGCGGCAAGGTGAGGCTGGACTCAACCCCAAGAGTAGCTCCGTGTGTTTATCTTTCCGTTTTTACTCTCTCTTCTCTTATTGGTTAAAATGCTGTGGCATCATGGCACGGCCAGACGCTTCCACTTATCTGTTATGAGTTGTTTGAAACAGTCCAGTGCAAAGTTATTACACTCTTCGTCCTTACTGTTTGTTCCCCGATTCTTCTTTGTGTCTTCTATGTTTGTCTTTTAATACTAGTCTGCATGATTGTTTCTCCTTCCGTTCTTCAAATTCTTACCATGTGTCATACTTGTCCTAATTTACATGTACATGTATGCTCCTTCGTGAGCGTGATTAAAGTGCTATATAAAGTACTCGATCATTAATTATCATCATCCATCATCATCCATTATCTACCATCCATCCATCGTCCATCATCCATCCATCATCAAAACCTTCAGAAACTTTCGATCTAAAATTTTTAAAATGCATCTCCTTGCGGCACGTCGTTTGCAGAACTTAACATGATTCCTTTTGTCTTATACGATGACCATTCGCGACTTTCTCTGGAGTTGGGGGAGTAAGCTGAGATCAACACAGGGCGCTGCTAATTAATGATTACGAGACGGGCAAGTGGTTTGCAATCAACGAGAGACGGTTAAAGACGTTAAGATGTTCATTGTTGTCATGCCCGTCCATCATGGCTCTTTTCAGATCTGGATGAACTATGTATCATGTAGAGGCCACGAAAGAAGTCTGTTTGAATGCTACAGCCGCTGGAACTACAAAGGTTACTATAGTCAAGACGCAAACATCATTTGCTACAATACCAGTAAGTGGTGTGTGTTTGTGCCTGGATAGGACCTAAACCTGGGTTCTCTCAGTTACTCTCCGGCGATTCAAAAATAACATTTAAAAAATATTAATCCAAACCGGAAAGAGGTTTAATTTTGTCTACATTCAATAAAAATCTCCAAAGGCTTAGATGGTGTTGATGACCGCGGTGAGTTGTGACATCTGAGAAACACTTCAGTCAACACTTTGTTGCAGATGGTCACAGTAGTTCTTGACCATCTGTTTACCTCAGCCGACTAATTCGTGTGAAGTTGATGCTGTTCAGGGAAATTCCCTCTCAGGAGGGCAGTAATGAAAACTAAACTACCTCACAGCTTATAGCCAACACAGACGCTTACCCAACATCCATTTATGTCGTGTGCATGCGCACAAGTTAATCTGCTTATGCATATCATCACACTGATCTGATTCTACAGTTAAATGTACATTTTTTTCAAAAGAAACTTTATAGAAACTTATGTTTAACAAAAATATATTTATTCTTAACTGGGATTCAATCAATGGCGGTCAGATCAGCAGTGCAGATGGATTTCGCACCTACAACCATTTCGGTAAAGGTGCAGGTAATGTGCCCCATAGAAGGTATCGGAATCTTAATTTACAGTTTAGACAGTGTACTTCGTGGACTGTGCTACAGTATAGAACATACTTTCTTCTGGTTGCACCGACAGCTCGCCTTACGGATGGTAATCAGCTGTCCTATGGTAGGGTAGAGATCAACATCAACAACCGTTGGGGGCCCATTTGTGACCATGGCTGGACTGCAACCGATACCGGTAAGTCCTTAGCTGGATCATTTCTGTCTACTCCCATTAACTGTGTCTTACAAAACCAATTGTGCTTCATAGGCTTATTGGAGTATTAAATGACTGGCTTACCCGACAGACTGTTTGACTAGACAGAATATTTGGCTGGATGCGTTTTGGCATGGTGCGCAGCAGAGAGTGTTGACTGGATGGTCGCTTCAGACAATAATAAGTTTCAAAGCAGATGCAGAATGATATCTACACTTGGAATTCAAGCTAACATTCAATTTTACAATTCCATTTTTTGTTTCTTTTTTTCTTACCTGGTACAAGGAGCATTGTCTCGCACTAACATCTGGCTGCTAGTTATTCTCACAGTCGCCAACCTTATTGACCTAAGTTTTTGTTTCGTCAAAAAAACGAGAACTATAACACCGGAACATCACAACTTGTTTTACTGTTTATACGCAACAACAAAAAAAAAAATTTCCATGCAACAGAGCACCCTCTTAGCAGTAGTAATAATCATTATAATCAACATCATCATCATGGTCATCATCATCCTGCAGAAAGTCATTCGGCGCTTGAACTTTGACCTGGCAATTTCTGACGTGCTGCAGGTGTGGCATGTAGAGACCTAGGCTACGAGAGCGGCTACCATCTGTGCTGCGAACCTTTCGGTTACGGCGTCTTCCCCATTGCTGACAATGTCCAGTGCTCAGGCACGGAGGCGGCGCTGTCCAGCTGCACCCACAGCATCCCCGACAATTCCTTCTTCTGCACCAGGAACACCGTCAGCCTGGCCTGCTACCGCGGACCCGCCCCGACCGGTAGGTGGCGCGTCACACGTGATGCCCGATGCTGACGTTGTTGAGCTGGCAACAGCAAGCCGTTAAAAGCATTTACAATATATCATCAAAAAATAAGTAATCTACAACAGGAAGGAAAGTCGTCGAAACATTACAGCGACCCTTTAACGATGTAGCTGAAAATAACAGCCATGTTGCACACAAGCTCTCATTACCACCGACAAGCACGACTACGGCTCACAACATGTTATCCTAAATGTCTATTTTTTCTAATTACCGGGGAAAGCCTAGTGTAAGGTAGTCTTTCTCAGAATCTGAATAAATGCCCCCTTCTGTCTTCGAGATAGAGGCCTGCCACCAACATGCACTGGTCAAGATCAGCATGGCAGACCACAGGATCGGACATGGAGACGTTTACGTTGTTAAGGCTTCAGAGAAGCTGGAACCTTATTTTAATCAGGCATATCTGTTGATAAACGTGCGGTCACCAATCTGACTTTTTTACTACTGTAAGAGGTCACGGTATAATTTGCATGCCAAATGAAACGCACGGATGTTATGGGTCATGTTATGGTTTTGCATGTCAGACTACACATACCGACTGAATGGCGGACCCGCCAACAACTCAGGTGAGGTGCAAGTCACCTTCATGAACATCACGGGCCGCATCTGCAGCGACAACTGGGACGACACCGACGCCAGAGTGTTCTGCAGGGAGCTGGGCTTCCAGACTGGTAAAGCCTTCAAGCATTTTACTTACAACTCCTTCGGACCCTTCTGGGTGGCTGATGTCAACTGTCAGGGGACGGAGATGTCATTGGCGGACTGTCGCAAGAGTCTTGGCGGTGTGTCACACTGTAACAGTGGACATTCCGCTGGAGTGACATGTCTAGACAGTGAAGGTACGGGGGCTACTTCAGTGTGTACTTGTTAACTGTCACAAACTCCAAACGACCTTTAACATTCAGGCTAACCATAAGGCTTTCCAAAATTTCACGTCTGTAAAAGGAAATGCTAACAGTACTTAAACAAGTAACTCTTTCAAGAAAATGACAATGTTCATGCAGTGATTTAGTAACTAAGAGTACATCAAATTGTTCCTCCCTCCCACACTGTACACGTTAAATTTCAACTCAACAAGCCATTTTCCCTTAACTAAGCTCTGGGCTTCATACAATAATCTTCATATTATTAGGTACTGCGGCCTGCATGATTTGCCTCCCTTTGATTATATCAAGAATGTATTAGTGTTTTTATGTTCTTCATAAATATTTTCCGTGTCATAATCATTATCCACAATCTTTTATTCGTCGTAATCCATCATCCACCATCTTCAGCCAGCCAACACCCATACATTATTCAACCTCTTTCAAGAGAAGCTTCCTGAGCTCTCATGTTTTTCAGAAGGTGGGCCTACAACCACCATCAACAATAAAATCGTGAACAATTGAAAAAAAAAAAAACGTTCATCCGTCTTCTGTTTGCTTTGTTTTGTTTTAAGAACTTATATTTCACTGAGCAGCGACATTTTCTTATCGTCTGACTGGTCCCATAATTTTTCAGGTATTTATTACCGCCTGGGAGGCAGCGATTCCGGGTACAAGGGTCGGGTGGAGGTGGCGGTGAACGGTGTATGGGGTACCGCGTGTGGTCTCTTCTTCGACTCCCGCGAAGCAACAGTTTTCTGCAGGACGCTCGGCTACAGTGAGGGGCAGGCGGACTACTCTTCCAGCTCGTACCCAGACCCTCCCACGACCATCTACCAGGCCAGCTTCTTGTGCACTGGGAACGAGGACCTGCTGGAAAACTGCCCTCACCAAGGCTGGAGAGTGGCCACCTCCTCTTACTGCCAACACACCGACGACGCCAAAGTCTTCTGCTTCAATGATGGTGTGTCCTTAGCTTTTGGATTTATTCCTCCTTTCTTCCTTTCTTTCTCCCTCTCTCCCTCCTCTCGCTTTCCTGTTTTAATTTCCTATATTAAGATGCACAATAGAGGAAACGGAAGTTAGCATATACCACACTTAAGGAACTAGTGGATGAATGCGGATTAGCTGAATATGAATGGCTAAGAATGAACTAGCTGAGTGTGAATCAACTGAATATGAAAAGCGAAATGTAAATAAGGTGCAGGTAAGCTACCTTGAATATTATTGTGTCCTGAATAATTAGCTAAATATAAGCAACCTAAATGTGAGCTAGCTGAATAAGAACTTCGGCAAAGAAGAAAGTTTCTAGGTACGCCGCCACTCACTGCGCTGAACACATCACAGAAACACTGTCGACGATGACAAAGAAAGGAAAAGACAAAGACCGAGCATCGTGACGCAAAGCAAAGGGAGAAATGCGGAATAAGAGTCGAGGATATATTTCAGAAAATCCTCAGAAAATCAGTGTTTGTGAGATTAGAAGATATCCACCGGAAACACTTTTGAAGACCAACCTGAATGGTTTGCGTTTTTTTGCAGACATCGGTAGATATAGGTGATATAAACATAACATGTAAATTGCAGTCTCCAGAACCCATCCGTTAATTAATTATCCGCTAGCAAAGTACGCCATTTGCACCTGCGATCAACGAGCGCCGTTAACAGTGTAGTACGTCACACTCGTACACCATTCACAACACTGGATGCAGTCAACACCAGTGTACTACGTCACACTAGTGCATCATTCACAACATTGTCAACACCAAACAAAGAGAGAGAGAGTGAGTGACAGTTGGGATTATTCGACATTGAAGTCTGTATTTCTCGTGCTAAAGTAGCAGTTTTTCAAAACTACGAGCAATACAGACTTTCAACGTCCGAATAACCCGAGCTGTCGCTCACTCTCTCTCTCTCTCTGTTTGTTGTTGACGGCTGCCAGTGTTGTGAATGGTGCACTAGTGTGACGTAGTACACTGTTAGCGGCCTTGTTGATCGCAAGTATAATCGTAGCGGATAATTAATTAACGGATGGGTTTTGGAGGTTAAAATTTACAGGTTAGGTTTATATCGCCTGTATCTAGCGATATAGGCAAACATCGCAAACCATTCAGGTTGGTCTCTAAAGATGATCGTCGTCGGAGCGAATCCCCTGCGACTGAAGCCGTGAAAGTCTCAGCCGTCAAAAAAAACAAACAAACAAAGACAGGTGAATGGAGTACTCCAGACCAGAAAGTCGTTAAATAGGTCAATCAATTCGCACGTTTGTATAGTGTAAAAAAATTAATCCAATCCACCTGCAGAATATAAATAAACAGGCACAACGCAATTGATTTACATGCAAACTTGACGATTCCTCACTGACATCCAAATTGAAAACTACATTATACAGAAACAAATAAAGACGAGTAGTCTCAGTCTGTGAGGCGAAAGGACTTGAATGTAACTGCAATGGCTTCACATGTCTCTCCGTGTAACGTACATGGCAGGTAGAGGAGGGGAGGGGCAGAATTCCCCCTACGTTTTACCCCCCGCCGAGTGGCAAGCACTACTCCACAAATTTTTGCTGACCAATGATTTGTGCTGGCCCACGTTTTGTAGTAACTTTTTCGTGCGGTCCGGGCAGTGCTCACCCCTTGTCCAGAGTTGGGTGGGTATCTAGTAAGCCCGACCGGCACCAGCTAGTGGGCTGCTGCGACCTCTGCTACGACAACTGCTGTGCTCACTACTGCGACTGCGGCTACTGCTGCTGCAGCTATTGTGACTGTGGGGTGCCACGTTACTGCTCTTGATTTACTGGACTCCACGTTGTCGTCGTCGTCGTCGTGGGGAGCTCTTCTGTTCTGAGCGAAGCCCCGTGCTTATACTTGGGGCCAAGATACAGCACCACGGGAGTAGGCGAGTGCCGGACTGACTGGGACCAGTAAACCTGGTGTTGAGCAAGAGGGCTTCACCGCCTTATCTTACGAGCGGGCACCGACCACCATCCGTCGTCCGGAAGGGAGGGTACCGTAGCAGCCAGGATTAAATCAGCCGGTGGGGAGAGATTTCCACTCGGCTACCCCCGCAGCTATCTCTCGTCCCGACTCCCGCCTACGTGGGACAGATGCATGCACAGGGAGGGACTATCTGCAAGGGACCCATTGGTACTGTGAGACATTCTTTTACTTGATAAATCAGATAACAGGAAGGAAGAGTGGTGTCTTTTCATTAAACTGAGTACATTTAGGATTGCTTTGAAGCAGAGGAGTGAAGGACGGGTCGTTTTTAAACTTCAGCTTACCTGACTGACTGTTGAAGGTAGTGACACGTGTTTCCCGTATGCGGAGGATTTCTATAACTGTGGTTATTATGGCTCGGAACTAGTGTGATGTACAGCGCCTAGGGCCGTGCTGTTCCAGGAAATGGTTTGAAACCTTACTAGTACTGTTAATGATTTTAGTTGAACTGTTTATGCTGTTTACTTGAACTATTTGTATGCGGTTCTTGCAGCTTCATGAATTCGTATGTGGGTATGGAGAACTTGTGATTCACCCATTGTGCAATTCGTATATTTGAACGTGTGGTACACAGTTGCTCAGTTATTTTTGTCTTCATATAATTATTTGTGCCTCCAGGGAGGGACGCCCACACTAAAGCGATCTCGAGTCTTTTTTTTTTGGGAGGGGAGGGGGGAAATGCGCATGTCCGCGAGTGGCGTGTGACACTTCAGTATTTCGACATTAACACAAGTTGCCTCCTCTCTTTATGTCTACAGTGCGCATCGGAGGCTCTTACGATCCCAGCAGTAGGCAGGGGCCGGTTCAGTTCTACAATAACGGCACCTGGTACAACTTGTGCGATACGGGATTCGATGATGTCACTGCAAGGTAGTGCTCCATCTGATGGTGTTCTACCAAGACAGTTTTGTGCTCGGCGCCATTCTACAGTCTCTGGTTGAACGTGGTTACAGTTAATCGTGTGGCTGTGGCTTTGTGAAAATAATTCAGTTTGTAAAAAATATATAATGAACCGTATATGCTATTAGAAGGGTATCAAACGTTGCCCTAGGCTGATTTCATTTTTAATAAACTGATTTGGCTTTTTGCTCTTAAGTGGGCAACATGCTATTGTCCGTGTCACCTTGTTTTGCTAGCTTTCCTCTCATTTTTGGATGAACTACGACCATCCTTTACCGTCGCACCCACAACTCAAGTTAATTCACACCGAGGAACATAGAGCGCGTGCACGCATATTATTCCACTTCATGTGTAAGACACAAAATAAAATCAAGTTCAAAGGACATTTACCAGGGGAAAAAACTATCTCTAAACTTTAAAAGAAACAATATTTAAAACTTCCCTAGATGCTTCTCCATGGGATGATAAGTATCCAAATATCTCTCGAAACACGTCCTCCGTACCGTGTTTTCTTTTTTTAAACAGGCGAGTCTGCCAAGACCTGGGCTACATTGATGGGAAGGCTGTCTGCTGCTCAGCCTATGGAACAACCATTTACTACATTAGGACATACCAAACCAGCCCTAACTACACCATGCAGTGCCGAGGAACAGAAAGAGATGCATCTGAATGCCTCAAGTCAGGGGGCTGCCTCTCGGCAAACTACGCGTCAGTCGTTTGTTTCAACAATACTGACTTCCCTGATGAAAGTGAGTTGAGACCAGATGTTATGAACATGTGTTCTGTTTTTCTTCAGAGTGAATTCCTATAAAAAATAAATGAATAATATTTTGTGAGAATAGTTTTGTAAGAATATATTGTTGACTAATAACATCAGAAGGGGATTAGCTTTTTTTTAATTTTGGAGCCACAACTCATCCAAAAGACTCCTCCAGTGTCTATGTAGCTTTGTTCTCTTACAGGCTACAGGTTCAACTTTGATAACGCCAGCAAAACTAGCGGACAGGTGATCGTGACACACCTGGGCATGGCGGGACGCATCTGCAACACCTTCTGGGACGACGCGGACGCACGTGTGCTGTGCAGGTCACGTGGTCATCAGGACGGCGCCGCCTACCACTACTCACAGTACAACTACCAGTCACTGGCCAGCCGGGGTCCCTACTGGTTGAGTGACATCAACTGCACGGGGAGTGAGGCCTCGCTCGGGGATTGTCCCTTCAACGACCGCCTCCATCTGGGCAACTGTAGCACGGCGGACCTGGCCGGCGCTGTCTGCTTCAACGGTACCGGTAAGTCTGGTCCGAGTTCCGTCAGCCATGTGTCGTCTCTCCCAACTCGTGGATTTGCATAGCCATTAACTGCATGCCAGAGGGTGTCTGGTGGTCCTACAGTTCAATGCTTGTCGCCAGTCCACCGAGCATCAGGTTTCTGGGTACAGTCCTGCTTGACACTAAACATCATATCGCCTACCCCAGTAAAGACAGCAGGTTGGCTAAGAATTTAATTTTCTTGCTGTGAAGCTGTCTTTAGATTCATCGCTGTAATTTTACTTCTATAACTTGATGGCAGAAGCAGATATGAAGTCCCTGAGCGACACATGGGACATAAGAAAGTATTCCCCCCCCCGCCAAAAAAAATAGAAGACAACATTGTAGTTGGCAGTAAAGGACTTGACGATGAGGTAAATTGGTAAACATCTTGAAGATTTAATATTTCACGCATGAAGACGATTGAGCGGTGGCAAAATCCTGTTTTTCTGTGATGTACGCCCCATTTTTTTAACTTAAAAATTTTGCTTGCTTTACCTTCTCTCACCAAATTAAGTCCCCACCACACTAAAATCGGAACAGCGGCGGTTGTCCAATGCACCTGAACTGAACAGATTGTTGTTTGTGAGCAGGGATACAATATCGCATTGTGGACGGTGAGCTTCCTGGATCTGGTCGTGTGGAACTATCCGTGGGTGGACTCTGGGGTACCATCTGCGACTGGAACTGGGATGACAAGGACGCCAGCGTCCTGTGCCGCACCCTGAACTACACAGACGGGTACGCAGTGGGCGGTGCGCACTATGGTCAAGGAACTGGTCCCGTCTGGCTGAGCAGCCTCAGGTGCAAGGGGTCAGAGAGGTCACTGGCCGAGTGTCCACACTCCGGATTTGACAGCAGCGGCAGCTACGGCTGTAGTCACAGTAGCGATGCATCTGTCGTTTGCAACGACAAGCGTAAGTTGCTGTACAGACCTGTGCACCTCACAAAGTCTGTCAGTAGAGGTCACTCTCATGCGTGGTTTCTGACACGAAAGAAACTTGAACTTTGACTTAAAGTCCTTCAGCCCTAAGACTAAATCAAGTCATCATTATATGCCAGACAAATGACTTCTAATTCATGTACCTGGCAAATAATGATGACTTGTTCCGTGCTTTTTCCGAATCAATGTTTTTTTGTTCCTGTAATGTTTCTTCTATTTTGAACCCTAGACGCAGCAACTGGACGAGTTGTATATCATTCAAACTTTTACTCGTGGTAAAGCTATCTGTAACATTTTTACTTTCGTATCAAGAACCTATTCTTGGCTAGCCCTAACTAAATGTTTTCCAGCTCTTTTCTTAACTGTATCGCTTTCAGCATGAATTAAGGTCCTGCTCCACAAACATGTCTTCTCTTCTCCAGTCAAACTTAACCTCGGGTTGGATGCATCCATGGGAGCTGTCCTGGTTTATAGCCAGAACGCCTGGACCCTCATCTGCGACACTGGCTTCGACGGAAGTGACGCCATGGTTGTATGCCGTTCCTTCGGATTTGCACACGGAACGTACGTCACGGGAGGCGTGTTCGGCAGTGTGCGCGCGCAGATTGGTATCACCAACGTGCGGTGCACAGGGCGCGAGAAGAGCTTCCAGTCCTGTCCCCACGATGTCTCCACCTCCTGCCGCACTGGAGCCTACGCCTCTGTGTACTGCAGCGAGGATCCGATTATTGAATCCGGTAAATGTTCCCGATTGTAATTTGCATCTTGAAACTAGACATCTGAGGCCAGTTGCACAACACGTTTCTAAATCTTAAAACTGTTCTAAAGAAGCAAAATATCATCTTAGCCATTTTGATGCATTGCAGAAAAACATACAAAAAAATTGTACTGACAGGACGGAAAGTCAGACTTAAACAACTTTATCTTATTTAAAGCAGTTTTAGTTTTTAAATTCTGAAATTGTGGTGTGCACTTTAAACTAATTATCTAGACAGAGTTTAGGCCTAAAAGTGTTTAAAATTAGAAATGTGTTGTGCAACTGGCCCCTGGTCTCAGCAGGTAGAGCCAGGTAACATGTTTCGGGAAGATAGCTGTTTATTTTATGTTATTTAACAGGTATTACTAGAAGAAATAAGAGCTGTTTGTACAGAATTATAAGCAGCCCAATCATTTATTCCTTTTGGTAGTGATTATCGGTACCCATTAATTTTGACTATTCGTACTACAGGTCTTTGACTTCACAATTCGTTTAGCGTTCGTTAAGCCCATTGTATGGAATTCCTGCATTTCGTTTTCTTTAAACAGACGTGAAAGTCCGTATAACGGAGGACATTGAGGGGGACCCAAGTCATGGGCGTATCGACGTGCAGGTGGAGGGAGTGTGGGGCGCTGTGTGTGCCGCAGGCTTTGGGGTCACCGAGGCCACCGTTGCCTGCAGGGAGCTGGGCTTTGCCGGCGGAGTCCCTTATACTGCGCATCTCCACGACATTACAAAGGTAGCATTTTCAAACATCAGTGTACAATGGAGCTCTTTTGTCTTACCATAGAACATCTGATTAAGTGAGAGAAATGGAAAGCTGTGCAGTTTTGATTCTGCTGAGAGGCGTGTGCGAAAGTTTAAGGCAAACCCAGCGAGTCATAGTTTCTGTACCCCTGTCACTAGACATACTAGTGTTTCTGTACCGCTGTCACTACTCACTAGACATACTAGTGTTTCTGTACCGCTGCCACTAGACATACTAGTGTTTCTGTACCGCTGCCACTAGACATACTAGTGTTTCTGTACCGCTGTCACTACTCACTAGACATACTAGTGTTTCTGTACCGCTGCCACTAGACATACTAGTGTTTCTGTACCGCTGTCACTAATCACTAGACATACTAGTGTTTCTGTACCGCTGCCACTAGACATACTAGTGTTTCTGTACCGCTGTCACTAGACGTACTAGTGTTTCTGTACCGCTGCCACTAGACATACTAGTGTTTCTGTACCGCTGTCACTAATCACTAGACATACTAGTGTTTCTGTACCGCTGCCACTAGACATACTAGTGTTTCTGTACCGCTGTCACTAGACGTACTAGTGTTTCTGTACCGCTGCCACTAGACGTACTAGTGTTTCTGTACCGCTGTCACTAGACGTACTAGTGTTTCTGTACCGCTGCCACTAGACGTACTAGTGTTTCTGTACCGCTGCCACTAGACGTACTAGTGTTTCTGTACCGCTGCCACTAGACGTACTAGTGTTTCTGTACCGCTGCCACTAGACGTACTAGTGTTTCTGTACCGCTGCCACTAGACGTACTAGTGTTTCTGTACCGCTGCCACTAGACGTACTAGTGTTTCTGTACCGCTGCCACTAGACGTACTAGTGTTTCTGTACCGCTGTCACTAGACGTACTAGTGTTTCTGTACCGCTGCCACTAGACGTACTAGTGTTTCTGTACCGCTGCCACTAGACGTACTAGTGTTTCTGTACCGCTGTCACTAGATACACCCTGTTTCTGTACCACAGCCCATCCTGATGTCGGACGTGAAGTGTCGTGGTGACGAGAAAACTCTGATCAACTGTCAGTACACAACGACCTCCACAACCTCCTGGTGCGACTACTACGCCCCTCGCGCCGGCGTCCTGTGCTACAACGACACCAGTGAGTCTGTCGACATTTCAGCCGCTCTGAAAATGTCTTCTTGCATAAACTGGAGTTGTAGTATGACAGTGACTGAACAATTTAACGTTGTTCAAGATGTTCAGATGCTACCTTTTTTTAACCAAATATGTTGACAAAGTGAACTGTTTTTTGTGTTTTTTGTTGGGTTTTTTTTGTGCCTGTGCCTGTATGTCTGTGCACAGATGGCCGAGTTCATTGTTTGTGACCAGTGTACAGAACAAAGACTAGGATTTTTTAACTCTGATGTATATCTTGCAGCTGGTATCCACTATCGTCTAGCCGGAGACAGTGACCCCACACGGGGTCGTGTGGAAATGCAATATGGCGGTCAGTGGGGTATCATATGTACCTGGTATGGAAACTACCCTACAGCAGCCGTGGCCTGCAGAAGTGTGGGATATCAGGACGGTTTACCTATTTCGAGTTTAAGGTCTCTCTCTTTTTTGTCGCTTAGCTCCATCTTCATGTTCTATTTACCTCTATTACCATCATGTCCAATTTAGCTTGCTGGAAACAATAGTAGCGAAACATATACTTGCTCAAACATATAATGCTGCTAAAGTTTATTTTTAAAAACTAGTAATTATTTAGTTTTATATTTATAGTGAAAATGTTATACCTCTCAGTACTATGACTGACGTGTTCGAAGTAACCCCGCCGGGATTTATCCTGAAGTCCTACCCTTGGTTGTCGCGTGCTGGAGTGTGCTGTTCTCTTCAGAGAGTCTCTGGAGGAGTGTGTCAGCTTCTCACAAACGAACAGTCTTTAAGACCTTTGAACTCTGCACTGACACTGAATCACCATGATTAGCGTGCGACATTCCTGTGCCTCTATCGTTCACCTCCTAGTTAAAACAAAAGGGCTCCGTGAATCTGTCGTCCTTAACGAGTGTGCAAAGCTCTTCGATCAGTATACATCCTCTGACTCCAAGGTCGTCAGACTTGGCAACTTTAAGTTCCACTAGGTTAGCGCCTGTCACCAATCCAGTGAAGGGTGGCTGTCCCAGGTTCAGATCTCGTCTCGAGCACGCTGGCCTTCCTCTACATGTGGCATTTGTTTACAGGGCTGGCTGCCTTGCCGTGATATAGCCTTAGTTACTGGTTCGGCGTAAAACACTAATCCACTTCAAGGTCCACTATGACTCATCATCCAACCATTATGTCAAAAGTCTGAAGTCACTTCTGGTTGAGCACTAGGATGGTGCAACTGATCCGACTTAACCTGCCACCTCCACAGTCTACTCACCAGTACTCAGCAAACCATCGGTTCTGTCGAGCACTGGATGTGGGCGAAAAAATTAAAGCTCAATAAGGAGAAAATTGAAGTGATCCAGATAACCTCTGCACATCTGCTTAAACGTCTGCCTCCGTCTCCATCAATCAGTATCTCCGGATCCACCATCACTTTCTCCCAATCCGTCAGAAATCTTGAGTTCTTATCGACACATCATTGTCCTTCGAGAATCATGTCAACTCAATCTGCAAATCCATCTTTCTCGAACTACGCAGGAACAGCTGCATCAAACATCTCTCTGTTGCCTCCACCAAACAGCTTATGCCGGCATTTGTGTTGTCAGGCTCGACTATTGTAACTCTCTGTTCATAGATCTTCCTGGCCGCCTGCTTGACAAGGTCCAGGGAGCTCAAAACATGCGGTAAGCGAAAGGCCGACCATGCCACACCGCTTCTACGCGATCTCCATTGGCTACCAGCTCGGGCTCGTGTCGAATTCAAGATCGCCATGCTTTGCTATCGTGTTGCTCCTAGGCTTGCCCCAATCTGTCTGTATGAGCTTGTATTGCCGTACCAGCCCCAGGCTTGCCCCAATCTGTCCGTATGAGTTTGTATTGCCATACCAGCCTAACAGGTCAGTTCACGCGGCCCACATCACTTCTCTCTCTATTCCACGTATCAGACTGAAGACATTTGGCCGTTGTTCTTTCTCCTCCGGCCCCAGTATTTGGCAAGACCTGCCTCCGTCTCTCCACACAACGGAGTCCGTACATACCTTCCGATGTGGACTTAAAACATAATCGATTTCGGAAATACTTACTATAACTAGTCCATCCTGTTGTCATTTCTCCCCCACAATCCTCTCTATGCGTTTCTTCATGTTCTTGTATTACTAACGGTGCATGTTCGTTTATGTATGTTGGGCTTTGTACGCGATTGTGAAACTACATCAAACGGCCTCTTTCCTCACTAACCACGGGCATGCTGTTCTTTCTGCCGTGATACAGCCTTAGTTGCTGGTTCGGCGTAAAACACCAATCCCCCCTCCCCATTGGCCCATGTCTCTTCTGGAAACTTGTCTTTATATCGCAGTGAAACATTAGACTTGAAATCTGAGACTTTCCCACTTACACACATTCCCGCCCTCGCCTGAGCCGTAACGACATATAACCTGGGATTCTTTCGGTTTTCATACAGGTATTCGACATCTTTGAAGTCCTGGTTCTTCCAAGTGGATTGCCAAGGTAATGAGAGTTCCATACCTGAGTGCCACACCTCTGGCTTCAACGACAGCTTTGGCTACTACTATGATTATTTCTGCCGCCAGTATTATACATTCTCTGTCCAGTGTTACTCCCAAAAATTGGGTCAGTGAATTTCCTTCCACTCAAACTCCAGTGTTTTTGTCTCTGTTCTGTTAGTTCACTTTCGCTTAAACCTACCCGTGCATTTGTTTGCTCTACCTGTAGTCAACTTTCATTGGCTGTGACTGTGTGAGTGTGTACGCGCGTGCATGCATGTGTTTATGTCGGTGCACTTGCACATGCATGTGCTTGGTACCGGCTTCTTCAAAGTAAACGGGATGCGAAAACAGAAGAGAGTGCTTCAAATAAAAGGGTTAAAGAACTTGTTCTGAATGGATGGAAGGCGTGCAAAAGGTGAGCGTTCAGTTTTGACACCCCTGGAAAAATATGCGTAATTCTTTCATTATTTTGTTCTGATTTATCCAGGTAAAACAGTGTTTCGATTTCTTAATTACAACATTGCACAGACCAGAGGCTTTCTGTGTTGTTTTCTTCAGCTCTGGAACCATTTGATTTCTTTCCATGCACACCTCTGTTGAAAGCACTAGGGAATGTCAAAAGCAAGAATGGTAACTGTTTCTTCTAGCTCTCACTGGTCTACGTTTGGCGGGTGGCAGTACCAACAGTTCGGGACGTGTGGAGGTTTTTCTCCAGGGACCAAACCAGTGGGGTACCGTCTGCGATGACAGTTGGGATGATGTCGACGCTACCGTCGTCTGCAGGCAGCTCGGTTACGCTACTGGAAAGGCAGTCATGCAGGCCGGGTTAGTGTCTGAGAGACGATGAACTGAAACTTCCTAGGTCCTATTCAAGTACCTATGTACAAATCGATGCAGGCATTTTTAAAAGACCAAAACCGCTTCAAAAACCTTCAACATTTAACTGCAGCAGCCTCTCTAAATATTTGATTGCTTGTAACATCTCAGTCAGCCAATGCAAGTTTTTGTAATCTTTTCGTTGAATGGATTCGACAGCACATCTTTCATGACAGAATATGCATTTTTATGCATTCTGTGCACTCAAAACAAGGGTAATTTGACAATAAAGTCCAGAGTATATATTGGAGATGACTAAACTTGTATGTGAAAGTAAAAAAAAAAACATTTTGCTGCAGGTTTGGTCAGGGGTCCGGCAAGATATGGATGGACCACATAGACTGTAAGGGTACGGAGACAAAATTACAGGACTGTACCTCCAGCGGCTTCGGGGAACACCACTGCTCGCATGACGAGGACGCAGGGGTTATTTGTTCGGGTGAGTATCTTTTTTCTTCTTATTCCTTTTTGCCCCCAGTGGAGCATAGGGTGAGTATAGGAGCCAAAAATCAAAACCGATGAGGGGTTATTAAGCCCGTTTAATTATTATCGCTTTATTTTCACTGGACTTAAGGTACATTACTATTAAACAGAATCTCAGGTTACCTCAAGCCAGTCAGATTTTGATACTGAGATTGATATAATTGGTTAAGGCTGAGAAAAGTGCAAGCAACAAAGCACGGATTTTTTTTTTTCATTCCTATTGTCCCATTAACATGCAGAGAAAGTGGTATATAGACTGTGGAACAGTGGCAAGGCATGGCATTCGTAATTTTTGATCGAATATAACACTGACTTGCTTGCCATTTTCATTCCATATTCAGACAGCTCCTGGATTAGATGAATAGATGAATAAGCCGTTCTGTCCAGTTTTGTTCTGTTTAAAAAATTAGTGACAATGAATGACTGTGGACTTTTATTTATGACAAATCTCAGACCCAAAGACATGCACATGCGGATGCTGAGTTTTTGGATACTCAAGACTGCTTCACATTGTATGCACATGCGATGCGTGCGCGCGCGTTCCTCGGCCGTCAAGAAAACCCAAAGCATCTCCCAATATAGCTTTAAAAATATGAAATTCCTGCTTAGCAATCAAACCCATGATTTTACATAATATGCCGCAAAAACACATGAGAACAGTGTGACTTTATGGACTAGGAATTCTCCGGTATCAAAAGATACAGACTGGTATCAGAAGATAAAGTGTCGTCTAGAAATTTCATAATTAAATTATTTATAAAGAAACACTTTCATATAACTGATGTTTGCGTGTCCCAGGGGTGTATACCCCTTCAGCGAGCGTGTCGCCCACCAGCGCGCAGCCGCCAACCGGCTCAACGCCTCCACCACTGACTGTCACACCACGCAAGCCATCAACGGCCAAACCAGACAAGCAGACGACGGTCAAAGCAGAGAGACTGATCGCCAGCACGTCCAGCACCGCAGCCATCGCTGCCCCAGTCGTCGTTCTTGTAGTTGCTATCGTTGTGGTAGCGATCGCGCTGTTGTATCGTCGGCGGCAAGGCCAGAAAAACGACTCGAGGCTCATCCCCGAAGGAGGGGGACCAGGAGCAGTTGGCGGGGTGTCGTTCCTCAAAGGAGGTGCTGTTCGCTTTGTCAACAACGTGCGCGAGAGACTGAGGAGGCCGGGTGGTGAACAGATCAAGCTGGGCATCGCTAACCCCGGGTACGACTCGGCCACGAGTGCTGGGCTCAGTAACCCAGTCTATGACATCACTCTTCCCGTGAAAGACAGCAACGAAGAGAGCAGTACGGCTTGAGTACCGCTCAGCACATCAGTGACCGCGACACATGCAGTAAATACCTCTTTGATGATCTTGTCGATATAGGTTCTGACCGGCACCCACGGCTGTACAAAGTACACGGTATGTACTACCATCATGCCTTCCGTTAGCTACAATCATGAATGGTCGTTGGTTAATGTCATCAATGGTGATTTATGAACGAGTGCCTTTGTTTTGATATGGTGCCATAGATATGCATTATATATATTTTTTTTTAACCCACAAGTATGATTTTATTGATGTCTCAAACATTCGGACAAGTCCTGTCATGTATATTTTTATGTAGCATACCGTAAAGAGAATGTTTTACAACTTATGACTGGTTCATATTTATCTAGAAATATGAAGATATGTCATGAAATGTATAAAGACCATACAACCTTAAAGGAGTTCAGGTATGAGAAGCTTTTCAATCAGTGATAAAACAGAGCACATAATTATAATGTGAATATTGAACATGTAAGAACTGTTGTGAATTGTACTTTCAAGTATTTTATAATGTAAAATTAAAGTGTTTTTTTTTTTTTTTTTTTTAAGTGTAAAATTCATTTCTTCACATCTGATGTTTTGCTGTTTTTGGATAACATTACTATTACATTTTAGAAAATTGTGTAAAATGACACCTATGTTGGTTAAAACATTGTACTTTCTTTGCCTTCAGTCACGAAACCATAAGGTCTCACCCCCTCAAATCTCATACCACTCTAAACTTAGATTGCATTCACACACCACACATTTTTATTTACACATGCAGCTTCCCAGTACAAAAAATATAAAAATGTGTAGTTTTCCAGTACCACCCTTTAATTAAAAGCATACATACAAAACTCCAGTTTTCCAAACAAATATCATTAGCAAACATCATAAAATAGACAATCCAGCGTGTGCATACATGGAAAAACAATTAGTTTTCCCATGCAGCATTGTCACCCAATCTTCATAAGCCCATGAACCTTCAGAACATGAGCTGGAATGTTAGATTTTGAAAAAAAAAATGCATTATTATCTATATCTGAATACACATTTCCTCTTTATCTGAAATAATGCATGCTTCATCAATTTCAAGAATTGTTTTTTACCATTTACTTGTGCTGAATAATGGACAAGGTGGTGTAAAAGTCTTTTAGATAAATGTAATACTAATCAAATGACAAGAGCAACATTTTATATACATAACATGTATCTTTTAGTAGCAAAAGTATATCTACTCGGTAATTTTAGTATACAGCTTACAAAAATAGTAGAGCAGGCAAAGAAGCCTTAATAAGGAGTATCATACACTTGATATTCATGAGGAGGACAATAACAAAGATATGACATTGACCGGAAATATCTATCACTTAGTAATTTTTAGTTCCCACATTAAAGGAGATATTCCACAAAAGAAACATCTGTATCAGTTGTCCAGATCCAATGATCTCTTAATGCCAAATATTTGTAACAGATGATATGAGATCAAAGATGAAAGCACACCTCAGGTAAAAATAGGACTATTCACCCGCGTGAAGTGCACACCATTTCAAAATTAGCTCCCACATGCTTTTTCCCAATCCTTCCAAAATAAAGATAATGCAATGTCTGTCTAGATCACACTACTTTGTTCATACTGGCAGGATGAAAGAAAGACAGTAGACTCACAACCTGCATAAATTACTGCATACATGCAGCTTAACACCATCTAAACATTGATATGTGTAGAGGCCTATGC
The DNA here is from genome assembly GCA_004794655.1 of Marisa cornuarietis. Classification (NCBI taxonomy): domain Eukaryota; kingdom Metazoa; phylum Mollusca; class Gastropoda; order Architaenioglossa; family Ampullariidae; genus Marisa; species Marisa cornuarietis. The sequence goes on from SMMW01000596.1 coordinate 678,779, forward strand.
CAATGCCAAGATGTTTCATAAAAACATTTCAAATTCTGAATATTTTGCACCTGAATTGAATCAATGCCTGTTAATACAACATACCTTTAGTGCTTAATAAAGCTCTTAAAAGTAGTTTGAAAACTGGTTAGCTCAAGAAAAATGAATCATGCTTCATCTCCAATTATAAAGCACACTATCACCAAATGTTTGTTAGTGACATGTAAACAAAGCTTGTTAGACAGCTTCTTTCTTAGCTGCAGTACTATTTATTACTCTTAATCATAAGGAGCAGAGGATTTAGACCAGTATCTTCTATCTGCACACTGAGCAATGCCAACTGCATGTACATCTGTACTGCCTGGGGCTGTCACAAAATGACAGCTGTCCATGCCATGCAGGACCACAGACTCTGAGCATGTTCTGCAACTCTGCCCACTACACAAGCAGGCACAGAGCTGTGGTCTCAGGGAGCCACCCTCACAGAAAAACTCCAAAGATGACATGGAGAAAACACCAAAAAACTAGGTCTGACAGGCATGCTCTTGAAAACATGAAGAAAAGAAAGCTGCAGAATAACATAAATGACCAATCACTTTCGTTAAACACTTTCAATTCTATGCACTTGAACTCCAAAACGACAGCTGTATAACTTTTATGTAGAATGCATTAAGAAGAATCCAATCACTATTTTTCTAACACCATGTGTTAAATAATGCAGTCAGATACTTTCCATTTTAAATCTGAGGCACTTCTTCTTTTCCTACAAATGACAGAGGAGACAAGTGTATATTCAGCCATAGCTGAACTGTTTTAACAGGTAAAAAACAGGGTTTATTTTAAATCCCTTCTTTCGCTGTGCATGCATTAACCCAATATATAAAAACACGGCTTCTGAAATTCCTCCCAACCTATTATTTGCTAATTAAGGCAATTAAAGCAATGTTTCTTTTTAAATCAAGCCACTTTCTTTCTTGATGGTGTCTGACACCATACAATGGCAGCATGTTGTGAAGGGAACATTGTTGCTCATTATTCTTTTTGGACTTCAAATAAGTATTTATCTCAATATCTTATCTCAACATTACTCTCAACCTGCATCATCAAAGGTTTCAGATAGTTTTGAATTTCTTTGTGTCAAGGGATATACACACTATATAATAAATATTACTTTCTTTGATAGAATTAATCATGGATTTCCTCACAATGACATACTTTAATGGCATGAGAGACTTTTTTTCATCTTATATAGAATGTAACCTTTGACAAAGATGGAAACAAGGCTTCAATGTTTTTGGCTTTCATTTGGATGCTGCTAATAACCTGCTTGTATCTAATCTTATGCAATGTACTAACAAAAATAACAAAAAAGCAACTTCAAACTTGTACAAAGACTGGAAGACGTGAACTTGCATCTGTCTATCCAGACAGCTTAACCATGCATACCTATCAAGAAACTTTTAGCAAAAGGAAGGTGAGTATGTTACGAAAGTCAACTTGTTTTATAACAAAGTTAAAGTAACAAATTAGAGATGCTCTTGTGTCACTCTAATTTTAGCTCCTTTTAGCCCCAAAAACAAGAAACAATACTGGACAACAAAAACAGCTGAACACCTGTCAAAAAGACATTACTGATTTAAGAAATGTTAATAAATATCACCCCTGAAGAAAATATGTACACGAGATTAAAATAATACATACCACAGCATATGGACAGAATGAGTTCTCATGACTGGAATATTTCACACCGCATATTGTATGGTCACAGCCAGTCAGTAGCATCAGGAAAGGTAATGTTATTATGATATGCAAGGCATATGGCAAGAGATACAAAATAAAATAACATCTGGTAATATTAGTTGCAGTATATTATTTAATATTTGCACCAATAACCTGTAAGAATTTTTACAAAGTGATTAATATATGATTTCCCTGGTACCACTATAGAAAATATTCTTTTAGCACCATTAACCATCAATACTATTTTTACATAATTTCGCTTTCCTGCTTCTGCTATAAGGGAAGTGATAAATGTACAACTATTTAAAAATATAAAGACTTGCTTTTCTAATGTTGCTTAATAATAGAATCAGCATAAGAGCTATTTGGTTTGTCAGTGTTTTATGCTGAGACAGCATACCTCTTCTTTGCTTACACTGTTCACAGCAATGTACAAGTTTTTAAAGGTACTTAAATTTTGACATGATGTAGAGTGGCTTTTCCATCTCAACAGTGCTGGCTACCCCTAATTAAAATCTTTCTGTTACTAATAAATTTTCAGTGTGACACTTATTCAGTTAGTTCTCAGCATTAGCTTGACAATATGGTGCACTTTAAAAACTTATTGCAGACTCCTGCATCTGTACTGCCTTTAAGGTTATGTTGTAATACCCTATCAAATAGCATACAGTTATGCTTATAATGACTATAAATAATTATAATACTGTGCAATTAAAAAAAAATATGGACAGTTGCCAGCATAGACATGCTATCGCTTGTTCATATTTTAATTGAGAAGAATTTAGTCCCATGTGTATTTTATGACATATAAAACTGCATCTAAGAGTAACACCATTAAAGACAAAAAATAAATTTACCATTTTGCATCTAAATTAATACACAATCACTCTAATGGTACCATGCACCAAGAGGTCAGAATAAGTTCAAAAACACAGCATTAGCTGCAGGGAGTGGGTAGTCAAAATGACCAGTGATTACACCACACATAAAGAGATGCTCAAAACTAAACCTAAACAAGCCTCAGGTTAAAATAACCAAGTTAAAGACGGGAATATTTTATTTCCCTTGTGCCCATGCACTCACACCTGAAAAGAAACCCCAATATGATGGTACAGGACTTGCATTTCCACAAATAACCTGTTTAATGTGCCCTGCATGGTCCAAACATCTTCCTCAATTTTGTAGCCACAACTTTTTGTAATAAAAATTAATGACTTTCCTATTTAATAATTTGTGCAAGCAAGAATTTCTTAAATGCAGTTTAATTAAAGTATTTTTAAGTTCAACACACTCAATTCCAGATTGCATAGCTACTATATTATCTTTCTTCACACATGCAGTCAAAGCTCAATGCAGACAGCATATGTATGTTATCTAAATTTACAAATTTTTCTACAATGAGCCAGCCAATCAGGAGACAAGGAGTACACTGTTCAACCAGCATAAGACCTTCTAATTATTAAAGATACTTATTGCTTTTCAAGAATGTCTCTAATAAAGAGATCATTACAGTATTAGTAAAGGGTAAATATGATGTTTTATTTATACAAGAAATATACTCCAGGACAATTTCACTTCTTCAATGACAAAGCTTTGCAGTATATCATAAATGACTGGATTGTATAATTTTTAATACTTGTGCAAACTGTATACATCATAATTCAAAAATAATTTCTGCTTGTTATCTGATTTTGTGAATATAATGGATATCAGATTTGCAGATAAATATCTTGGTCAACATACAAATTATTTTTTCTTCTATACATCTACAGGTAAAGAAATCTTGCTTTACTCAAAGCCATTTTTCACTTACAACGTGCACTTGATGTGCACAATAATTCTGCAGCATATTTCAATGCCTGACACTTTCAAATATATGAACCTCAGAAACAATTACTTGTGTATTCACTGACTAGATTTTTATAATTTGGAATCATGATTGAATCCTTTCTGGTAGTGTTCCAAGATTTCATTGAAGGTGTAATCAGTTGTGGATAGGACTGAAACATTTTCACTCATCATTCAAAAACATGATATAATTCTCACATATTCTTGGAAGAATGAGATCTAAGAAAAAAGTCTAAAGAGAAAACCTTTTTTAAGAAAAAACCTTTTCCACGGGGAAATTATTGAATATGAACAAATCTAAATGTAACTGTAAATTTTCAATGCAAAAGATCTATACCATATAGTTTGCAGCAATGGATAACATAGTTTGACTATTACCATTGAGAATCTAATTTGTGATCTTTTAATTCCAAAAACATTTTATGGTCCTTTTGTAAATTCTCTAACTTATGATTATGAAAAGATCTCATTTTAAAAAGAAACAAAAAATATATCGTTGAAAATATTCCTAAAGACAAATGGGTATAAAGAATATAAACTACATTTGCAGATTAATATGTGTACAAACAAACTATGTTTGATCATTTATTGCAATATATGCTTTATTGTAAGAGTAATTCTTAGAAGTGAAACTTGGGAAGTGGAGAAATAACTTCAAGGATTATGAGGAAAATATTATTCAAAACATGAGTGAAGACATTAAAATAAGATTGTTAAAAGGATTAATTTTCTGTTATTAATAATGTTAAATGAGATTATAATGCAAATGGCAGCATTGTTTTTTTCTGATGCTGCATTATCTGGCAGCTCCAGCAAGCAAGAACACAATGTCAGCAGCAGAGCTTTGACAATAAATGTTTTACAACTGTAAACAAAATCAGATTCCTCTAGCTTTTAACGTCCAGCGTTAACCATTGTGCTAGACTTGAAAGGACATGTACTGACTCATTGGGCTCTAATTAAACAGTAAAATGCCAAATTTAATTAAAATAAATTGAAAAAAATTGTGAGGACTGGTACACAAAAGGCATTCATTGAGATTTACTTGGTTAAACAAAGACCTGGAAGGAAAACATGGAAGAGTCAAAAACTACATCAGAACTGTTAGTGGCACCACTTTATGAGATGCATGAAGGAATCCTTCTGTGACTGCCTTACTATTAACCAAATATGTAATGGCACAATGAAAAAAAATTATGTTGACAACTGGCTTCTGTCACTGTGGCAGCGCTTAAAAGTTTCAATTTTCATGAAAAAAAAGTGCCAAATTCGATGTTAACGTGACTACACAACATTCTGATCTTTTCATATAAAATAAAGCAAGCAAAAAATCAATCATAAGACATGATGTGGAGAAACTTCTATAAAAGACATGTAGAACAGTCAACCAGAGAGAACAAGTAGATCAATCATCTAAAAAGCATCTAACATAAGAAGCAGACAAGACAGCTTCTAATAACAGATCAGATCTATGTTTAAAGGTTTTATCATAAATGAAAGATATTTAACAACATATTTCAAAAAATATGAGAACAGGTAAATAACCCTCCATGGTCTGCAAACTTTCTAAACTTTTGATTTGAACATTGACTGAGCTGAGATCTATCTATAAGGTTGCAGATAAAGGAAAAAACAGTCATCAAGTATAAACATAAACACATTCTGTTAGCAAGTCATCTAGTGTTTCAAAATCCCTTTAAGATTCAAGACTGTGGAGCTTTTTTGGCACATCCAAACTCAGGTTTTACCAAAACATCTTCTACTTCATTTTAAAAAAAAACAATTTATTGTCCTAATGGTCTTACTACCAAGTTAAAATTAATACGAATTACTACCAAACTCAAAACAAAAGCCAGAACAACTTGTTGGGTTGTTTTCCCCCAGTATGTATATACACTTGGAAAGCCTTTCTAAAGTCATCATTCCTTAAAAGATATCCCACAAGACAGGAATACGAGGTTTACATTGCACAGTTTGCTCTCAATGCTTTAAAAAGAGAAATTTTATTCATTTGCTTTTCACTCTATACATGTAGAATCCGACCTAAATTACAGTGCACATATGTATCTGTAACAGAAAACATGTAACAAATTAACCTTTTAGTCCTGACCTCTGGGATACCCTGTGATTACTACACTTTCTTACATTAAGAAACTAAAAACACCTCAGTCTTCGTAATCTGTCAAATAATAAATCATCTACCCACTGTTGCAAAGAAAACGCCTTGCTCCAAAGAGAATCTTACAAGGGGAACAAACAAAAAAAATCAAGAGTCCTCTGATATGCAATGAAAATATTCATTCCAGGTCTTTTACCCAAATTAATCACAGTTATTTAAATATGGTAGAGGAAAGGGAGAATTTATCTGGTTGTAAATGTGTGTAAATACATTTTCCATAACCCTAAGATTTCAAGCAGTCTGAACATGTATCATACAGTCCACTGCAAAGTGTGTCTACACACAAGCCATACCTTCAATCTTTACATCTAATTGTATAGCTCACACAGAATCTCATTTACCCACATGTAAGAGTATAAAAATATTTTGATAAAAAGTATTCCTTTAAGCATTTTAGAATTGGTGGGATATTTAAATTAAAGTAAGCAAACACTCACACCCTAGAGAAAGGAACATGGTGCTGTTATTTTTTGGTAGGCATTTTGAGGCCTTCATCAGCTGCTAGCACCTCTGGGCATTTCTCCAAGACTCGAGACACTAGCTTTTCTATGTATGTATGCAGGTCTGCATTGTCCCTCTGTAAGCCTGAAACACAAATGGTCTCAATCAGCACACCTAACAACAATCTCAAAGTGTCAATGAACTCTGGAAAGCGGCTAATACCGAGTATACTTTTCTATATAATGCTCTGAAAGAGATTACTAATAAATTTTTGTTGCTTTTATGTGTTATTAACTTTTGGAACTGGTACTGTTTTAGTATACATGTACTGTCATAATGTCTTGGGACAAACAGTGTCACATGATAACAGCAAATATAAATTCCTTTTATATATTTATTATGTATAAATGTACTTGTTCTGTGGATGTTAATATATTTACACTCCTGTATCGGTATGGGAATGAGCTTAGCTGAATAAAGAATATTGTCACAAATACTGTCATTGCTAATACTTAGACATCAGCAACATCTGTTGGTTTTCTAAAAGGATGGTTATAATTTTTAAAAATTGCTCCATCACAGGCTGCAGATATGCCCAGTAATCCAACTCAAGATCAAGATGAGCTGTAAATGCACAAGATGGTGTCACAAAATCCCTACTGTTGCCTTCAGCTTCCTTATTCAGTATCAAATGATTAGGTTAAAAAATTACTGCAAGCCCGACTGTATTGTTAATTGTTGTGCATGCAAACTAATTTTTAACTTAAAGATTAGCAATGGAATGTACTACCAAAAAATACTACAAAAAATGTTATGACCAGCAGTGTCCTTGACTAAAAAGTTTGATTAGCAGCCTGTTAAAATAATACCTTCATTTTCTTTCATTAGCCTAACAATCTCCTTTTGTAAATCAGCTTTCTCTGATGCACCTGGAAAGATACAAAGCATTTATGTAAACAATTATATCAAAATGAAGATAGTACTCAGCCATTTTCTGTTTCCATTCTACGCAGCTAGCAAGTATGCTTGCAGGGCTACACAAATGCTTCAAAGCAATTCTCTCCCTTTACAGGAAAACGTCTCCTACAGGTCACCATATTTTGGCCATTTTTCAAAAAAGAAAACAAGAAAAATAACTATGTCACAAACATAAAATTTTTAATGCATTTACAAATTAAGTAGAAACCAACTGTTTATACTTTTAGGCAACAGCATGTTTTGCTCTTTAAAACAATATATATATATATCATCTTACCTAAAAAATGTGTTTTTCAAGTAGCATCACAGTGAAAACTTCAGGAAAAATAAAATGATGCTAAAAGCCACTTTAATAAACTCAAATTATCCTAAAGTGAATGAATGAAGATTATCCAGAATGAAACAAATTACGAAATCCATAGCAATTCTGAAGACAGCCACACAAGCTTTTAGGAAACACATGGTTTATCACTTTGCATGCATATGCATGAATGCTCACTTCACCACAAAAGAATTGCATTAGGCTAAGGGGTGCCCGGTAGTGTAGTAGTTAAGACACTCGCTTGTCACTACTGAAATGAGAGGACCTGGGTTTAGATCTCATCTTGGGCCACTCTGTATGTGACATCTGTTTGCAGGGCCAGGAGTCAGGGGTTTTCTACAGGAACTCTGGTTTCCTTCCCCCTTCCCTCTCCTCCATAGTGCAAAATCACCTTAAGGTGGCAGCACCTTCCCACTATATCAACTAAACTGTCACTAAATTCAAGGAAAGTAACGTAGAGAAATGAACTTTTTGTAGAGAAATTAACAAATTTGTACAGTGTACCGGCTGCAGAATGGCATAACACTGGCTGTCACAACAATTCAAGTAGGGCTGAAGAAGCTGCAGGAGTGGGTCAATAAAACGCTTTCAAGCTATCCACTAAGTCTGAAAAGTTGACTCAGAAGACCTTACTTGTGCGACCCTCTGCATCTCGCTGTATGGCCACTATGGACTCACTGGCCCCACGTGTATGCTTCTGGTAGTTTTTGCGGAAACGCCCTCCACTGTCAGATTGTTGTTCCTGGTCGTGCCCAGTTAGCATGCTGCAGCTGCTTTTCACTCGTGGGAGAGTGGTGGAACCAAGTATCAATGGTACAGTGCTCTTCTCTTGCTGTAAAGGTGAACAATATAAAAACACCCATTTAAGGATATATCACTACTCTGAATGGCACCTAAGAGAAACTAAATGTTGTGGGCATTTGTGTGCAGGCATGCACATGGACTGGTACATGCAAAATAAATGCCTTGATCAGCAAGCAGATAAAGTTGTCAAAGGTGACAATGTACTCCACTGTCAGAATACAATGCACAGTCTTTGCATAAGAATGCTGCACCAGGTACCCAAGTAGCAAAAACATGCATGCTATAGGCTCTCAATGAAAACACTCCTTATCTAATTTCTGGTGCAAGGCTGATCTGCTAAAACAGCACCCTGGTATGCTTCACCTAGTGTATTCTGTCTGTACTGTGCATGCATTGCATAAAACTTTTTAAAAAAGGGCAGTCATAAATACATGATCCTTGGGATGCATGACCAATTTTATCAATCTCCATCTTTTATTACTTACAGTTATAAAATGGAAACTTCTAGAATTACTGTTTGTAAGTGAAATAAATGTTGAGATGCTGGCCAAATCAAGAGATCAATATCCTACCTGTGATGAAGAACGATGCAAAGAAAGGTTATGCAGACTGCTGCTAATCGCTTTATCTTGTACATGCACCTCGCCCTCAATTTTCAGGGTAGGTATGGCGCGAGCTGCCAAAGGTGAAGGCTGCTGTGGTACATCTCTTTCTGGGGAAGGTGGTATCACAACAGGAGCTGGAGGAATTTGTCTTTCAAGAGATCCTGTTTTCTCGGCAGAACGGTCAACAACAGTGAAGACATTTTTAATGACATTCTGACCCCCAGATACCGTCTCAATCCAGAGATCACCCTTTCCTGGTGTGTTGGGCTTTGTAGTGACATAGATCCTGTTCTCAGATTCAAACTCAATTGTGTCAAGAAGATCACTTCCACAAAGCAAAAACTCCATGATGTCAGATTTGCCCAAACCTAGGTTTTTCCCTTCAATGCACAGTTTTGTACCTCCATGAACCGTCGCCATGTTTGGGATTATGTTTGTCACAATCGGCACATCGCTCACACGGTTCAGTCCTGAATGCATGCTGCCAGATTTGTTGAGTTTAGTTTGGTTGTCTTTCTCCTCATCATCATCATGGTTACCAAAGCGACCAAGGTGAAAGATGTCATGAATAGACTTCGAGAGCTTTTTATTAAAGTTGGCCAATGTGCTGCTTTTTCTCTTCTCCTCCTTCTCCCCAGTTAGGTCCTTGCTGTCACGTTTCATCTGGCCATGAGGCAGCGCTGGAGACTGCAGACTTTGTTTTAACTTTGCAAAACCAGACAGATTCTGCTGAGAACTGCCTAAAGAGCTAGTGCTCTTGGTCTGTGGGCCACCTGACCCTGTAATGGATCTCTGTTTGGACACATATGCCTGAAAAAAAAATCAATTAGAATTTTCTGTAAGCAAAGCTTCCATGTTTATTGTGAAGTTCTCAAACATCTTTATCAAATAGCTTTGTAATCTGTATTCACTTCCAAGCCTCACCTCTTTGCACTTAAGAGTTAATGATTTACAATAAAGATACACTCTTAAACTTTAAGAACACAAATACAGGAAAACCTCGGTTTAACGTTTCTCAAGGGACCACCAAAAATAATCAGCATCAGATTATATGCGGTGTGCATGGAGGAACCAAGAAAAATGAACATTATTTTTTTGTTGTTTGTTAGTGTTTAACGCTGTGCCAGCAACTAAGGTTATATCACAGCGATGAAAGACAAATTTATAACAAAAGGTCCAGGAATCAGAAAAATCTTCAAAAGATATAACAGCGTTATTCCAATAAAAAACAACACAAACAAGAGAATTTTTAAAAGAGTGGGTCTAGTATAAAAGTGGTTGTTGTGGCCAAAAGGCCGTCAACAAAGCAAAACTATAAGCCAAAAACTAACAAGAATTTAAAACTTAGATTTTATGGAAAGAGTCCAATCCCTCTTAAAAATGCAAAAATTGCTGCCGATGGGACGGACCTAAACAAAGCAGACAGAAACTGCTGTGAAAAAATGCTGACGGGTACTCTGAAGCTCAGGGCAAGTAATTAATACATGTTTAACATTTCAAACTTCTGTACAACACGGGCAAACAGGTGGTGGTTCACCTTGTAAGAGATACGATTGCGTGGCATAGGTCCTAACCTCAGTCTAGTTAAGACCACCTCCTCCAGTCGCACAGGGCGGCACGGAGGCAGGCGGTCAGAAAGATTGGGAAGGGTGCATGTAGCTTGTTTTGGCCCAGAGTGTCCCAGTGGCGTTGCCACAGGGACTGAACATAGGCCGTGAAGAGAGATTTGCAGTCAGATGATACAAGCGATTTCAACTGACTAGACAACTGGCAAGCGGCCTTGGCAGCCTGGTCTGCTTGGACGTTGCCAGCAATACCAGCGTGGCCCAAACGAAAACAATATCTTTGTTTCGGCGAATGAGTGTTCCATGGATTTTGTGGATTTGTACCATGAGAGGGTGGTCAAAACAACTGGAAAGAAGAGCTCGGAGGGCAAAAAGGGAGTCTGAGATGATCAAAAAGTTGTGCTCCGAAGAGCGGTGAACGTGCTGCAAGGCTAGCAAGATGGCATGAAGTTCCGCTGTGAAGATAGAGCAGCCATCCGCAAGTCGGGCTGAAGCGGCCCGTTGCGGCTGGCAGGATGGAACTGCTGCCGCAGCGACAGGGCCACCGTTTGGAACTTTGGAACCATCTGTAAAGATACAGCAGAATCCAGGATAGTCAGAAAGAAGTTCCTGAAAGCGTTGAAGAAAGATGAGGTCACTAGTGTACCCCTTTTTAAAGGCTGCAAGATCAAGACAGATCTCTGGAACAGGAAGAGTCCAAGGAGGAGCTGGCAGTAGAGGGAGAGGCTCTACCTGCTGGATATCTACTCCAGCAACTTGCAGATGAGGTGCCACACGGAGGTTGATAATGATTTTTGCTCCTTGGTACGAATAGCATACAAGGCAGCAAGCTGTGGTCCAAAGACGGCACAGTAAGCAGGGCTTTCAGGATGAGACTTCAAGCAACAGACATAGGATAGCATGAGTTTCAGACGGCGAAGGGACAGTGGAGGCTCTCCAGCTTCTGCGTACAGACTTTGTACCGGAGTGGTGCGGAAGGCACCCAAACAGATGCGAAGCCCTTGATGGTGAAATGAACATTAAACCGAGGAAATCGTTACATCAAGGATTGTATAATCGAGGATCAAAAAGCATTGGGTATGCAGAGCTTTAGCCAGGACTGCCAAAAATGAACATTATGCTGAGGAAATCTTTAAAACAAGGATCACAAAATCGAGGTTTTACTGTATTTTAATCCATGACAGCTTGTATTTATTTTTAAGAATACTTATACAAATTTACATTTTTTAAGTATGGCCTACTACTAAAATAACATTTAGAGCAGCCAGGAATCTACAGTAGCATAACTCATTTTCCAACTTACCTGAAAAATTAGGTCTCCCTGTGGGACAGGGCACTTCTTGTGAGGCTTCAAAGCAAGCTTGCGGACATGTCCCTTGGAGGTCTGAAGAGAGGTGATGGGGATTTGAACCTGGCCTAAAACGTCATCTTTTTCTGTCACCGTGAAGAACACATTATCACTTGAGATTTGGACAGGGCTGTAAAAAAAAATTAGAAAACGTAAAGTAACAAACACTTATAATGTAGAATGCAATAATAAAATTGGCCTATAAATAAAACCATTACTGTGGATGCTCTTGCTGTTTTGAAATAATATTGTCTCTCCAACTTTGTTTTGCATATTCTCAGGGAGTAGTTGAAGTAATGTACTTTACAATAAGTTACTTTGTATAGTGCAATATATCAGCCAAAACACAAACTCATTGCATGGAACAGCAACCACAAATAGTCACAAAAATGTAGAATAACAATGCTCAGTAAAGAGCTATCACTGCAGATTTAATGGTGACAACTCCAGATAACAAGCGTTAGTGATAACAGGAAGAGACTAAGAAATCTTGAGAATATTGAGAAATGTTAGCATATTAAACAGCAAAAAAGTGATCATCACTTCAGTTTATACTTTGCAACGCAAGGTCTCTGCCAAAGCAAGTGAAGCCCGCCACAGTGAAATCCAGCTAATAGATCCAATCAATTGGCACTTCGAAAAAATGTTATATAGAATCCAGCTGCAAAACAGAAGATGGGAGCAAATGCAGCAGAAGCCCAAGTAAACATGAAGATCCAACACTTTTATTGAAATAGAAACCTGACAAGGCAGAAACAAAATCAACGAGAGCAGGTCTCCTCAGCCTGTTAGGTGAAGGAACATAACCCCAAGGCTGTTTTATCCCCGGTTCTGTTTATTCTGTAAACCAACAGTTGTTGCAGTAACTATGAGGATCAATATCTCATCAAATACTCTGATGACACTGCACTTCTCTCTCTTAGCAGGCCAGTAGATACCCATGGCATAGGTTTGGATGAACTTATTGCCTGGTGTGATGACAATTTCTTAGAACTTAATGTGAGGAAGACCAAAGAGATTGTCTTTGATTTCCATCAGAATTCTCCACCAAATCCCACGAGTCATCCACGACAAGGAGGTTGAAAATGTCTCTTCTTTAAAATACCTGGGCACCATCTTCAATAGGAGACTTCACTGGGATACCAACACTCAAGTTGCCGTGAAGAAGGCTCAACAGTGTCTCATCTTTTTCCGGAAACCTAAGTCTCCCAGCAATTTCTTCAGCTCTTTAATAAATCACACATCATAGAGAGCGTGCTGTCCTTCTCGTTTATCTGTCTGGGGTGCCTGATGGCACAACGGTTAGCGCCTGTCACCAATACGGTGAAGGTTGGCTTTCCTGGGTTCAGCTCTCGTCTCAGCCACGCTGTTCTTTCTCTGTATGTGGTATCTGTTTACAGGCTAGCTGCCTTGCCGTGATATAGTTGCTGGCTGAGTGTAAAACACCAATCCCCCCCTACACACACACACTCTTTTATCTGTTTTACAACAGTTTATTGGATGAAGGTTAAGAGCAGGTTACATCGAGTTGTATCCACCTGCTCCAAAGTCACTGGAACAGCCCAGAGTGCTCTCCAGACTCTGCATAACAGGCAGACACTTCTAAAAGTGTCTGAAATCTTTTGCGATGACAGGCATGTCCTGCCAGGAGAATTTTTCCAACTCCCATCGGGCTGTCAATTCTGTGTACCTGTATGCAGGTAATTTTTGGCCATGCAACTTCTGAATGTTACTGTCTGCTGGATAAATTAATGGAGATGTCTGAACCATGAATGAGTCTGTTTGGCAGATATGAATATGCTGTGGTAGCATGTGGTATTTTTTGTACTTTGTTATTGAGCTGCCCCGAATTGCCCTCTAAGATAAAGTGATATGAATCTTATCATAACTTATTAACTGTTAGGCTGTTAAGGGGACAAATGGAGCTAGAACAAAAAGATTTTGAGCCTATTACAAAGAGAACTAAAAGATTTTAAGCCCATTACAGAGACGACTTTCCCTCATTCTAGTGACCTTTACAATGTTTACAATTCTGTGTAATTCACTCTTATCTTTTCAATAAAAGGTGACTAAGCCAGCAGGTGACAGACCCTCAATTGCATACTAGAATACTATGAGAATAGCAACACGGACTGAAAACAACTTCAGTTCAAGACAGATATAGGTTTTAAAAAGAAAAAAATGATTATGTATATCATCTATACTGTTTAAGAAATAGCTTTTTCAAGTTATTGTTTCAAGACACATGAGACCAGCTAAATACTGATTCTGTTTTATGATTTTTGAATCCTAACCTTTCAGTCAACAGACAAGCTTTTAAGTCACACTCCACACAAATTTCAGCTTTTAAAAGAATGATAGCGTGCACTTCATAAGCTGTTTTACAGCAAATCAGAGTTCATAAGTTATATAATCTCTTTAGGCCTGACATATTTATTATGAATGATAACACTTTATAACAGAGTAGACATTGAATGGTAGGGAGCAGGATACACACCTAACTACTAAATCTTGTACTAGCCAAATCCCTGACAACAGAAATGAGCTTAATATTGGGTCACAAAATGATACTTGATGGGCTGCCTAACGAGAGTTGTGCCAGACAGTGATGGCTGTACTTGGCGGTTACATGCTTAATTTCCTTGTTGAAAGCACTGGTACATAAAAAAATGTAATCACCTTGCCATGTTCACGTCACAACAAAAACTAGCTTCAGAATATCTTTCTGTACTTCACCTCTCTTCCCCTCTCCTTTCTTCTATCACTTGATATCAAAGTAACTCCACCCAGATGATTCATTTTCTAGTGAAGAGGCTCAAAGTCTCAAAATGTTAATACTTTAGTTTTTTTTTTCATTTGTCATGTGCGTGTGTGTGTGAGTGTGTTTGCATCTTTCCCCCTAAACCCCCACATATTTATAAACATTCTTTATGACACTGATGACAAACACCCTGCAATAACCACCACCCACTGCGAAAAATACTTTCTACTGAGCTTCTTCTAAATACACAAGCATTAACCTTACTTAACCTAGTCTGCTCATAGCATAGTATGCTGATAATGAGTACATAAGAATAACATGACTGATCAAACAGCATACGAAAATTCAGGAACTGGATATCCTTATAGTAAGAGCAAAAGATATGACCCCAAAGGCAAGCACACTAGCCAGTTCAACCTATGTGACTCAGGGTACTTCCCCCAGCTGAACCAACTGTGGAATAGGTATGTCTTCATAATGGGCTGGGGATAGTAAGACAGTAAGGAGATGACTATTACCTTCACAAAAGCTGGCCCAGAGATAATAACACTTTCCTACAACCCTAAGGTCACAGGATTTTTATTTGCAGATCACACTGAAATGCTAGATTTCAATTTCTTTTCTACTAAACATGCACCTAAATTTTTTCTTATCTGCTTAGTTTAAGCTATTTACTTACATCACAGATTCCTCGTTCCAGTCTGGGTTTCCAGTGGGCTCTTTCACCACACTTGTCCGGTATTTTTTAGACCCAACACCAAAGATGACAGAAAACTTATACCTCCCTAGGACAGGAATAAAGATATTTCAGCTGCTCATTAAAGCAATATGGTGTACCAACAGTCAAGACAATCTATGGCTATGCTACTTCATTTTTTTTCTCTTCTAATAAGCTGTTCTAATTAGTGTTGCTTTCTTCACATTTATAGGTTGTGTAACAAGAGATTCAAGCTTTTAGAAAAAATTATGCAAACCAGTAGTAAACATGACCTAATCTGACCTGTTGAGCAATTGGCAAAAAGGTCTAACAGGGCATTAGGCAACATGCCAGCAATTCAAAGTTGAGCCTCCCTCTGGCCTACAGTGTGATTTATTACAGATACAAGTGTTCAACTAGAGAACTGCAGAGAGTTTGGAATGCTACCAACACCAAGTGACACTATGCAAATGACAATGTCACCTATAAATGTTGCTAGCAATAGGATAAATCTAATGATGCCGTTCTCTCCTCCTCCCCTCTGTGTGCGCATGTGTGCATGCTTGATCAAAGTATAAAATCATTAGATTTTCAGCAAAAGGCAATTATGACTTACCTGGCTTCTTACCCTGGAGACGTCTTCCTCCATGAACTGAAAAGAAACGTCACAGTTAATACTATATTTCTGTGATCATTTTATCTCTGTATCTTTATATATATATACACATGCATACATAAAATTGTATAATGCTTAAGAATAGTGCACAAAGTTTCACATGATTTCTCTCTTTTCCTTCTCCTTGTACCCATGTTTAAAATTTTGGAACAAGATTTTAAAATGGATGCAGTTGCCTAATCGTGCACAAAAAGTAACATATGCCTAAACAATGACTTATTGTTCTCTTTATCTTTCCCCAAAGCCCTAACTGTTCATCACTTTCATAAAAAAAAATTATGAAGCGTTTTGTCTAGATCTTTACTTGAAAACAAAAACATCCTTTCCGAAGTTTTATTTATTTACAAGTACATCTCATAAACACAATACCTTATTACACACCAGAGTTTAACCACTGCTTTATACCCTTCTGTTCTCTTTCTCTTTCTGAGACCCCTCCCCAGCAGACGCATACATTTTCTCTTTCTCACTCACACACACTTGTGATCTGTGGCATAGTGCAGGTGTCTGAAATCTGGGTCCCACATTCACATCCTTTATATCTGTGACTAAGTTTCTTCTCCATGAAAATAAAAAATAAAGCCTGCTGCAGTAGATACTGCCAAGAGCAAACAATAAATGTACCTCCAACCTGGAGGCAGACATTTTTTTTAAGTTTTTGTCTATAATACTTATGACTAATTTGTTTAGGATGCCGAGTTCAACTACTAAGATAGACCATTGATTTTTCCTTAAACTAGAAACCCACTTTTTCTGCGCACTTTCTTCCCAGATTCTGAGCATTTAACACCATAATTTCAACTGAACAAAGTATATGACTCCTACTTTTTCTGCACAGTAGAATTCACCAGATATGAAAGGGATCTGGCAAAAAAAGCGTGATGATGCTTACAAGGGCACAGTAACTGAGTGAGGGGGGAAAAGTCATTTAAAGTGTGAATAGCAGATAACCTGCACCCAATAACACCTTAATTATGCTGTGTCTGCATTTTCATTTATAACTCTAACATTTTTCAACAAAATCAATAGCAAGCACAATTAGCAGTGTTAAATTAAGGATGATAACTATCTCTTAAGATATTCTTGTTATTTGTGACAATCTTCATCTTTGTGTGCATATATTCTCAAGTTTTATAACAATCAGCATATTTAGTTGAAATTTGCTGTTTGGCATTTACTGTTTAAATGTGGACTAAAAACGCACCTCTTCTTTAAGAATTATTCCTAACAGAAGTCCACACAATGCTAGTCTATCTTCAACCCCATCCTACTTTTTTTTTCGTATATTGCCTACTTCACTACTTGTCTTCCTCTGCAAAATCACAACACCCTCAGTTCCTGTTACCCGATTCCTCTTTGGGTTTTCTATATTTGTCTTTTATTTGTCATTTTTCATTCGTCCTCAGTCCTGTTGTTTATCCTTCCATCCTTTGTCCATGTCTTTTGTCTCCAGTGCTAAGAGCATGCTTGTAAGGAGTATGCCCTATATAAATCAAGTGTTTATTATTATTACAAATTGTCTGCTTCTAGTTAGTCACAACCTGGCAGCATACAGTCTGCTATTATATGACCCAACTATATTTTTTCTGTTGCAAAATTCATTGTCAACAAGCTTTAATGCTGCATAGTATATTTCATTTATATATATATATATATAAAAAAAAGATTTGACCTTACCTACAACTGTAACCTCTTCTGCCTCCATGTCAGGTGCTGCAGTGGCCACCTTCACCTGGTATTCGTGATGATAAATATTGTTCAAAAGTAATTCAAAATGATGATCCCCTTGGTCAGGGTAGCTACTGATTGTGCCTCAGCTGTCAATTTGTGAGTCTTCTGGCTTCATGACTGTCTAGACAAAGAGATTACAGATTTAATTAAAAGACAACACAAAATATATGTAAAAAAACTAAAACTGCAAATAGTGCATGTTTATTCCAAAAGTATGATTTAAGAATTTTTAAATAAAATTAAAGCAAGAGTTGTCATTTATTATGGGTGTTAGTTGTCATCACCTGGGTGACTGTCAGCACACAGGGTATTCAGACAGAACAGATCAAAGGATGGGGAGAGGCCAACATTGCCCCATCCCCACCACTTCAACTCTCACTCATCTCACTCTCTTCTCCCCTCTTCCCCTTTCTTATCGGTTTTGCCTGGTAATGTCTAGCTGTTCACCCAGTTGGCAATGAGAAAATATTTAGAAATTTAGAAATAAAGAAAAAATTGTTGTTAAGAATGGCATGATAGCCTTCAAAATAGCTTGCAGTTTGAGATGAAGTTTTAAGAGCTGTATAGAAATAAGAAAAGTATATTGACATTATAAACAAGAATAACATAAAAAAAGGGCTTACACGTTTTAAAATGAGAGTATCAAAAATAATAAGTCATAGGAATTGTTTCTCACAATCTCCAGTTGCTCAGCTTTGCCCCTTCTGTGCAGGTATGGTAGAGGATAATGTGCATGTTTTAATACGTCCTGTTTATGCAAATTTGAGAGAAAAATACTGCAAGATATTGAAGGACAGACCACTTCATCAACTAGACAATAGCACCAATGAGTCAGTAATCAGGCAGTATTGACTTTTTATATTCCTGATGTTGGAAAAACATTGTCTGACAATGAGTTGTTAATTTCTGTGGCCACTGGCCAAGAGAATACATCTAAGAATGTGTGTGCGTATATATATATATATGTGGAGGTGAGTAAAAGGTATGATGGGGGGTATGGATGCGGGTCAGAAACATTATAACCTTCTTTATGAATATCTTTACATAATAATGTGTATATGAGAGTGTAAGAATGTTAATGACTATGTTTATGTATATGATTTGACATATTTGCAATCTAATGTACATATACAGTTGAAAGTTCTTTTTTCCCAGTTTTCCTGAAATTGAAACAGATGGTGCCCAGAACAACTGGATTTTGGATCCTTTTTGTGAAAACAATGTTGAGACAGCAGAACTTTCTGTTGACTTGAAAGAGAAATTATTTGAAATTGCGGCGGACAGAACATTGAAAGCAAGAATGGACAGCAACGTAGGAGATTTCTGGCACAGTGTGCGTAACGAATATGAAGACGTGAGTAATGCAGCGTTGTCAGCATTGTTGCCTTTTCCATCAACGTATTTATGTGTTATGTTTAATTGCTTCCTTTAATTCTTATGTCTATTTAACTCCATTTATATTGTATTATAACTGTTCTCATTAAAAAAAATACCTATATAGCCTGTAACTTTCATATATTAGCGAGTCAACAGGGGCTGGGAACCAATTAAATCTATTTCCTTTATTTCTTATGGGGAAAACTTTTTCGGATACCGAACATAAAATGATCACATTGCTTTGTTTAAACGTGCCGTGTGAACTTTTTCTCCACACCAAACTCAAGAATTTGCTCAAAACATTTCAAAACTGATTGTTATCCAGTCAGTCAGTCAGTCAGTCGTCCCTTGCCTGGCACCTGGCGTTGGGGGGAGCACATGGATAGACGCGGCAGCTGATAGGGCCCGCCACTCTTGCCTATTTTGGGCAATAGTCAGCAGGTCCTGTACAGGACGGCCAGTCCAGTCTTTGACGTTCGTAAGCCAGTTCTTTCTCTGACCACCGCGGCGTCGGCCACCCTCCAAGGTGCCTTGAAGGATAGCCTTCGACAAGGTGTCGTGCCGGGTTACATGTCCAAAGAAGACCAGCTTACGTCGCTTGACTGTTGATAGTAGAGGTTCCTGGTGTCCTACCAGTGTGGCAATCTTGTTTCTTACAAAGTCGTTGGTTTTGTGTTCTTTGTATGAGATCCGGAGCAGCCTCCTCAGACACTTGTGCTCGAATGCCTGGATTCTCCTTTCTGTTTCGGCGAGTAGAGTCCACGTGTCGCATCCGTAGAGCAGGATCGGCACTACCAGGGATTTGTATATCCTGTACTTGGTAGTGAACCTTATCTTGTGGCTATGCCAGATCCTATCTAGCCTAGCCATTGCTGCTGTTGCTGTTGCGATCCTGATGCGGATATCTTGCGTGGAGCTGCCGTCCTTGGAGAGAGTGGCTCCCAAGTACTTGAAGCTGCTTACCTCTTCGAGCTGTACCCCGTTCATATAGATCTCTGCTTTGCCGTTGCCATTGATCATAACTTTGCTCTTTTCTGTGCTGGTCTCCATTCCATATGCGTTTGAGCTGTCTGTCAGTCTGTTGGTGAGGTCTTGCAGTTCCTTGTTTGTACCTGCTAACAGATCTATATCATCTGCAAAGCGTAGGTTGCAGATTGGTCTTCCACCGATTGAAATGGAGGTATGGTGGTCATGAAGAGCTTCAAGCATGATGTTCTCCAAGAATATATTAAACAACACGGGTGATAGGGGACATCCTTGACGTACCCCTACTGTGGTACGAAAGTAAGCTCCTATTTGGTTGTTAAGCAAAACTGTACTCGTTGAGCTGTTATACAACGCTTCAACGACTTGGACAAGCCCTTCTTCAATGTTGAATTTCCGCATCACATGCCATAGCCCCTCGTGCCAGACTCTGTCAAATGCCTTCTTAAAGTCAATGAAGTTGTGGTAAAGGTCCCGCTGATGCTGCAGATGCTTTTCTATAAGAAGACGACAGTTGAAGATCTGCTCAACTGTGCTTCTACGTGGTCTGAAGCCAGCCTGTTCTTCTGCTAGCAGCTCTTCTGCTGTGGTTCTGATGCGGTTCTGTATGATCTTCAGCATGACTTTGCTTGGGTGACTGATAAGGCTTATTGTTCTGTAGTTCTGACACTGTTTGCTGTTTCCTTTCTTTGGGAGGGGAATGATTAGTGACTGCGTCCATTCTCTGGGCCATTCCTTGCGCTCCCAGACTCTTTGGCACAGAACAGTTAGGGCTTTTGTAGTTGCTTCCCCACCCTGCTTGAGCAGCTCAGCTGGTACATTATCAACACCTGGTGACTTTCCTCCCTTCAGACTATGTACAGCTCTTTCAACCTCTTCCCGTAGGACTGGTATGTCTGCAGGTTCACTGTCTCTAGTCTGGTTGTTTTGGAGAATGTTGGCGTCGGTCTTCAGCTGGTAATTGTACAGGTCCTTGCAGTATTCTGTCCATCGGTTGAGTACAGCATTGCCTTCTGTGAGAAGGTGACCATTGCTGTCTTCGATGACTGAGATCTTTTGCTGGTCTGTCTTAGTGAGGGTCTTTAGAAGTTGGTAGGCCTTTTGCTGTCACCTCGTGCCATTCCAACCTCTATGTCCTGGCACTGCTTCTCGATCCAGCTCTCCCTAGCTGCCTTCATCCCTTTCTTAATGGCACAATTCACTTCTTTGTATTTGGTTGCTGCTTCTGGTTTGCTTTTCTTTTCTCTCTTCAAGGCCCTCCTTTGGTCACAGAGGTCTAGTATGTCGTTCGTGACCCATGGCTGTTTCTTGTTTCTATGTCGCCCTAGAACCTCTTGGGCTGTCGACAGTAGCACCTCTTTGATGTTTCCAGAGAGGGTGTCTACATCACAGTCCACCAGGTTCAGTGCGCCAAATTTTCCGCCAACCGTGGCCTTGAAGACTTCTGCAACCTTTGGGTCTTGCAGCTTCTCCAAATCAAAGCGAATTCGGGGAGTGTTTGAGAGTCGCTTCGCTTTCAGCCTCAGCTTCAGGTTTGTTAGAACAAGGTCATGGTCGCTGCCTATGTCAGCGCCTGGGTACGTCCTTGTCTTGGCCCTGTTGATGCTGGATTTGAAGCGTCTCGGCAGTAGGATGTAGTCGATCTGATTATGGACCAGTCCGTCTGGTGAGTGCCAGGTGGCCGTCCTTGATTTCTTGTGGGGATACAAGGTGTTGGCTAAGGTGAGTCTCTGGCTCTGTGCGAACTCTAGGAGTCTGATGCCCCTGTCGTTGGTTTCACCAAGGCCAAATTTCCCCACCGTTCCTGCCCATTGCTGGTAGGCGTCTGGTCCGACCTTGGCGTTCCAGTCTCCGAGCACAACCAGGATGTCCTTTTTTGGAACTGCCTTCACAATCTTGTCCAGTTGTTGGTAGAATTCTTCCACTTCGTCGTCTCCATGTGTGGAAGTTGGAGCGTATACTTGGACAATGGTGACATTATGAGGCTTGGCTGAGACACGAATGGAGATCAGCCGGCTGGATACGGGTGTACAGCTGATGACGGCCGCGGCCACCTTCCTGTGCACAAGGAAGCCCACGCCGTACTCATGCCTGGTGTCCTCCCCACTGTACCACAGTCTGTGGCCGTCTTCCGTCACTGTTTGCCCAAATCCTGTCCATCTGACCTCCGCCAGTCCCACAATGTCCCACTGATACCGTTTCAGCTCGTGTGTGAGTTGGTGCACTTTTCCGCACTGGTATAACGTGCGTACGTTATCCAGTCATTTATATAGTAAAAGCAAATTTTGTACTTTCCGTAAAACGAAGAGATCTCGCTATAGCAGTGCTTACTATACAAAAGCACGAGCTGTTAAAACCAACCATGACTACTAGTAGATCAAGCATCAGATATGCAGCATCAATGGTTTCTACACCATCTGGTCTACAAGTAACAATGTCACACAGTCACAAACACAACATCATCAGTCATATCTTTATCCAGCGTAATGCTAAAAGCAACTGACAGTGTGAGAGCACCATTGATGTGCATTCTCTGAACAGCTAACAAAAAAAAAATGAGGGTGATAAACATTTAAGGACCATAAATGGGAACGTGTGAGTATCAGTAAGTCAATAGTAAATTTTGCATACAACTAAATGAGGAAGAAATGAGTTTTTAACATCGATAAGTTTCAAACTATCATTATATTTTAATATATTCATTATATTTTTATATCAGCAGTCAGTTGTAACTATAAAATAAAAATGCTTGAAATTAACCATCAAATAAAACAAATTACAGGAGTTTATCTAAGACAAACACATTTCAAATGTGTTTATATTTTATTAACAATAATATACATGGGAAAATTAGCTCAAATTTTGGGAATTATTATTTAAAAATAAACTTAACCCGATCATAAAGAAAAAATGTTGCACTTGACTTATCCTTTAACAGCGCTCATTAACACTCATAAACATTGACCACCAAGCCATAATAGTACAACAATTATAAAACTACTCAAACCTACAACACCATCCCCAAAACTATTTCAGTCAAAGTTGAAACTCAAAATACACTTACAAAGAGTGCGCAAATTACTGTGGTAAAAGGAGGATGCACTTTTTTCCAAAACAGCTCAAACAATTGTACCCATACGTATACTTAATAATTTGCAGCTTTTGAATTGACCATTTGACGAGCAGTATGACCATTAATTAACCATATATTGCCACAAATAAGAAGTTATTTCAAGTCACTAGAAGCTCTTGCAAATTAGGGAAATAGTCTTCAAATATAAAGCTGGTATGCAAACGTACAAACATTTCATATTTTTTTCATTTTTATATAAAAAAAAAATTATTTGTCATGAGTTATGATTTTATAATTTGTGTTGTCTAAGCAACACATAATGATGAGATACCGTTACGTTAACAACCAGGATGTGACTGCTTTACCTAAGGATGTTTGTGTTTACCTTTTCTACGACATGTGATCGTCACCCAATACTTGTTGACCCCACACAGCGGGGAATGGAATCTTAACAATGCTTTTGTCCATCGATTTAAAAATGCTTGTTTACAAAGCTCCTTGGTGTCTTTGTTTCTCCGCAGTCACCAAACCCAGAAGTCATCAAAGCTTTTATACTGCTGTTGTTTCAAGTCACTTCTTAGGCCGTGAGCTGCCCATGGAACCTGATTACGACACAGCCACACACACCGAGAAGTGTGTGGTTTCCTTTCGTGTTACTACTTCCTCGGTAAACAACAGGAAACTCAATGTTGATAGGACAAACTCGTCAAAAGTGTTCCGACGTGAACACATACTGATTTTTTAAATTTTCTATTGTTACATTTGAACTTCGTGAAGTACTATGTGTGAATGTTTACAAATACTCACCTTTTAACTGTGTAGGTGAGCTGCTTCTTATGATGGATGTGACCACGGACAAGTCCGTGAGGTGACTGGGCGGAATGTGTCTGTCATAAGGGCGAATGGCTCAACTCGCCTCTCTAATCTTCTTCGGGATTGGTCAGCCTCTTTTCCAGACAGCCACCTACCTCCTCTGTTACAAACTACCCGAGACAAAATGGCGATGTTCGTAAATGTGTGTGATTGTACCAAGAGAAAAAACATTGCCCGGTTTCGTATTGCAGTAAATCAGTACGGTAATTATGTTGATAAACTGATTTCTGACATCGCAGATCATTTGAAGGTAGATATAAATGAACTAGACGTTATTTATTGTGGTCAAAAACTTCAAGAAGAAGCTGCGCCGAAACTTTCAACCAGTTCCACAGTGTATGTGTTCCGAAAACCAGTTGATGAGCTCGGGGCTTCAGGTACTGATGTTTCTGAAGCCTCTAAATGTGTTTCATCGTTGCAAACAGCACTGCTTAGTGCAAATTACAGGAAGACTGTTGATAATCTGGTAAATTCCCAACAGTTGCTTCAGCAGATGATGAGAAAGGTACCTGGACTTGCAAACGATCCTGTAACTTTGTCTATGCTTCAAGATCCTGAACTACTGGCAATTTTAATTAGTCGGCAGAACATTCAGAAGGTATTGAAGGAACATCCTACATTCGGTCAAGCAGCTGACTATATCGCGCGTCTAGTCAACGAAGAAAGCAATGACCAAGGAAGCAACAGAACTGGAAGAAGTGCAACTTATTCACTGGATCGAATGTCAGATGATGAAGAGGAAGGTAATCAAGGAAGGAGCGCGAGTGGCGGGCCTCAGCAGCTCATAACAACATCTCAGCTTGCAGCAGCACTGGCAACAGCAACAGCGACAGCGACGGCATCAGCTCGACCATCAGCCTCAGGCAGTTCACCTTTGCAACCCAGCACTTCTAGAACAGCTGTGGGCAATAGTCCAAGTGTAATCTCATCCGACTTTTTTCAACAGGCCATGATGCAAGTCCAAAATGCTGCTTTGGATGCGCAAGTGCAGCAGCTTAGGGATATGGGTTTTCAGGATGAAAATCTTGCTCGACAGGTTCTAGCTGCAACAAATGGTGACATTCAGGCTGCGCTAGATTTAATTTTTGCCCAGTTTGGTGATGCCAGCAACTGATAGTGAGCAGTACATGTTAGATGGATTGCTTTGCGAAGACTTAAAACAGCAGGAGTGACAAATAGCTTGTTACTAAAAGAAAATGACTGTGATTTGAGTTTTTTTGTTAAATTATTTACGTAATCCACCCCAAGTCATGCAAAATGAACACTAACATTGTTTTAATAGTAATAATAATAATAGTGAAGATTTTTATAGTGCATATTCACAATCATAGAGAGCATGCTTTTAGCGTTTCAATGTTTTCAATGTTTATAAATGTTTTTGAAATTATTCATTCAAAAGTTTTGAAAAGGAGGCACAAAAATGGGTTTACAGTACAAAAGTAGGTTGGGACAATGCACCCACATTTTTGGAGATGGGATGAGAGAACAAAAATTACTGCAGATCTAAATAGATATGTACTTGTACCTTTCTGCTTAGACATGCCACTGCACATTCATAATGTGTTGTTTGCTATGTTCTTCATTTGATACAATACTGCTTACTTTTCAAAAGGAGCATGTGATTTTTAACATAATGTAGACTTGCTTTTTATCCATGTAATGAGTATGATGCCATATATCCATTTTTTGATTTGTTAGTTCAAAGTTTAGACATTCAACAGCAGTTTTAAAGTTAAGTCATCTGTATGTTGTATCACATGCTGTTAAAAAGCACTCCAGATATCTAGATAAATGACGAGCCATGTTTTGATAAGACAATTTTTGCTAGCACTTACCATTTTAGGGCAGATGTCAGAAATTGAAAATAACTTACAAAGGAACAGAGACAACTGTAGTATTCTTCTCCAAAGTTTCAGCCTGCTCCTTCATTTGTAATTATGCAAATCAGTATGTGCACATATAAACTTAACAGAAAATTGTAGTAAATATATTCATATATTCTTCAACAGCTTTTATTACATGTAAGAAAACGTGCATTTAAGAAAATTGATTAAATCAGCAGTTGTTGAATAATCAGTTAATTGCTTGGGTATTATCATTTTCCAGATTTCCTCTGTTTTAAATTGACATGATTTTTTGTGTGGACATTTACAAAAAAATGTCTCCAGGCATACAAGCACATACCCATGCACACATCTGGTGAAACTAAAGAAATACAGGTTGGGAATTTTGAAATTTGTAATACTAATTTTGAGCATTCAGATTAATTGTGAGCTGTTTATTAATGATGATGATGATACATTTTATTTTCAGTATATTGCAGAATTACTATAAATAGAAATATAGATGAATTTCAACAACTATTTGTGTTTAGGGAAGGGGAGAGGTGGGGGTCTTCAGAAGCATATGTTGTAACAGATTATTCTGTGTGGACTACTGTTACATTGTGTAACTCGATTGCTTTCTGCATGCTTGATTTTGAAATAGCTTGGTTTTTGCTGATAAAGTCAACAAACTAATTAATACTTTAAATCTCCTTATTTTTAAATGTATAAATCCATAGATGTGTCTGTGTGCATACATGTGTGCATCCCATAAGAAATCATATTACATAAGAAGAAAATAATTTATATTTATTATAATTCCCTTAAGTATAAGTTTTAAAAATACGCTGTACAACAACTAGGTCTCAGTTATGTTCTGCAGTATTTTCCATAGAGGTCACTGAATGATCCTTTTTTTTCAGGCTGATAAACTAGTTGCAGTTTGTTGTTTTAAAAACATACTCAAATGAATTTGCAGCATTGACAGTTTTTCCTTTTCAATTAAATTGGTTTTAGCTTGGGTAGTATTCTATATTAATTAAGGCTGTAATTTTATTTAATTTTTTTGAAATGGTCATTGCAGGTAATTTTTTTACTTTAAGAGCCAGTGTTTTTTAATTGCATTTATTTATAAGAATTATCATTGCCTGATAATTGCACAATAATCAGCTGAGAAATGCATCTTGTCATAGAAATTGCTTTGCCCCAGGTTTCCAGTTTCTCATTGCTAAATTGTTTATCAGGATCATCTTTCCTGCCTGGAACATACACGACCACTTTCCTCTCTAGGCCAAGAACATCATTCCATTCTGCTAAGGTCACTTTGTCGTCTTTCCTTAAAACTGCTTTCTTCAAATCTGCCCCCCATATTGCCATGCCATGATCCCTATAGTCCCTAACAACATGAACCGGAATGCCAGCATCGCGCAAACCTACAGTCAGCCTGTTTGCATGGGATTTCAAGTGTCCATTTTCGTCATCAACATGATCATCATGCAGGTGTCCATGTGTCAGCACAAAAACATCACGGAACTGTAGAGGCGGGGTGGAGGCTGCGGCCTTTTTACCAGCGCCAGAGTGCACTGAATGTGGCTCAGCTTCTGTTACCAGCAATGGACAACGAATCAGATGCATGACAGTTGATGCAACACTAAGTATGAGTTATGCAGATTCCTTTGTGCTATGACTACAATGTGAGAGAAATCCCCAGGTTTAATTATCAGTTAAATCTGTAATCATCTTTAAAATTGTCAGCTGGCTATATAAGAACTTCAAAGCTTGTGTCTGACACTACATGCCATTACAAAAAATGTAAACCAAATGCTTTATGCTACTGAACATAAAAAAGGTAAAAGAGATGTTTGGATAACTTCAAACTATCTATGCAGAGAAAAGCAAACATTTAAGTTTCCAAACAAGCTGAAGAGTTATGGTCTCACTGAATCATACATTCATTCATACATTTCTTTCTCTCTCTCTCTCTCACACACACACACACACACACACACACACACATACCAGGGATGCCACAGCCAATTTGTAGGTGTTGTAGAAGCACTTCTGCTATTTGGAATCCACATTGCCAACATTCCAATGGCCATCTTTCAGAATGACCTTCCCCTGCATGCCTCAGCTGTATGATATTGGGTCCATCACAAGATTGGTGTATTCTGTTTGCATAATTCTTGATATAAATTTTTTCTAGGTCAATACTATTTACAAGCATCCGTTGCACAACAGGAACACATCGAAGAGGCACAAGCATCTGTTTTTCCTCCAGACCATATGGGATACAGTTGTGCATTGCTCCAGCCATCCACAAATGCACTTCTCTGTTTTTGGCCCATAACTCCATAACAAACTGGTTGTAGCTCTTGGCTAGACTGGACAACAACAAAGGAACATAACATTCATTATTAGTACTATTCACTAATAGCATTTTCAGGTATGTTATGATGGCATAATATAAAGGAGAAAAAATCATTTTCTAAACGATAACCAAAAGAAAAATACTTTCCATGACATAGACCTTTTTCCCCCTGCATAAATCAGAGCAACAGTTTGAACTCTGATGTATAAAACCACCTAGGTGTATACTGTTCCTTCTGGGATCTGGTTTTCCAAATATTATGTATAATGTTTCTGTGCTGCAAAGTCATGAGTATATTCATAGTGGAACAGCTGCAATGCTTTATTTGTTGTTATTAATTCTTTCACATGTATGTTTAAAGTATGTTGATGTGGTATTGTGATATTTACTGTAGTGAGGCAATGCCTACTCAGTTTCGGACTAGGCAAACTTGAGTAGCTGTTTTCTGATCACTGTGCTTATTTTTGAAACTTCTATCCTGATTGTAGTCATATTTAATGTAATCTTACTGATTTTTTATATCTAGTGAGAAATTCTGACAGTTCATTAAAGTAAACACACATTACACAGTGGCTGATATCTAACGCCTTATTGGGTAGTTGCTCTCATTGAGATGCTTTTGACTAGAAGATTTTACACATACTTTTTTCTGGCAGGCCCTGCTAGTTTAGTATTTCAGTGTCTTTCTTTGAGCACAGTTTAGTATCACAGATTTTTTGCAGTGTATATACTTACATTGCCACCTCAGAGCCATCGTTGCTAAGAAACAAAAGAAGCAACTGTTAACAATGCATAAATTTATCTGTGTATCTTCACTATGTTTATAAAACTAGTTACATATGAAAAATGTGTTAATACTTAAATGTACAGTTAACAGTAAAATATGCTTAACACTTAAGATGCACAAAAATTACACCCATGTATTTTTATTAATATCCTGAAGCTTCTGCATTCTAATTCATCATGAATCCATCTTGCAATAGGGTCAGCAAGCCTTTTTTATAACCAGTGTTCTGTTAAAGACTATGTGTGAAGTAATCAGAGAGTTATCTTATAATATGATGCCAAATTTGTTTCCTCATTCTTCCTGCTGTCACCTAGCACCTATCAAGAGAACCCCCAAAGCAAGAGACCGCTTTCATTTTTAGTTGACTTACTTAGGATCAGGATACACCTCATCCATTACAATGTGCAGAGTTTCATTCTTTGCAAAATTTACTAGATCATTGATGGACTTGGTCACTTCTTCTTCACCCTCCTGAAAGTTGTAGTAGTGGATATGCACTCTGCCAGTGGTTTGTGAGCAGTTTTGACAAGCCTGCATAGTCCCCTCAAGCTGGTGGTGCACAAGGTATGATGCAGCTAGGCCAAGAGCCCAGCTACACACCACATGAACGTCATGGCCCTGATGTAGCCACTTCATCGCCATCAGCACTATAACAACAGTCTTTCCTGTTCCGCAAGGGCCTGAAAGGAACACTCTAGAAGGTGCCATGGTCAGCAGGTCAATTTGCTGTGGTGTCAACACCAGTTTTCTCAGCCTGTTTCCAACCTCTGACACACCATCGCCTTTATTTCGAACCTCCATGAGCGGGGAACTGGAGCAGTGAACTCTGATGGTTGTAGCTGGACCACAAAACCTATTACAGTAATGATAATTTAGCTCTTATATCATGCAGCATTGCTAATGCTATAATAGTCATCATCTTTTTTGAACAGCTTAATTTACATAATTTTTTTTTAAAGATTCAGTGATGTGACATTTACAAAAGTAAAGTTTTATATGCTACTAGTCAGTGAGTTGTCCAGACATTCTTTAAGAGAAAAATGGGCAAAAGAGTGATGCATGAAATATATTTTCAATAACTAGACAGTGCACACTTTTAATAAGGAAGTAAGCCTAATTTGGCATGTTTTTTATACTAACATAGAACTTGAAGGGATAAGGGTATGGAGTATAGTAAAGTGATAAGCATAGCTGCCCACCAGACTGTACTTTCATTTCTAAAGGCGTTTTTATTAAATGTATTGAGTTTTTTTTCTTTTCTGGTTTTGGGTTCAAGAACTTAAGAAGTGCCAGGAAATAAGTCTTTTAAATGTTTCTTGAAGTCGATCGCCACTCCTCCTGCAATCAGTGTAGTCTTTAACATAATAATATAAAGTGGAAGCTGGCTGAAATCCAGGTCTACACAGACAGCCGGGTATCAGTGACTGAAAAATTGGTACTGTAGTTTGTTGTTGCTGGGGTGTTGGAGTAAAGAAAACGCAATGGCGTTCACTTCATGCTGTATGGTTTTCCACCAGTGACAGAGCACTTTTCTAACAGTCCCGGATCTTGGCTGATAGGTAACGTATATTGTTTGCTTCCAACGGAAAAAAGCGCCTGCCCTTGCTGCACAGAATGCCAAAAATACATGGGTGCCCTGTTGAAGGACATGTGTCCTATACACTTGCTATGAGATCCATCTATATATTTTCGACATTCTGTGCTGATAGGGTAGATGCCAGGTGAGCAAACAAATACGAGTACAGATTTTAAAAACCTGTCTACAGTTGTCTGCACAGTATTTTTTCCACTTATGTACAATACAGGATAGCAGCCTTAATAGAATCTTTTCCAGCATTAAATTAGCTGTTGCTCGTATCCTCTTGATCTCTGTAAAGGTTAAGGCTGTGCTGGCTCATCACTTTGGCTGATGCAGAGCTAATGGTTGCTTGCGGAGAAGCTTGTTTTCAGGAGTGTAAATGTTATTGACTTGTGTAGTGAAACTTTCCAAGTTTTCCAAGAATATGATCGATTACTGCTGCTGGTTCAGCCTGTGTTTTGGGATGCACCAAAAGCATATCTCTACACGCTAATTAGTCCATTTTGTCTTCTCTGTTTTTTCTTTAGGCACATGCCACTGGCCACAGTCTGCATGTGATCTTTTCCTAGAATAATCAGACCTGAAATTCAAATCTTTTGAACCAACAGTAATATTTTATAATACAGTTTTATCCAGTTTCGCTGTTATGTGATTTTGTAAAAATACAAAGTACATGCATAGTAATTTCTATTGGTTCTACTAGCACTACGCCCTCACCGTTTTTCCCCCTCTCAAAAGCAACAGTATTGTCCAGCGTGTTGTGATTGACTTATTTTTCTGAGTCATTTACTTCCGATTTTCTTTACAAAATATTTACCTTCTGATCTAACTTTCCGTGATCTTTAATTTTTGTGCCATTTCTTAAATCAGGCATCTGCTCTTGAGAATAATTTGTTTCCGTAAATAAAAGAAGTGCGCATGTAAAGTACGACAAGTTTGAAGTGCATGGGTACTGAGACCGCATTCAGTTTGCACGGACATCTATGGGCAAGAAATACAGACATGGTGATCAAGTTCTAATCAGAACGCACTATAAATTATTTTATTCTTAACAAAATCATGTACACGTGAAACTAGATACAGAATTGTTGTTTCTGTACTTGCAATTTTTATTAGAATGTATGACATCTGGTATGACGACTAGTGCACCATTAGACATTAGCTGTCACTTCAGTTGTGTACACTCGTAGTGCTGCTAGTATAGTTTTGTATCCGAGTTACCTGTAACAGGCCATCAGGTCGCACTAAATTGTTTTTTTTAACAAAATCACGTAACAGCGAAATTGGATAATGGTTACTAATTCAAAATCCTACTTCTAAATCGGTCAACACAGAATCTAAGTTATTTCTTTGTCTAATAACTTTTCTTCCTGACTGATTGTGTTTGCCTCAGTTTGGTATAACACTTGCACCGACCTCGCCACGATGTCTTCATAAGTGTCCCCTGTCATTGAGTAATCGCCCTCGTATGTTGTAAGCCGCTGCCACCAATGGCTGAGCCCGCTCATGACATCATCTGTGAATTCCCAAGGGCGAGTTCGATCAGACATTTGATTCGAGCAGAGACATAGCTGGACAGCATCATCTGTAGTTTCCGCTTCAAGGCATTGGCACAGCGTCTGCATAAGAGCCCACCGATTTGATTAGAATGGGAGGAAGAAAGAAAAGGCGTGTAAATGTTGTCCCGCGACATCACAATCTTAGGGGAGTGAAATGTTAGAGCCACCGCTTAAACAGAAGCCAGTTGTTTTTTGTTTGGTTTTTTTTGTGAGGGTGGTGGCCTTTGTGCTTTAGAATGACACATCGTTGCTCTAACCCCTCTTCCTACCAATCTTCTGGCTCCCTACAGAATGGGACATGGAGAGTTTGACAGTTAAAAGGTATCGCCCCAGGCTTTCACAAAACGCAAACGGACATCCTTGTTCCCCCAGGACCCTGTCTGCAGTAAGCTTGCAAGGATGTACGAAAGGGAAGGAAAACAATTTTTGTAAAACTGTAAAGCTTTAGTAAACATAAACATTAGATTTGGGGTTATAACAAGGTAATTCACTTATTTAGTCTGTGGCATATCTGTCGTGCAAAAATAAAGCATTTTATTTTGTAATTTTGAAATAAGTATGCTTTCGAGGCTCACATTAGATACAGTATTTAAATCTCGGCTGAAATAGTGAGAAGCTGCAAACATATTTTACTTACAACGAAAAAAGAAACTGAAAATAGAAGTGAAATGCAGACACGTAATCTAAAAAGATTAGTTGAAAGTGAGCCGATCTTCCATCCTATGGTAACCACAAGCAAAGTAACATAAGCATCACAGTTTTTTCTTTCTTCCCTTTCTTCCACTAAGATAACAGCTCATTAAGCTCTCTTCACACGACTTACCATATTCAAATCTTCGTATTTATCCAGTACTGCTCCAAGCTTATTGCTGGTAATGTAGGGTAGAATTAAAGCTTTGCGAACAGGAGGAGGAGGGGACAGGTCGTGTAACAGGTACCTGAGCACTTCGCTAGACTTGTTTAATTGCCACGCAGCCTTTTTGACTCTCTTTGCCACGTTGTCCTCCAAGTTCTCGTAGGAATTTTCTGCAGTTCCAGCATGCAAGCCCACAGACTTGATTTCTCCAATGACTACTCCATACTTACGGTGGATGACCAACACGTCAAAGTCTCCATCCCTGAACCTTTTCTCGATGTCTGCAAACCGAGGAAACAGCGCTGTGGTCGCAGCATAGCATGGACGATTGAGATAATCAGAGAAGCGCAGCTGAGAAATAACGAACATTATTTCCCCTCGGTGCTCAGCGAGAGCTTGCAGGCAATGGAGAACATGCTGCTGGGCAAAGTCATCGCGCAAAGTGGATTCTTGCACACAGTGCACCGTGCTAGCTGCACAGGGCTGCGAGGTCCACAGGACGGACACCTGGCCTGTTGAAGTTTGTTCACCCACCTGTGCCAGACTGGCGTGAGGAGTGTCGGTACACCTGACACCCGCCTCACCCTGACTCCACAGACCCGGTGGAGCATGCTGATCGCAGGCAGTGTCTGGATGAGTATCATCGGAAGCGACATCAGAAGTCTGACGATCAACCAGAACATGCTGGCCAGCAAATGTGGTGTGTCGGTAACGCTCGTGGCTGAAGTAGACTGGGGGTAGAAAGTGAGCACGGTGATGTAAGCTGGGGTACAGGGATACAATAGTCTGACGCCAGGAAGTTCGGATAGACTGCAGTATTTCTTCGTCGTATAAGATCTGTTTGAAATTATGTATACAATTTATTATAAAAATCATCTCTCTATCCTGTCGAATTTTCTCTCTGTCTAGCTACTTGTCTGTCTGTCGCTCTCCATTTTTTTTCAACTGTCTGAAAGTCTTAATGTTTCTGGAAATAGATGAAAAGATGGATGTATTTCTTCCCCAAACACTTACTTTACTTACATAGATGTAGTCTGTACACAGATTACAGCATACTGCTTGACAGAGAAAGAAGAACGTGGAATCCCCATCAATGTACCAGATAAGAATAGATGCCTAGGAAAAGAGATCAGCAGCAGTACTTAAACGGTTTGGCTGGAGGCTTTCGAGAACATGAAAGCACTTTTTAAATTGGTAAAACTAAAAAAAATGAATTTCTTCCTTACCTGTCCTGTGACTTTCTTTTCACACCTTTTCTTGTTTTTGACCCGTAGTGACATTTCAGCTGTGATTACTCTGTTACAGCTGTATTTTTGCTGCAAAACATAACTGAAATATTTCATCAACAGAGAACAAATGAAAACCCACAAATCTTCCAAAAGTCCTTATAAATCTCAATGTAGAGGAAGTAATGGTTCACAAATGGGAAACAAATTAGAGTTAGCATATTAAGTGACGCTAACTCATCTGCTGATCTTCATGCAAACATCGAGGCTTTGCCATTTTAAATTCTCACTCAACCAGACGACGACTTTTTCTTAACAATATTTCCGTCCTCCCACTCGAAAGTGATGCTAAATTAGGCCCGCAGTGCCGGATATGAGCCTACATCATTGTAAACATAATGAGTAATGTTATCAATTGTGATGTGAGTCATGATGCACGTGCACCTATGTACCATAAGACCTTTATTATGACCGGTATCCGATTGTAGCCTGCTTCCAAGGGCATAACAGTTGGGGAAGGGAAATATTTCTTATTTTCCTTATCTAAAAATTAAGATCCACTTTTCGTACAACGAAATAAGTGTCTCAAAAGTTCAAAAGACACAGTGTACTACTCCACTGATCCCACCAATTCTAATTTCTATGAACACGTTTTTAAATGCTACCAGAACAGATTCTTGTTAATTTATGTACATCTCGTTTTCATGTTCTTTCGCTTGTTTCTTTATACCTTCAGTTCGTTTTATTTGTTCAAGGATCTGAAGCTTTTAAGGCAGCTGACGACCAAGAAAGCAGTGTAGTGGTATAATGCATTTACAAAACACTCAGTTTATAGGACCTTGGATTTGATATAATGTAAAGGGAAGCTAGAGCTATAGTAGCGTGTGACAGGACAAAGAATTAATTAGAATAAGGATTGGAGGGGAAAAAAAGCGGGAGAGATTAAAGAAGGGACGATTGGCAAGAGGTAGACATAATAAGATGTTCGGTCACAGTAGCGAGATATTAGAGAGTTTGAGATTCAGTGCTCGTGCGACGCGTGCGGGAGCGGCAACCTGTAGCGTCACGGGAATTTGCGCCCTACATCATCACATCCACAAAATCCAACCAATCGCTTTCTCACAACGGGTAGGCTTAGAGGCTCGCCGTTCTCGTTGCCGCACACGTCTCCCTACGCGTCGTGGATATCAAACTCTATTATCACGGGAAGCGCCTAAACATGATTATGACTACCTCCACGTGACTAGGGCAAGCAAAGCCTTATATGGTTAGACGCGTCACGTGATAATATGCGCAAACATACATTTCTGAAATGACTTCAGAATGTTATCAAAACAAAAATGTAATGAATCGAAATTATGATCCTGTTAGAGTTAGGTGAACAATATTATGTTTGTCTGTTGCAGCCCCAGTCTCGTGGCTACTTTCTGTTTCAGTGTACTTTCCCGCTGCGGACGCAGAAGACGTCAACAATCCTACGTTAGTAAACCTCCGCAATTTCAATCTTTTTCGGCTGATCTCACTTAAAGTGTTACCTCCATTTCTCAATTTCTTTAATGTCATTCCATGTTGCAGCATTTTGCATCCATTTCGAAATCTTTTGGAATATATGAACTTATTAATTACTTTGACAATCAATACAATACAATCAACTTAAGTCATTGCATTTAAAGGTGAGCGGGAGAAACAAATACAACTGCTAACTACAAAAAAATAACGGGATGGCTAGAGGAATGAGAGATGGCGGGAGGATTCACGCGCTTCAAACGTCACCATTGCAGGGGATTACGTCATTTACGCAGCAGATGCTGTTGCTAGGATACCAAACCTGCCCGGTGAAGCTTGGGCAGTCTTCGGCCGCTTCCTTTGTCTTCAGACTCTCTCCATCCAGGGAGTCTGTTCCAATTTCAGTGAGTCGGAAAGCTTTTGACTATTATTGCTTTGTAGTCATTCGCAATGAAGAAGCAACCGAAGAAGGAAAAAACCGTTCCCAAAGCGACTGTGAGGAACAGCGGCATCCGCAAGACTGTGAACCGTCCGCGTCTGCATATGACAATGGTGGTGAAAGCCATTTCTCAGCTGGGCAATGAGCGTGGATCCACTCAGAAGTCTATCCTCAACAAGCTGCAACGGCGCACAGGAGGCGAGAACTTCACCAGGCAGCAAGTGGAAAGAGCATTAGACCGCCTTCTGCAAGCAGGAAAAGTCAGGGAGGTCACCCAAGAGCGTTTCAGCCTGCCCAGCTTGACCGAGAGATCGCGGTCTCTACCCCAGGCCAGGAACCCGAGCTGTAGTGCTGCCAGCAAGTTTCGGCGACAAGTTTCCCTCCGCATCAAAGATGTGCACAACGCCAGGGCTCGAGGTGTCCAGAACAGGAACGGCAAGGCTGGTGGCAACGCCAACAAGAAACGTGCTGCACAAAAAGTAAGTCTATCTATCTATCTATCTATCTATCTATCTATCTATCTATCTATCTATCTATCTATCTATCTATCTATCTATCTATCTATCTATCTATCTATCTATCTATCTATCTATCTATCTATCTATCTATCACCGTAACCTGTGCTTTTATGTGGGCATAATAAAACCGTCTTTTTTCCTGAGGTCCAACATAATTTAATACAAGCTTACGATTTCAACATTTGTGCCAGAGATCGATCTCCACGAGACGCACTTCCCGCAAAATCAATGGTGGCGAGAAGCGAGGCGAAGGCAGTCTGATGGATTTAGACTCTGTGACAGGCGAAAGTCAGTCAGGTGACGAGAAGGAAAGCAGCGGATCAGACAACAACGACGATAAAGTGGAAAGCAGTCGCCTGGTAATGACGGAGCATGTATTCGGACCAGATGCCAGAATGCACCCACCGTTTCAGATGTAATCCCGAACTCAAGCCCTTCTGCAGTGTGTGCAGGGTATGCTCTAACCTTTGACCTCCTGTGATAAACTGGTAAAGAAAAAGAAAGTTTCACTAACAATTTCCACCCCTTATCCCTAACGCGTCCACTAAAGTATCTTCTAGGGAAAAACACATACATAATATATATATATATATATTAATTTTTAATAGCTGAAGGACACAGAAGAAGGAATGTTTCTCACATTATTTTTAGATCGTGTGAATAAAAGATATTTTTGGATCAAAACGTTTGTATTTTATCTCCTGAGTGTTGTGTAATCTTTATTTTTAAACTGACACGGTGTAAATGTTTTCTCAGGTTTTGTGCCATTCTCACGAGTTTATTACCTGAGATATGATTATTAGTACAACATCCATTATCATCATCGTTTTGTCACTGTCGTCGTCACCTTTGTCATCAACATCGTCCTTGGCACCAACTCATTCAAACAATACAAAGACAGCTTGTGGCTTGTGGGTATTTAAAATATTTATTCGTTCCTTCATTCTTCGTTGTTATGTATGAGTATTTATGTAAAGACTTCATCGGTGGGGAAAGACGCAGTATAAATAAACAATTATTATTATTGTTGTTGTTATTATTATTATTATTATTATTATTATTATTATTCAGCGGTACCTGTATTTACATAGAATATTACTCGTGGAGCTTTTCATGAGGGACAGGCGTATTCCAAATTATTTCTTCTAGAGTCGTCATCATCGTCGCCGTTGTCGTCGTCATCATCATCATCGATCATCATCGTCACCATCCTTTTATTAATCTCAATCAACATAGATATCTATTCGCAGAGGGGAGGGATGAAGGGAGAGATAGAAGGAGGGAGAAAGAACATGTACAGGACTTGTACACAGCTCACAGACAGTATGCATACGAACAGTCGAGCAGACAGACAGAAAGGCAGGCAGCAAGACGTGGTTTTCTGTGAAAAAAACATCGTGGACTCTCCTTTTGCTCTTGTCTAGAAAGAAAATGACACTTTGCTTTATTCTGAGCCCCGTCAGGTGTGGCAGCCAGAGTTTTGTCATGCTAGCATTGTGCCATCGACTTTTGAGAACCAATCATCTTTTGACAGCTCATCTTTTGAATCACAGCATCCCAGGCAGCAGCCGCGCATCAAAGCTTCTGTCGACAGCACAGGAAAAAGCCATTTATCTTCGCAAGGTTGCTCTTCCTTAGCAGTCTTGAAATAATGCATTTTTGCTTAACTTTTGTTCTCTGCCTTTCGCTTGGTATTCTGGTGAAAGGAAAAAAGGAAAAAGAGGAAAGTCAGAAAGAAGACAGCGATGATTTTGTGGAGATGACACATAAGGTACGAAAAGACAGCCTTTTTTTTCACACGACGAAGAATTTTGAAGATTCTAATTATTTTGCTTATTCTGTCCAGTTTAAAAATTATAATTTGTATGAAG
This sequence comes from Marisa cornuarietis, assembly GCA_004794655.1. NCBI lineage: Eukaryota > Metazoa > Mollusca > Gastropoda > Architaenioglossa > Ampullariidae > Marisa > Marisa cornuarietis. The sequence goes on from SMMW01000596.1 coordinate 717,295, forward strand.
TGTTAATAATATTTCACTTTTAAGTTGTTTACTTATGTAGCTTATGGAAGGAAGGTGTGCGTCAGTAGATGAATATTTTTATAAGGTGCTGGGAGTGTTTGACATGTCTTCACAAAAGTGCAGATAGGTGTTCCGAACTTGCAGACAATGTGTGGTAAACAGGTTTGTCGCGAGGTGACCAGGTAACATGAAAGTTTATCTCAACCATCGATCAGTGTACATCATTAGCAGACAAATTACAGAACTGGAACAGAGCCTTGTGTGTGTGTGTGTGTGTGTGTGTGTGTGTGTGTGTGTGTGTGTGTGTGTGTGTGTGTGTGTGTGTGTGTGTGTGTCGAAAGTGAGATGCGTGCTACTGTGTGTCTTTTCTTGTGCGTTCGGGTGGCTAGCTATAGAGGTGGTGAAGAAATGTTTGACAGGTGTGAGTTATACGGTGTGTGTGTGCCAACATGCAGGGCAGATGACTTGTCAATAATAATAATAATAATAATAATAATAATAGTGAAGATTTTTAAAGCGCATATTCACACTCATAGAGAGCATGCTCTTAGCGCTTAAAACGAGGAAGAGACGTGGACTAAGTAGATACAGAACAAAGGGGACGAAAGAAAACGACAGTACTGACGAAACAGAAAACATTAAAAGGCATCAAGTAACAGGAACAGAAAAATATAGTGATTCTGCGAGAAAGATGGGTAAAGTAGCAAGAGGGAAGGGGGCGGGGTTAAGAAGGACGAGCATTGTGCGGACTGTGTTAGGAGAAATGCTCAAGGAAGAGGTGCGTTTTCAGTGCAGATTTGAAAGATTCAATTGTAGGAAGGTGGCGGATATGGAAAGGAAGAGAGTTCCATTGTTTTGCAGCACAGTAGCCAAAAGTCCTGTGACCATATGTTGTTGTTCTGGTGACAATAAGCCGCGAATCGTGTGCAGGCAAGATTCTACATCAAGATAGGCGACAAGGAGATGGGAGACTTCATTGTGGGCCTTTTTGGCAAGGTTGTGCCGAAGACAGTCAAAAATTTTATCAGCCTGGTCGAAGGTTATGAAGTAGGTGAATTTTTTAAAGTTAAATCTCTTTTCTCTTAAATAACAGTTTTTTTCCCATTCATTCTTTTTTGTCTATAAAATAACACTTATTATTCTATTTGTTGCTGTTTTCTTTATCTTAACATTTTTACTTTCTTCCTTTTATTCCTTCCGTTCTCTTTTCCTTTTTCCATTATTTTTCTTTCTTTCCTTTCTTTTTGTTAATCACCTTTTCGTCAGTTGCCTGTATTTGTCGCCTTGAATACATCTGTGCATGGATTTTTAATTCGGCTATCAGTGCAATTATTTTACAATTGAAAAATTGACGCCGTTATTAATACATCGTTTGTCTATTTGTTTTAATATTTTACATGCTGTAAAAACGGCATTTATTATCACTAATTTTAAAATAATATATTTGCCAAAGACACCAGATAAACCACAAGCAAACAGTTTAAATATGTTGGAAAATGCGCTCTCTTTATAACTACATAGACTGTAGACAGAGTGATAAGAATGAATATTTAGTCAATATTAATGTTTGTATTTGTTTCTAATTGTGTTTTGAATTCTTTAGACGGAAAGCGGAGAAGTACTGACATACCAAGGCAGCAAGTTCCACAGAATTCTGAAAGAATTCGCTATCCAAGCAGGAGACTTCGAGTATGGCAATGGGACTGGAGGTAATAAAGCTACTGTCAGTTAGTTAAGTCTCTTAAGAGAAAACATGGGAGGCAAAGCATCTGACAGAGCTCTCCGTTGTGGTCTGATACCGACATCGTTGACGCAGCCGGTTGTGGTGTCTGATGTTTTCATACAAGTTTTTACGTTGTTTGGTATTATTCTTCCTTCTTCCTTCTGCCTCGTGGGACTTCGCAAGACTGTTGTGGGGTATCACTGGTCAAGCCATAATTTATCGGTTTCCTCTCTTTGCGGCGAGAAGCGGTTCCTGAGGCCTAATTAGGAAGTCTATTCTTGTGTTCAGTCCACAAAATATTTAGAAGTCAGCAGAACTACTTTTTCTCGAAGGCTTCCATCTCCTCGGGTCAGGTGTTAGGGTCCACCTTTCACGGCCATACAGGAGGATGGCCACGACCGGACACTCTAGCAGACGTTTGGCAGTTTGGTCAAGAAGTTAATGTTGCTAATGTTCTTCGTGTTCTGCTGCCAAGCAGGGACAAAACTGAGCATCAGAAGAAAAGTCAGCATATTGAAACAGGGAACAGAGTTCTACCTATCGTTCAGCTGCTAACCACCCTCTAATGTCACTTTTACCCGTAGAGGATTTCAAGGGAAGAGTTTGCAGCAGGGGGGGGGGGAGTTGATAGGAAGAAGACCTGTTCTGTTGACGAGTCGAACAAGGAAAATGAAACTTTATATATGCGAGGCAGATGATCAGACGATAAGACTGGAGGGTGAGTAAGAAAAAAACGCTTTGATCAGCGACTAGCGCAAGCAAACCAGTTTCTGACTAAATTTGTTTCATGTGATGTGTGTTCACGGTACAGATGCTGTTTTGTCAAAACCAAAAAAGTGTTTAGCTATACTAGTGTGACTTGACTCGTAACGAATTTCCTCTACCACGTGACTTGTTTGACATCGTGAAACAACGATGTCATGCAAAGTAAATATATTTGTCTACAGAAACTGTGTATCCAGCCCTGCGACCGCACTAAGATCAGAGAGGGATCCAGCGCTCTACAATTTTATCTAAAAGAAAATCTCAGAATAATAGAAAGTATCGTGTTTATGTGAATCTTAAACAAGCAATCTTTCACCCAAAAAATGCAACAACATAATTATTTAAACACTCCAGGTACATATATATGTAAGCAAGCAGGCATACCAGTCTAATTTTTATAAACATTTAGCAACAAATAAAAGGTAACCATTGATTCCATTTTAATTGTATTTTGTCTCACAGGTCGAAGCATCTACGGAAAGAAGTTTCCAGACGAGAACTTTGAACTGAAGTTCTATGGTCCAGGCTGGGTAGCCATGGCTAATTCGGGCAGGGACAGCAACGGCTCGCAGTTTTTCATCACACTCCGACACACCAAGTGGTTGGACGGAAAACACGTTGTCTTTGGCAAAGTCGTGCATGGAATGGTCAGTAACCCTGTACATTTAAAATACAGAGCATTGTGTCTGTTTGTAAGTGTGTAAGTCCATGTATGTGTGTGTCTATTCACACATGCATTGATGTGTGTGTGTGTGTGTGTGTGTGTGTGTGTGTGTGTGTGTGTGTGTGTGTGTGTGTGTGTGTGTGTGTGTGTGTGTGTGTGTGTGTGTGTGTGTACTAATGATAGGTTGATTACAATTGACTTCAAAAACTTCAGACCCTCATCCCTCTTTTTACTCACTTTCATTAAGGCATACGTACCCAAACATTTTTACACTTTAATCTCGAGTTCAATCTTTGTCACTTCTGTCTCCATTTTCGTCAGTGTTCCTTCTACTTTGTTTTGACAACACAACATATTTACACGGTATAAGAATATTGAAATGCATAGCAATTTAGGTTGTAACAATTAACATCATAATCAGGTGGTGTGGTTCATAAACTATGTTCTAGTTACTCGGAATACATATTTACATCATTCTCAGCCTGTGTCTGTGTGCCTACAGTTTACCTACTTGACTGTTGCGTTCATTAGCTTATTATTTCCTCTATCCTTCCGTCAGCAACAGTTTTCCTTAGTATCCTTCACTATTTCTGTCCTGTTTTCCTGGCGCTATGCCAAAGACTGGTTTGTAATAAAACTACTTTTCAAACCCGTTTCATTCAGTCAGTCTGAACTTGACTTCAATAGATAAATATAGGAAACTAAAACCAGATTCTTTGTTTCTGTTCACAGAATGTCATCCGCTGGATAGAAATGACCAAGACAAAATCTGTGGATGGACAGCCAGTAGAGGATGTAGTCATTACGAAATGTGATATTATTGGAGTTCTAGAAAAGGACAAGTGGGTCAGAAAAATTGGAACAAAAGAAACTGAATAGGCACTTTGTAAAACATCTCTCTTTTGTCCAAAATATATGCTTGCCATAAAGCAGTCTTAAACGGGGTCATTTTTTTATTTTTTCTCTAATTTATGGTCTCGGTCTCTGTCTGTCTGTCTGTTATTACTATAGTCCATTCCCTGAATAAATACAACTTAACTACTACTAATAATAATAAAGTTAATTTATATAACGCTTTATCCCATCACCAAAAGAAAACACACAGCTGGTCTCAAAAACAGAGTTCACTGTGAAGCTTGTTGAGCAGAGAATGAATACCATCAACATATGTGCGATCTACAGCCTTGCTGAACCTTATTAGCCGACTTCAGTCACAGATATAGAAGTCAAAGATAGCACTTCTCTGAGGATGAAGGCACATTTCAGAGTTTGCTTCTGTCATGATCAGAGCAGGTAGAGAGAGGACGGGGGTACAGCTGTCCCTGTGTACTTACCCCTCTACCACATGGAAAAGGGAAAAATCGTGAGACATCTTTCGAGCTTCACGTGCGGTGCGGGCAGAGCTCACGCTTTGTTCATGTGGACAGGGGTGGGTAACCCCGCCCATAAAGAGCCAGATTGCTGTTCCTATAAAGGCCTATTCTCACGCTGCAATATACCGCACTTTGCATGGTTTGTAGGCCCTGCTAGGACCTTTCCGAGTTTTGCACAGGGCTGGGTGGGGGCTTTGCATCAAAGTTTTCGCGGATAGGAGGTGATTCTATTTTCTTGCAGAGTCTGACCTACATTATATGGCTGTAGCCAATCGGAATGCTTGAACACAGTCGCCTCCCTTTTACCTCCAAATTAGAAAATGTCGATGTAGTCAGAGGAAAGGTGTACGAGTATGATTTGTATGTGGGAAAACTACCTGTGTCTGTTCGACACTGCCAACCGAGATAAGGTCAAGAATGCCTGAATTGAAATTGCTCGTGCTCGGGGCAGCCTCGATCAGATATAAAAGTTCTTCAAACGTTGTAGACGACATTCGCAAAAAGCGTCTGCATTCTCTCGAGTCTTCCGAAGATATTTCTTTTAGAGGACATGAAAATAAGGCACCTAAGCGACTCCTTCGCGCTACCCACCCCTCACCCACATCTTTTTTCTACTTTTCTCTCTCCCTACTTCATCAGACAATATTATTAACGTAGCAGCAGTATCTCCTGAAAGTATATGTCTGCCATTTTCTCGACTACCCACAATGCGCTGCACGGATGACGTCACCTAGCAGGACACTAGCGAGTGGACTCACTACGTGAAAGTAGAACGGTGCTGCAACGCTGCCTAGCAGGCAAAATCTTGCACGTGCAAACCCTGAAAACATTGCAGCGTGAGAATAGGCCTTAACTGTCGCTTGGACTGTCGTTGTAGCAGTCGCTGTTGCTGTTACCGTCGATGCTGTGAGTTGGCTATTGCTTGAACTCGACTGAACCGTCGCCGGGGAGAGCTCTCTGCTGTGTGCTACGAGCAATACACCGGGCTCGAGGAAAGCTGTCTCTGGAACTGAGGGTTTGGACAGCTGGAGCAGGTGTGAGAAAGGCAGGTGTGGAGCGGAACCAGCAAGACGGGTGACAGGCTAACGCGCTTCACTGCCAACCAACGTGCAGTACCGAGGGGACGTGTCCACCTGTCTGTCTCCCAGCTGAGGGGAGGGACCATCAGTACTGCGTGCTACTCTGCCACCTTGTCGTCCTGGGGACCGCTGAGGCGAGGCAGACGCGTAAGTTGTATGGAATGACCACCAGAACAGTGTGACAAAGCGAGACTTTTCCTTTTGAGATAAGGATAAGTGGGGGAAAGGGGCCAGTTTGCTAGAATTATCTGCCGAAAGGAGAGTGGAGAACACTTAGTGTTTTGCTCCTTTGACAAGGTGTGCTATAGGGCGTACAGCTGTGTGTGGCAATTTTTTACTCTTATCTTTGACTAATTAATCCAGGTGTGTGCTTAGTGCACTTTATGTTGGGATACCTGCATATCTTTCACGTCATTTTATGAGCTTTCTGTAGGCTTTTTGCATTGGTGTTTTTTCACTGTGGTCTAAGCAGTTTGTTGAACTGTTATCAATTCTTGTGAGGTTTGCTTAACTGATTTTTTTAAAAGAGTACTGGCATCTAGCCCTGATGTATATTTATTCTTGTGTGTTTATCTGATTTTAAGGGTGCCATTTTATTGCCTTGATTTGCTTTGTTTTGAAATTGTGAATAATAATTCGTGCCTTTTGGAAAGGAGGACGCTCCTCACCAAGTGATCTCGTGTTTTGTTCTCATCGGAAAGAATGCGCTAGTCCACGTGTGGTATGTGACAGCTTCAAGTACACAGACGCCGTGAACACAAAGGATTAAGAACTCCGTACATGTTCTGAAAAATCTGCATAATGTAGACTGTAGAGGCATCGACAACCCGAACTTTATCAGCAGTATGACCTGAGAGTTTAGGCTCCTTCCCACCAGCACCGGACTTTCATGTGAAGTTCCATCATCAAGACCTGGTGGACAAATGTGCTGCAGCTGCCGCAACCGGTACTCATGATACACGTACATTGTAAATGTGTCAGTAGCTAGAACCTGATATACCCGGTTGACCTGCAATACACATACGAGCTTACCCGAAACTAATAATAATGTCAAGGACGCGACACACAGCACCAACACACACACACACACACACACACGCACGCACGCACGCACGCACGCACGCACGCACGACGTCCACACGCGTTCTTTCAATAACAAAGAGACAACGACCTGTCAATGGACTTATCGTTTGTTTACTATGTACGCCCATGTGTTCTTTCCTGCTTTGCTTTTTTCCGAAGCTTTCCTCCCTCCCAACCTCCACAGGTCACAAAACGCAAAAACACTAATCACAATACAAAAAATATGGGTATTGTTTATCTAAATATATAGTAGTATGGGGTACGACACGCACACGCGCGCGCGCGCGCGCACACACACACACAGGGATAAAGAGGTAAGTGACATACAATGTGCGGTTATGTAAGGAAGACCACTGAGTGTTGCCTAGGGGGTAGACCGTTAATTGGAAGACCGGTACACTTAGCCCGGACAATAGCGGTTGTTTTCATTGCTGCAGACTGGTCGTCGGTGCTGAGCGACGAAAGAAGACGGCGGGCGCGACAGTGGGGCGCTGTATGGTGGTCAGATTGATAGGCATAGGCTAGACTGCTAGAGGAGCGTGTAGCGACACCAAGTGATATTAAGTTAACCGATGCACGATTGGTTAAATACCCCTTCCCCCCATAGTGCGAAATCATCGAGAAGAAATAGAAGTATTGTGAGAAAATGCGAGAGTGAATGAACCAATGGGCGACTTCCACACCTGACCACGTGCCCGAAGAAAGAAGACAAGAAACGAGGCTTTTGACTCCCAACCCTCGAAGGAAGGTGACGTGTGGCGTGCGGGTGCAAGGGAGTTGGAAGGAGAGCATCGCCCCACCAAGCAGTTGGGAGAACGTGTATCTGATGTACATGCTTTCGCCTTCGTCAGACCCATCCTCTGGTGAACAAGTAAAGCCTGAACCCACGACAGTGTTGTGTTGATTATTGTGGTGAGACTGGGCAAGCTACCCTCGTCCCACCCTGTTACATAAACGAGAAGTAAACGTCATAATTAAGGTGCACTCATACACTCGTTCTCTTCCACTCTGTCTTGTTTACCCTTAGTACCCCAAGGCAAAAGGAAACGCAGTTTACGGTTACGAATCTGGGTCTGTTAACTATAGACATCATGAGTAAAAGTGTAGTTCACAGTAAGATCATAGAAGAGATCGAAAGTGTGAGAGTGTGTTGTGTCACGTCAGTCGTGCTGTGGTGTCACTGTTTAGGCAGACATCTTATTGCTTTAAACATTTTCATGATATTCTTTTTCATTAAGCCACTGTATAATTGGTTCCTTGATTGCCAACGGAGTTGTTGACAGATTTAAGTTGGGTCTGTATTGCTGTGCATATGGTTTTGATCGTGCATCGGCGACAACCGGTGCTGAAACCCTCAGCCCCATTGTCCATCCGACAGTCTGGTATTGCCAAAGGGCGATCGCGGTCCCTCTTTAATTACATTTGGGACTCTACCATTTTGTTCTGGCCTTGAAACAGGCTGGTTCATGACAAAGTGTAAATAAGAACATGTTGGATATTTCTACATCCTGAAATACTACGTAGTCTAAGTGGAAGCTGGAGTACCATCAGCAGTCCACCCTGTGAACCAAAGGTGGTACCTGCCAGCCAAATTCTTCGATGAATCAAGTGAACCCCAAACTAGAGATCACCTAATAGCTGATTCAATATCGGTGCCATGCACCATCAATATTGTTAGCCAGCCGTTCTGAAACATTTTGTTTCTGACTGCCCCTGATAAAAAAAAATTGAAAATGACTAAAGTCTAGACTAGATAGAGTATCCCAAACGTGCGCTCCTTAGCCTTATTGCAGTAGGCATAAAAAAGTCTTGCAACAATAATAATAGTTTACCAGACTTCCTACGCGTGCTAAGACTGAAAAATCAACAGACCCAACCTTGAGTCATGAGTTTTACTGGCAGGAACTGATCGAAGACATGACACGCGCGCGCCCTTTCATGCAGGCGCAGTCAGGTAAAGAGACAAGTTAAAATCTTCTAACCAATCATCTTTGTACAAGTCATCTGCTCTGTGCTGAGTCGAGAAATCTTGAGTTTGCCTGCAGGAGTTCAAACTGCAAATAAAAGTACGCTAAGCGCTTTTCTCTTCCTCTGGTGCGTTTTCATTATTTTTTTTTAACTGAAACAGACTTATAAGATGTTGATAGGGTCAACATGGCGGAGTTTTGTTCTCTGTGCTTTGTCGAATATTTGTCTGCTGGAAGCGAGGATGGACATTGACAAGGATCGGGATCCAGTTGTTACCCATAAAGTGAGTTGATCTACAGTTCTTATTTATAAATATTCATGCCGTAGAATGTGAAAGAAATGTCCTAAATAAGATAACACATCATCAGCTAATTATATGCGGACTGAAGAAAAAAGTATCTCGTTTTAAGAAACTGGCATTAGATTTTATTTACATGTGCATGTGTAGATGGATCTCTTTTAGCAAGAATATTTCTAGATATTTGATATTCCCTGTCCTGAACTGGAATCCGTGTCCGGCTTGGGCTCTTAGCACCTGCGGGCCTATAGAGCTTATGGCTTAGTGCCTAGGACAGAGCCACAGATGTTACCGTTTTGGGTGGCCTGTGAATATATTACAGGTTCAACACAAATTCCAGTCTAAAATCTCCCCAAGAACCTTACATTATCTCGATCTCATCAGTCTTGTGTCAATGGCAGCCGTATCAACTTCAGTCGCCAATTCAGTAATCGAGTGTCCTGGATCGTCTCATCTTATTTATGTTTATTATTTGCAATGGTACCTGACATGCTGCTTTACTGTGATATAGTATGAGTTAATGGTTCAGTGTAAATCTCCAGTTTTCTTGCCACCCCTCTCCTCAAGCAACTTGAAACATAGAGGTGAAAACGATTTTACACGTGTAGAAGTCAGCACGCGTTAAAATTTACACACCGTGTCGGTAGATGAAAAAAAAAAGTTTTAAAAACTCTAGAACGATAACTCCTGATTTATTTTAGTTTTTAATTCTAGATTTTTTTCTATTGCTTTGTTTTATATTGTAGTTTATTTTTTATAGGCATGGTTTGACATCACGATCGGAGGGGAGTACGCTGGGAGGGTTGTCATAGGAGTGTTTGCCAGGACAGTGCCGAAGACATCCAAGAACTTCCTTCACCTGGCATCTGGCAAGCCTGTGAGAAGCGTTACTTACTCGAATTTCTATGGTCTTACTGTATAGAAAACTTCTGTTCTCATATAGTATATCTTGTACGAATATTTTTCCCGGTCTTATTGTGCAAAAAACTTATATTTGTATCTTGTGTGATTGTCTTTTCCTGTGGTTTTAGTGTGCAACAAAGAAGCATCTTCAGGACTAACTAGCATCTTTATCTCTCGAAAAATCATCTTTCTTTAACTGTTTCATTGCTTCTTACACCATAAACCGGATAACACAGCACACGGCAGTCTGAATGTCGAAAGCAGTCAAAAATATTTGATCATCCAAAGAGCGGAATTACAAGCAGACCGGACGAGAGGGAGGGGGAGGGGGGGGAAGAGGAGGGAGGGCTCATGTACCTGGGCCTGTGTCCGTGGAGGGGCCCGGCTTTGGTCGGTAATATTCTTGTTTGTTATCTTTTTCTTGTAAACAAAATCGAAAAGTAAAGCCATCACGAGGACAAAAATAAAGTCAGACATCTAAGAATGTTATAAAGTGTAGCCTTCACCAATTCTAGAGTTACTGCTACCTCCAATAATTGTACTCGAATCTGTGACGACTGTGACATCAAACATGCTTTAGGGGGAAGGATAAAAGACTTGTATTGTCTTTTTAATCTTCCTGTCTTTAATCCGTAGAGTATTTTACGTCCACTGGTGACATCTTCCTATAGAAGGGGTGTTGATAGTTTGATCTTTCCACATCCTTTTCCCTCATTTACAGACCACTCACGTGTACAAAGCTCTAAAATATTCATCTCATGCAGTGTTGTATATCCTATTTGTGTACACTTTACCCAACGTTTGCTTTCTATATTAAGTTACTAAACGAAATGTAGATATTGCCAGTAGAATTATAACATGTAAGGATACTGTTACAGTGGCGTAGGAACAGGGGGGGCAGCCGCCCCCCAAAAAAAAGATGCTGGGAAGGCAAGAATGTGAACGTTATTCATTGTCAGCATGTAGCTTGCCCCCCCCCCAAAGCTGAGCATCTTCCTACGCCACTGTGTTATATGCTGGAAAAATTATAAACGATTACAATTAATGATTAATGCAAGGAGTCTGGACAAGTCGTGTTCCCCAGGGCCCAGTGCTGGCTTTCGGGGGCCCTGATTATAAAAGACTAAAATCAAGACATTTCATCTTAAATGATACCTACAGATACCTGATACGGTGACATGAAGAATGTTACTTTCCACTGAAAACAGTTAATGTCGTTATCTATGTTAAGATACAGACAGGAGCGAATGACTCGGGAGATAATCAAAGACCTGTTCTGTGCACATGTATACATAGCTTTTTTCCTAGTCTCCGCAATTCTGAAAGGTCTTATCACAAATAATTATTGCATTCCTTTTCTCTAGACATTTCGCACCCTTTTAAAGACCTTAAACACGTCTCGCCTTCCTCAATAGCAACAACTAAAACATATATAAATAATAAATATGTCAAAATAGCCTACACGTAAAAATAGTAAATAAATGTATGATTACTGTTCCTGGTAGCCACTGACCGATTGATGGTTTATGTAAACCATTTATGGTTTAATGTATTTCAGTTTGGACGAGATGAGGATGTGACATACAAAGGAACCAAGTTCCACAGAGTCAAACCCAACTTCCTGATTCAGGGAGGTGACATTGTGAATGGCGATGGCTCAGGGGGTGAGTCTTTTGTCTCCAGCTGTGTCAGTCTTATGCAACTGAACATTACATAATGAAACTGGTAAAAAAATTTCTCGTGTACAGGTCGGAGCATCTATGGAAGCAAATTTCCAGACGAAAACTTTGATCTTCACCACTACGGCGCAGGTTGGGTAGCCATGGCCAACTCTGGCAAGGACACCAATGCCTCCCAGTTCTACATCACACTCAAGAAGACAAGCTGGCTGGACGGAAAGCATGTAGTCTTAGGCAAAGTCTTGCATGGCATGGTGAGCCGGCGCGCTTTGTGTGTGGGGGGGGGATGGGGGGTAGGGTGAGGTTGCGTCTCTCGTACTGATTTATTGCGTTGCAAATTTTACCACTAATGCTCGTCCTCTTTCCTTTCTCTTAATCGATGTTGATGCAATCAATATTTTAGCTCCACCTTGTGCCTGAAAATCAGTTTAAAGCAAGCCAAACAGCTGGTTTTAAATAAAGTGAGTCCATTTTGTGGCAGAAAACACTTCGCAAGATCGAGCTAACACAAACGGACGAAAAGGACACACCCGTCAAGGCCGTAGTCATCGTTGACTGTGGAGTGGACACCATCGAGAAGCCGTACGGTGTCCAGAGAGCACCCGCAGAGGAGAATGATTGACTTACCTATCTTCACACCCTCTCAATAGAAAAGTCGAATACATTTACTTGTTTTTTAAATAAACCTGTACTAGTTCATGTAATGTAGGTAAGCAATGTACTTCTATTTTTAACTACTTCTATTTTTTTTATTATGTGTGAAAGAAGTCATTCATTGAACTAATAATAGCGTGCTGCATATGGGAGTAACGTTGTGTGCATAATTACAAGCTTTAACTGGACCTTTGTCAGTTCATAACAGAAAATATGCAAACTATATTAGTTTATGATACAGGCGTCTTTTGTTACATGTGGTGGCTATATGATCCGTGAAAAACTTCGCGTGAAACTGCATACAACAGCTCTAGTTGCACAAGAGCTAATCTGCATATGGCGAAGAACCTTAATTATTAGTAAATAGTCGAGCAAATGCATATAGAGACTATGCTTAATTATTTATAGCAGATTTATATATTTATTTATTTAAATATGTGTTTATATATCAAATTACTTTAAATGACAAAACACAAATGAATGTAAGAATTTTTTTTTCAATCAGATATGTACTTGGTTATGAATAAAAGTCTAAACATCAACTTCTTTGCATTGCCTTTCCAGCAATATCTATTTTTTTTTTACGGTTTCTGTCCTTTCCGACTCCTTTCTTTTTTGCATTTATTATTATTTCTCAGTGCACCTCTCTCTCTCTCTCTTTCTTTCGCACGCACACACACACACACAGCGGCGTAGGCATTAAGGGGACGTGGAGAGGGCAGTGCCCCATCAAAAAGAAAAAAAAAATACTTGGCAAGAATGTGAACGTCATTCGCTGTCAGCATGGAGTCTCCCCCGAATCGCGCAAAGCCGAGCATCTTCCTACGCCACACACACATCACAGAGACAGAGAGAGAGGAGGCACCCACCATAACACTGACATGGCTCGTTGTTGCCTTTGCCAGAAGCATACACAGAAAAATCCGTTGATTTTTTTTGTCGATTAGTTTGAGCTACGTTCGTGCATGCATGTTCACATATAAAAAATTATAAGTTCATGCGTATATGCATTTCGTTTTCTCTGAGAAGAAAAACACCTGATAACGATCAATATCGCACGCCAGCTGTCAGAAGTGTAACTGCTATAGCTCAGATATAGCTCCGAGTACCCTACGTCTGATTTCAAACTGTGCCTAGTGTTATTGATGTCTTAAACTTGATACTCTTGAGAAATGTAAACGTTTTGTTGCTGAATCTTTGCTAAACTGAAACTGTAAGTGATTAATGATGGTTTGATAGAATACAATCGCTGTTTCCTGTAGTCTCCCAACACTATGCTTTGTCCTCCACTTTTCTGCATTTTCGTGTATTTCTGTCTAGTTCATCCTGCCAAACAGCATTCAGACTACAAATGTTGCATAATATGTCTAAATCTAATGAATTACATCTCAAACCAAACCGTCATGTGTAGGATCTTTTTCTCCTGCTTAAAAAAAAACCCCTGGAAAATGGTTGTTCTCCACCAACTCTAGAACCACAGGTATTTATTTCTGTTACAATTTTTTTTCTCTTCTGTTTTTGTTGCGTAATGAGCATTCTTTTGAATGGATACCTGCGCAATATAAATCGACATCATCATCATCATCATCATCATCATCATCATCATCATCATCATCATCATCATCATCAATTTTCTTGCACCATTTCAGTTTACCTGACGTGTCATCCGACAGAGGCCTCCTTAGCATGTGTGGTCGGCGATTTTACCGTTTGTGACTGCGGTCTCTCTCTATACCTTGAAAGACAAACTGAACGATCAACAACATCATATCAAATTCCACTTCTCGTCAAAAATTATTTCTTTAATCGAATTTACATATACATGTGTGAACAGAAATATTTTCTCTCTAACGACGAACACATCCCACCACAGCATACGAAATGGCGTCCCGTCGCCTCGCAGGTTTGAGGGAGGCAGCTCTCCGCATTTTTGTATTTTTGATTAATTTATTGTGTTTTTGGTGCCAGTGATATAAGCCAGAGTGTGTGCGCGTGTTTTTCTTTACGTTGTTGTGCATGACTTTTCTTTTCCACTACAATATCAAATTTCTCGTCGACTGTCGGTCTTTTCTACCTGACGACATAACGGTTGCTTCTGTTTTTTTCCAAGTCCTCACTACTATGGACTTTCATCAGTGAACGACCAAACAGTCATCTGCTTTAACATTTTCATGCAGTTTTTCTCTGCTTGTGATTGCATCGATACCAGCAGTCTTCTGTTGATTTCAGCTCCGTTGTTCCGTGACTCTATTGATCTATTCTGCGTACCCCACAGACGATAAATTTAATGGCTGTCCGAGGACGTGTAGATCTGAACGGTAACAACTCACAATCTTGGTTTACATAGAGGATGTAATATAGCAGAGCGACCATCCAACACGTCCACCATAATGTCAACGACACAATTACAGCTTAGCTTTTAGTCTTTCTTTTGTGTGTATGTGTGTGGGGTTGTTTTTTTCCCTATTTGTTTGCTGACACATATTGGCCTGTTTCCGTATGTGTACGTGTGATGTGCATTGTGTCCGATTTACTTTCTTGCAGCTACCTTCTTCAGATTTATGTTGTCAGTTCCTGATTGTATCAGCTTACACAGTCTAAGCTCGGAATAAGAGGACGAGAAGATAGCAGTAGAGAATTTTAATTGATTTTTTTTTGTACTAATAGATTAAAAATACGTGTCACCATGCAGATAGCACGTATAATTGTCATGGCTACATTCGACCTCGAGCAGATGGATTACGTTGTCTGGACGGCCCTTGCGGTGACGAGATAAGTTTCGTCCTGGGACTATAGTCAGATGTCTATATAGCTGCCACGTCCAGGGTTAAACGATGTTTAAACATATAACTGCTATTTACTACAATAAACGTGTGCGAACAGTTTAATAAACTCTATACCTTGAAGCTATAACTCATCAACCACGGGATCAAACATTTTCTAAGCTGACACGTGTAATCGAGCTGGCACTGGTCTTAAATGTGGACAAAAATACTCTGCAAAGCTGTACTCTGAAAAACCGCTAATTCAGTCACAAAGGAAATTCTTCATCTTTTACATTGCGATCATAGTCTTTTTGAGATGACGAGTAAGTAAACGCGATCTTTAAAAGCCGGCGTATGTCCTACTTTTGTCGTATTATTGTTGTTTTAGTAACAGATGTTAGCTTTTTGTTGTTGTTGCATGGCAAACTCAATAAAACTGTTGAGAACCGTAAACGATCATGAGCTTGAAATGGCACATCCTTTCTGTCAGTAAATTTATGTTCATCATCTGTATTTTCTACAAAGCTAACATTATCACCTGTTTGGTTAGTGTGGTTGTAAATTATTAAGGAACACGTGTTCATAGTTACAGAAGCAGGTGACGGATGAGAATTCTAGCAGACGACGTGCTCTTCGTGTGTGACGTGTAGCGATAATCTAGCCAATCAGACCACTACAACTCACTTTGTGCGCCATGTTGTAGAACTCGTGGTTCCGGTTCAAGGAACAAAAGCAACCATAGCTTTCTCAGTGAGAAGCATCAAGAGGGCTTGGTCGAGACCAGTGGCATACATCATGTTGGTTGCAGCGGCGGCAGTATTATGTCTACTCGTCAGTCTGACTTCGGCTGCAAAAGGACCGAAGGTCACTGACAAGGTGGGTAATATTCTGCAGACTGCACTGTTTGCAAACTTGAAAGAAGAAATATTACAAATTATAGTAATGCATATAAGGTCTTATTGGTCTTAGTCGCCGACTCACTAAGGAGGACTAGCTCGATAAGAATTCTAGCTAATGATGTCTAAACCTAATGAAGCACATCTCAAACCAAACCGTCATGTGTAGGATCTTTATCTCCTGAAAAGAAACAAAGCCGGAAATGGTTGTTCACCAACTCTAGAACCACAGGTATTTATTTCTGTTACAATTTTCTTGCACCATTTCAGTTTACCTGACGTGTCATCCGACAGAGGCCCCCTTAGCATGTGTGGTCGGCGGTTTTACCGTTGTGACTGCGGTCTGTCTTCAGTTTTTTCCGTGCTGAATCTGTCGCTGTTGTCGACTGTTTTGGTTGGTTTACGCCAGGGGTGGAGAACCTCTGGAATCATTTGATCCGGCCAAGGCAATCGACGATTTCAATCAATCTATAAGCTTTTCGTAGCAATATAAATTTGCATTAAGTAGACAATATTAATAAGGTAATTTGTGATGGACAAACAAGGAACGTTCATTATGGGATAGGACACATATGAGTACATGACGGGACAGACACATATGCTTCTCGTCGGCTGCCCGCTGCCTATATGGACAAGTTTGAAGAATTATGCGTTCCCCAAGCCGAGGGTAGACTACTTCCGGCTTGATGTAGGGTGTTGATACATGTAGCGTTCATGTTGGCTCATACAATAATAATATATAAAAAATAGTCAACTTTGCTATCTACCATAGTGAACAGTTCAGGCTTACAAATGTCCAGTATTATTCTTTCTTGGATTTCCAAACGGTGAGCAAATGCGAAAGCTTTGGCTGGTAAAAAATTGTGTAAGTTTATAAGTTTATTTGTGCATGACTGTATGTGTAGTATGCATGTAGACACTTTGTAAATGTCATAAACTCCATCAGAAGGTTGGTGTGCACTAAACAGTCATTATTATTTTTAATATACTTTCACTGCACAACCACAGACATATCAGAACACAGTAGTGTCAGGCAGGCTAGGATTGTACATGTTGCAACAGCGTTAACATGTGGCGAAACTATAGCTTAAATGAATAGAGCAAGCTAATTTTTAAGTAGATAATTTTGTATGGGCTGTTATTGGTGTTATTAATATCAAAATGACCCTTAAAGTTAAAAAAAAATCTATTGATGTCTAAACGAGGTCAAAATTATAAGATTATTCACTAATTCAGTCTTCCTTTGGCCATATAACTCCACCCCTGTTTACAGGACTGAACCAGTTCACTGTAATCTAGCCACAGTTGCTGATTTAGTGTGAAATTCCAACATCTACATGGCGGTAAATTAAAACCAAGCGAACCTTGTAATTATAATGAAGATGTTGTTGTTTGTGTTTAACACTGTGCCAGCAACTAAGGCTATATCACGGCATATAATAAAGATATTCATAAGGTTTAAGAAAGCCGACGTAATATAAAAAATGTTTTTAATGTCTCTAATAAAACACCACAACCATTGCACTGTCAACTGCCTTTTTAAAAAATGTATATATACATATTTTCAGGTCTTTTTTGATATTGAGATTGGTGGAGAGCCAGCTGGAAGGATAGTAATTGGTCTCTTTGGAAAGACTGTCCCTAAAACTGTGGAAAATTTCAAGGCCTTGGCCATCGGAGACAAGGTAATGTCTTAAAACCTGTCATTTGAGATTTTAACATGTATTGTTTCATGTTGCAAGTTTTAGTGTTTAGAGGGACTGTCATTTGATTCAGTATTTTGATTATATTGCAGCTTAAAAGAACAAATTGTAGTTGTATAGAAATCCATTGGTCTATAATCATGGTATAAAATGCAAAGTTGGTGTTTTATTGTTGTTTTACATCTTTATCAGCATGAAAAAGGATCGAGATTGTAGTTGCTCTTAAGTACATTAACTGTTTCCAGTTTTACTAATTACCAAAATACATTTTCATGTCACAGTTTTAAAATAGTATGCAAATTAAAAAATTGCATTAAGCTGATTGCACCAACATAGTTGTATGCATATTTTTTTAGGAGGATGGTGGCATTAAACTTGCCTACAAAGGGAGCAAGTTCCACAGAATCATCAAGGATTTCATGATTCAGGGAGGTGATTTTACCAGAGGTGACGGTACAGGAGGTATGGCCACTATTCTAGCATGTAACTTCAAGCTTGATGTTTCCACACACCAATCCATTTCAAAATCTATTATCTTCTTGCTGAAGATTGCTATATTGACAAATTGCAGGTACTTAAGGTACCAGTTTTAGTGTATTTATTCAAACAGATTTTTGAAATTTGGCATTTATTTTGCATTGGGTTGCTTTATACATTAGGTTTGATCTTATCGCAAGAAGCTGAAGATAAATCAAATTTGTCCTCTTTTGTTGATAAATCATCTTTATTAGTTTTTTTTTTTTTTTGCACAACTTCAGAGTGTCACTGAAGTTGTGGTCAGCAAGTGATCCACTTTGATATTTTATTTTCATGAGAACATTTAAATGTTTCTTCTAAATGTGAATTTTTCAAGACTTCATTAGATTTTGGTGGCTGAAGCCCTCAGTTTGGAGTGTAGCATGATATAAGAGGCACAGCTTTCCCAGAACTACCAAATTATGAAATGAATCCCTCTTAATGTCAAACATTTTTATACAGCTTTTTTTTCCCCCCATCTCCAGGATATGCATTCTGCGTTTGTTAAAATTATACCCAAATGTTTGTGTAGTGTTGGCCTAAATAAAATATTTTGCTTGCAGCTGCATACACAGATCCAAGAGGTATATCAGTTGAGTGACAGATTCTATTGTGGCCATTTTTGAAATATTCCTGTCTGTCTAAATCATGTTGAGTTTTCAAGCATTTTCACCATTTTACCTTTAAGGTCGCAGCATTTGGGGAGAGAAATTTCCAGATGAAAACTTCAAATTGAAGCACTATGGATCTGGCTGGCTGTCCATGGCTAATGCTGGAAAGGATACTAATGGATCTCAGTTCTTTATAACAACCAAGAAGACCTCCTGGTTGGATGGACGACACGTGGTTTTCGGAAAAGTGATTGAGGGCATGGTAATCTACAAATCATTGAATTCACACCATTAGATTTTGATTTTTTTTTAAATACAAAATATTTTAATTTCACTTTATAAAATGCATTTTTTAAAAATTGCCTGGGTCAGAAAATTTTTCATTTTTGCAAGCAGCTTACTTAAAATATGTGTTCCTTCTGTTTTCCAGAATGTGGTGCGCAAAATTGAAAGCAGTAAGACGGATGCCAGGGACAAACCAGAAAAGGATGTTGTCATTGCTAACTCGGGTGCTCTTGAGGTTGAGGAACCTTTTGCTGTTGAAAAAGAAGCTGCTGAAGAATAATATTGAATAGTGTTTACTTGTGTCTGTTGTACCCTTTTTATATATATATATATATCTTCATGCTTTGTGGTATTTTGTTGATACTAAGAAGGTTGTCATAGCTCTGTAAAAAATGTTGGTGATGACACATTTGAAGAATGAATACTTGTGCATGGCTGCAGTAAGAGTGCCCATTGTTACATCAATACTTTCTGGATCCGAATCCATTAATTTGTCATTTTTGCAACAAATATCCCGAGAGGCACTGACCACCTTTGAACCACTGGCATTTAAGGACGTCCATACTGTGTTAAGGTCAAATTGTTGCCGATTGCAACTTAGTTATTCAGGGTGCAAACTCATTTGATCAAAAGCATTTTTCACCATTCATTTGACGGGTGAGTGTGATACTGTGAATGAGTTAAAATGATATAAGATGAGAACATTTTGCATAAAAGAAAATGAACAAAACTTGAGTTTGTTGTACAATTTGTTCAAATATATATATTTTCAAGCATGCAGTTAATTTCAAAGAAGCAAACATGTTAAAAAGATCCAGTAATAATCAAATTTCTATGAAGAAAAACAAATCATGTTTTGAGATACTTTTGAGTTGGAACACGTGACTTTGGCCGCCCTTTAAAACTCTGAGATATTTGCTTTCTTTGTCTCAGTATGGGCCTTTCTACAAAATGATTCAATGTCTGTGGGCTTAACAAGCCTTCTCTATCGAGTAATTTTTGGATGTGCGTACACCTGTTTGCCAGATCTTGATTGGCACTCTCATGCACTTTTGTAGTGACCGTTTCAACCTGGAAACAACAAAATTTACTTAGTTAGCAATTGTAGTGTCCAATGTGAGCTACCTTTCGACAGACATTAACATGGCACTCGTTAAGTTATTTTTGATCAAAGTGCTTGCCAGTTAGCAACACTGATCATTAGAAACAATAATATACATAATCATATACTATAATTATCCAAAAGGTAGTGCTATCAAAACTTGTTTTAAGAGCATCCACATTGTAATAATATACTCAACTTGAAAGGTCAATTAACAGAAAATATGGCATAAATAGATTTACAGTGTTTGAGAAGACGATGCTGAAACGTGATTGTGTAGGAACATCAATCCACAGTCCTTCTTCCATTAAGTCAAGAGCATCTTTCAACTGCCCAAGTTGTGCAACCGCAATAATCTGAAAGTACAATTGTTTATTCAATATTATTCTGCAATAACTAAAGTTCTTTACTCTTAGACACTTAAAAGATTTCGGTAGGATAGCTGATCAACATTGATATGACAAAAACAAAAAAAAAAGAGGTGGCAACAACCATAATTATGAAGAGATGAAGTTCATGGTTTATGCCACCTTCATTAATTCATCCCTTGAATGGAAACGGTGGCTGAGAAAGCATATGTATCAATGTGGCAGCTGACAAAGCCCACCATTCAGGCTTGTCGTCAACGGGTCACATGGCCAAACCAGACTAGCTTGTGCTGGTTGCACTGCTGCATGTAGGGATTCCTGGTGTCCTACAACTGTGGCGACCATGCTTCACACAGTCATTGATTTTATGTTCTTGACAGAAAGCTCTTATTTTGATTATGCAAGAGTTTTGGATCACTCTTTGCAGACTCTTTGGCACAAAGCAGTGAGGGCTTTTATTAATTAATCTCTACTGCTTGAGTAGCTCAGCTGGGATTTTGTTGACGCCAGGTGACTTTCCTCTCTTTAGACTGTCTGTCACCTCTTACTGTTAGACTGGTAGACCTGCAGATTTGCTGGTTCTAATTTGCTTATTCTGATGGATAGACAGCTAAAAGTTGTACAGATCTTTGAATGTGTATATTTTAAAATAAAACTATAAGCACAATTGTCAGAATAATCATGATTTCTCTAAAACAAACAGTAAATGAAGTATTTTAACAAGATTAACGATTCAGCAAGGTCCATTGGGGCAGTGTCTATCACCACAACAGTGAGAATCGGTTGTCATGGGTTCATAGTTTGGCTCTGAAATACCTCTCTCTAGATGTGTTACCAGTTTACAGGGCTGACCTTCGGTGATTTTGTCCGGATACTTCAGTTTCCTTCACATTCTATGTTGAATGTATGTGTATATTTATGTATGTAAAAGTGCTTTGAGGCTGGTTTTGGGGAAATAGGATGGTATAAATATTTACTGTTACACTGACCTTTTAAAATAGCTATAACAAGAACAGAACTGAGCGTTACTTCATATTACCTTGACATTCCTGAAAACAGATTCTTTCTTTGAGTCTTTACAGAAATGGTTTGCAATGTCCAGTGCATACACTGGATCACCCTGGAAAAAAAAAGAAATGGAATTATCATATTCTTAAATCTTAAAGTCTTCCTTTGAAAAAAAAAGGAGGAAAATTGTAATGTGAATGTAAAATTTAGTTCCATGCAGTGCTATCACCTGTCAAAAAAAATTTTGTGACTTTTTTAATTTATTTAGAAAAACGCATATACAATGACCTGCATTCTGACTTCTGACATCACTGCCACCAATGAGAAACTGATAAGCTGGAATAACAGCAGGCCATTTTTTTTTTTTTAGATACCACTTGAAATGAGGTCTTAATCTCTTTCCAAAATATGAATAAGTTTGGTAAACGTATCAAGCAAAACATTTATTTGCTCATATTTGGTTAATCAGTATTATGATTCTGATTTTTGTAACTTTATGTAATGATTTCCAGGTCAGATGGCCGTCATGATTATGTATAAAAATGATAAACCAGTAATGCTCAAGTGGGAAGAAATAATGTAACAATAGAAACATAAATCAATTTTTACAAGAAATGAACAAACCCATATAATTAAAATAATGTTTGTTAAAATGCTGATTTAACACGACTAATTCAGAAGGTTACTGTCTTGTGCACTATAATTTACCCTATAAATAAAAGTTTCCAGGTGCTGAAGTGGTCAAAATCCAGTCTGGTACGAAACCCAGTCACACAAAAATAATATTGCTATTAGGTTAGCCTTTAACAGTATCACACAAGAGGCATTTTCTCAATACCATGATCTATTATTATCCACCTAGCAGCCATGAGATGTAAAGATTCATCTAATCAGAAACTAAATCCCAGAAATTATGCTAAGGGTTAAAAAAATTTACATCAACTACTGACATTAAAGGAGAGAACTGTTAGTACATAAGACAAATATTTAACACCAGTTTCTTCAAACTGTCTATAGGCTCAGCATGTCTAAATCATCAACACAATGAAGACGCGCCACTCAAGCATGCTTTCCTCTTCAACAACACATGAGTAGTTAATGACTCTAATTTCAAATGTTTCTTCGATTCTCAATAAACAATAAAAAATAAATATTAAGCATGCCAGGCATGTTCAAACTGTTTTAAACTTTTCCTGTAAAAATTTTATGAATTGAATAAATTTTTACTGAGCCTACCTGATTTAAAGCCAGTACTGCTGCAAATAGCATGCTTCTTCTTGACAGTAAAGAACTTTCTTTTCTGCTTTCCTCTATATACCGCTTTGTTTCCACAAGAGCTTCTTTTGAGTTCTTCATCATGCAACAAAAATTAACACCTTCCACAAATATGTACACAATCTTTTCAATAATATCAGTTGCATCAATAAGCAGTGTTCCAGAATGTTCACATTTATGACACCCTGTTCCACTAACAATCAATACTTGTAACTTGCACTGAGCAATCATTTAACTGTAACTGCAACTTATCCTTCATTAAAATAGCTGGAATAAGAAACTTTCATGTTGATTATCTTGTATCAAGAGCAGAATGCTAATTGAAATAATACATCACATAAGGTTACAGAAGTTAGTAACGAAACTGTTCTGTCCTGTTTTACGAAGGTACAGGCATAAACTTTCCACATCTTGCAATTAGACCCTTTACAATTAAATTTTTTTTAAAACAAGACAGATTCACCCAACAGTACCATGTGGTATAATGCTGCCAATGCCAGTGTTGTGCAGTCTGGGGGATACTGGACCGATGAAACTTTAGCTTCTTGCATCTGGCAGAAGGTTTTGTGCACAGCCTGATACTGACCTTCGTTGTAAAGCAGGTCCATAAGCAGCAAACAACACGTAGTTTTGTAGAACACATTCTTCAGTTTCTAAACCAAAATTAATGAATGTTAGGGTCTACCTTCACATTTGAGACGGATATGATTATAGCAACATTTCTGTGCAGTATAAGCTAACACCAAAAGTAGACAACCCAATGGAGGAAGGAACTAAAAAAGTGAACTAGTCACCACTCGACAGGTCCATTTCTTACTCTGCATCAAATTACTAAATCAAAAAATATTCTGTTTTACAGTTTTACTGTGTGGTGTAAGACACTTCCGAAAGAGCTTTGTGCTGGTTTACAAAGAGAAACATTTGTGACCACTTCTCTGCTCATAAATGACAAAACCCTTGATGGGCAAAACTGAGAACAGAAGCTAGGTGCACTTTTATGCTTTTCACTACTTTTCTCCCAAGTTGCCTGATAGGGCAATGCCCCACTAATTCTGAAGGAAGCCTTCACAGCCTTGTGGTTAATACACTCATCTGTAAAGCAGGTTGCCTGTTCAAGGCCAGCTTATGGCATTGACTAGAAACCCATGCAGCAGTGGTGGGTACTTGATTTTTTAGGAAGAGTAAAATGTACTGAAAGGAGAAGGCTGGACCACCTACAACATGCCATGCCTAAACATGGTACTCCACTTATGGTTCACTGCCTCTACTATCACTAGATTAGAGGAACCTTTCCTTATACCATTAGTATATACTTCGAAGCTCTTGCACTGGAATAAATGACACCACAAATCTCAGTTTCCAAAAATTAAATTAAATAAAAAATTTTGAAGTTGTTAGTGAGTCTACCAAATCTCTTACCTGATCTTGCCAAACAGCTAATGCTGTTTCAGTATTTTGGAGGATATACAAAAGACGCATAAACAGAGGCCCCAGTTGGAAATGCCTGGGACATGATTGACCAGGTACTATTCTAGACACACACACAAAAAGTTTTTGTTTTTTTTTCCAATTCAATTTAAGCAATACATTTGTAGCTTAATAACAAACATTTATATTAAATGAAGAGAGTGCTGTCCCTTCGCCTAATTGACTGGAGGGGACTAGCTCTGTCGTTTTGTCTCGTCCATGGATGTATGTCAAGTTTTGGTTTCTCCTACTCATCTGTGATGTTTGTTGTGCTGTTCGCCTATGTCATGGATTCTTCAGTGTTTGTACTGTGTCATTTCTTACGATAGACATCTTCCACTAATGGGTTCTGTTTCCTGTTCTTTGTTCTGCCATCTTGCTTTGATTTTTGAGTGTACAGGAATCTGCACCTCCTTCACCGACACTTTTAACTGTTCTGGCATTGTGGACCATGCCATTTTCCATTTTTGATTTACGAACCACGTACGTTGCTACACGTTCTGGAGATTAGATTCTGCATCTATATGCTTCCGCGATGTCGTCTGGTGAGAGCTGTACTTGTGTCATCCTGCATCTTGCTCCATGCATGTAACTGGACTGCTGTCACCTTTGCTTCTTCAGTGCCAGGACTATGCCCTGTTCTCAACTGTGTTGTTCTAAAACTTCAAATTCGGTATTCAGATGAACCTTTCTTTTTACTGGCATGCACTTAAAATTCAAGACACAGCTTATACCGATCCTTGCTTTGTGAAGATCAACTTCAAAGGAAAGTCCGGTGCTGGCGGGAAGGGAGTGAGTGTAAATAAAGATAAGAACACTGAAACACTGTTTTTGAGATCAGCATCCATTACTATTATGTTTGTGTGTTTTTCTTTTTCATAAAGCACTTTGAGCCTCCCTTTTATGGTGGGAAAAAGCACTATACAAATCAACTTCATTATCATTATATTAAAATGACTTTAACTATTGTATATACAAACTAACATTTTTATAAATAAAAATATAGATGGCATACTTGTTACCTCCATCTGCAACCTCTTCATTTGCATCCATCTGCCCATAACATTTGTGCAGTAAGGCTACTATTAGTGATACTTCACTCTTTGTTGTGGCTAGATAAATAAGCTTTATTATATCTGGAATAAGTGCTGTAGATACAGTTGGGTCATCTTTTGCAACAGCAAGTTTCTGGACAAAGTTTTCTGGAGAGAAAATGAATGTAAGATCTTTGATGAGTTTTAGCACAATTAAGAAAAAAAGGTAAGCATAATACTTCATCAGCTGCAAACCCAGATAATTTCTTAACTGAATAGAGTCAAATGATACTTCAACCTACCGCCATCTTTAAAACATGACAAAATTCCTAACACTAAAACAAACAAACAAAAAAGTGAGAAAATTATACACTATTAGCTCTTACTTAGAACTATGAACCAATCCTGTTAGCAGACTTCTTACTCAGCTTTAGCACTGACAGTTATAACTACAATAAATAACAGTATAATTAAGACAATTTCTGTAATAATTTGTTAGAAGTTATACAACATACGACAAGATGTACAATAAAATGAATATGCTAAGCAAAACAATTAGTTGATATGTTCTTATCTCATCTAAAAATATAAAAGTTTCATAAATAATAAAATTTATAACATTTATAACAATGTCTTTATGGTTTTTACATGCACAGCGTATGTATGTGTGTTTCTGTGTGTATGAGGGAGAGAAAGAGACTGAGCAGGGGGCAGTCAATTATACCTATCTCTTGACCAACTTTGTCTTTTTCAAGCAATCGTAAACGTGTGAAATTTTCGATGCCAAGGATGTCCCCACTAAATAGTGTTCGGTTCACTGCAAAGGCAAAACAGTTTGAGCTCATTAGTCACAAAAAATTACATGAGAAACTGCTTCTCTCAATCTTTCCCTCCTCTCAATCTCTACAAAATTGATACATTATGTTCCTTACGGGGGTTGGTCATTTCGCCCCAAGACCATGTCGCCCCTACCATTTCATCCCACACCAAAAGTCAATTAATCCCATGTAGGTTCATTTCATCCCACGTATGGTCTATTTCGTCCCAAGACAGAAAAGTTAAGTCATCCTAAGCCCAAAGGGTGAATCGATCACTGATGAAAACAAGTAGCTATTAACATCAAATATTACCAAAAGAGCCATATGTTGTTTGAACAATAAAGATACGCAAGCTCAGCTGCCTATTTTAAACAGAGCCTCGTGAATAAGTTTAGCAAGCATTTTATTAAACAAAAAATGGCCACTAGGCAATACGCATGCAGCAAACATGTCTTTTCTTTAAACAATCGCTTAAATTAAAGATCTTGTCATTTTATTGTAAACTTGTATGTTGACTTTTTTTCTTGCTTATTATTATATGCAGAGACTTCGCTGATCGGGTATACTCATTTAGCTCAAAGCATATCATACTTATTTGGCTTTTGGGCTTGGGACGATTTGAGTTTTCTGTCTGGGGACAAAATGGACCTACGTGTGACGAATTGACTTTTGGTGTGGGACAAAATGACCTATGACTTTCCTTACCGTGTGTGGTGTAAGAGGAGAGAGAGAAAGGCGTACGCACAAAGAAAGTCAAAGCACAGAACGGTCTTTGGTGATAGGAAAGAGGGGTATGCACGGATAGTGAACCATCAAATCACTGACAAAAAGTGAATGCTAAATTAGACTTGGTGTTGTTTGTTATTAATAGTAGTAAAATGAATGAGCATTGAAAGAAAAACTTGATTCCTTTCTGATTTTGTCATTTTTTACTAAAAATATTGCTTACAACATTTTTGAGCGAAAAAATGTGTGCATCCTGTAAAGCTAACTTGACGAACTGCAGACAGACAGGAATGGAGCACACGAACTGGCACGCGTGGGATGGAAGCCGCCATGGTTCTTCCCTCTCTACGGCCGAAAACTCTCTTTCAGAGTAGTCCCCCCTCCCCACCAAACAAAAGTGAACTGATCTATATTATATTAAATATTTAGAAATATATTTACACATTGTGTATTGCAATTCCACATATATTAACCCATTTCCCAAACCTAATGACAACTTTACCAAATGTTTTCTGTGGGAAAACAAATCATACTACACTATGCACAAAACTCGGATCATGTTAGCAAAGATTGATGTTTGTGTCCTGAATAAAATTCAGTTCATGTCCTTGACCTATTAGGCCTGTAAGCCTTGTAAGGTCTGATGTGAGCGAGAGTTACTTGCCCTTACTTGAGGTAAACAAACACGATCAAGACTAAGCGGCTGTGTGCTGTCAGTGAGACGGCATCGCATTTTTAAGCATTTAAAATCTGTTTTCACACGATTTTTTTCTGTGAAAAATACATGGTCATATTATGTGTAATAATCTACATACATTTGGGGTTGTTTTTTTTTTAGCTTGCTAATAAATCAACACAACTTACTAAAAGTCCCTTATATACTGTCACAGCTGTAAGTGGCGCCAACTCACGTCTCATTGCCTTCAAGACTTTTATGTAGGTTAGTCAAAATATTGGCCACACCAGCTGTATGTGCCTGTTATTTAATAGCAATAACAGTCGAAAAAATACTTATCTTATTCTATGAATATTTTATTTCATGGAAAGGCTGTTCATTTTGTAGTTTGTTCAAAACAAGCATAGAATATTTCATAGAAAGGAAATAGAATTACAGACTGCATCATGCAGTACCCCAAATTTAGTCATTTTTCTGACTGCAAGATCTAGTAAAAACTGGTAATATAAAATACAGCCGGCGTGAGTTGAACAGGGATCCTGCGCATCTGTTCTCAGATGCCAAAGAAAACCAACAGCTTGTATGCATGTGTGTTGCTAGTATAACGACTCAACAGTTGAAGGCCAATCAACTATATATATATATACTACTCTTCACACATTGGTACCCTAGTCTCAATAAAATCGTGTTTTTTGACGTTTTATGCTAATTTGTCGCTTTTTCTATGCTGCGAAGCTCGACAGCTGAACACTGCAATGTGTGTGTGTGTGTGCGCACTCGGTGTAAAACTGAAAGATGCCGGATCACTATATAATTGATATATCGATCATCTCTTCACTAAGGAACCATGCACCTTGACCTGCATCAACATTCAACGCTTTCTCGGAGAGAACTAATCGACTGCATGTGTACATAACATTTATTTCGCTCGCCTCGCATTCTTTCTTCCTTTGGCTTCTTATAAAATTGACAACAAATTAATCTGCGTGCACACTTACGCTGAGGGCCTATCGTGGATGCATGAGCGCTTATCTGCCCCTTTGAGTTAAATGTACCTTTTTTAACATTTGTATTTACTTGGTATAGAAAATGTTTTCTGGCGTCAGATTTTTCTAGCATCTCGAAATTATGTGTGTTCTCACGTGCTAATGTCCAGTTATCTTTTTTTATAATACTATTGTAAATATTATTTTTTAATTAACACTAAAAATCTGTTGCTTAATATGACCCCAGTAGAGTTAGCGAAGTTGCTCTGTATCTACATCAGCATGAACGTAACCAACATTTCAGTCTCGCACGTACGTAAGTATTTCTGTAACTGCAGAAGTTTCGCGGTTTAATTGTGTATTGCTTTACACGCCGTCTGAACTGTTGAAAATAAATCCGAACTTTGAAAAACAACTTATCGACGGAACAGACTTGCGTCCTAACAATGGGAACGTCTTATTTTTGTCTCCCACTGCTCTCGACTACTCATAACTTATACCATATATAGTTAGGTGTTTATTCCCGTGCTGATCGATGTTTCCGGTCAGATATACACTCTCACTATACATGATGGTTATCTAACACTAAAAGGCATTTTGTGGCAGTACAACAAAATATTTAGCATGAGTCCTACAATTGTATCACCTTTCACTGCAGTGGAGACAAGTGAGTGTTTTAACCACTACGCTACCGGTCACCACCAAGTCCTTGCCGGTTGATTGTTTTGGTGGGATGGAGCTTGCACCTTGAGGCGATTTCGCAGAGGGAGGGGCTGATGAAACTGGAGTACCCGGAGAACACATCCGACGGCCGAAAGAAAGCCACCCGAAGCTTTCATTTCCCTACACCCGGTCTAGAAATTACCCCCATCCATTGTTGCTAGACAGCCACTGTCCATCTCTCCCTGTGTTCGACCTCCGTGCATGGTTCGACCTTGGGCCACAGGGTCGCCGGCCGGTCAGTTACAGGCCGCTACCCTGGCCCACCCTTGCAACGTGTACGTGTAATTGCCTGTGCGTGTGGCTGTGTGTGCGCGGGTGCGTGCCGTGTCCAATCCCATACAGCCACACTAATTATACATATAATTATAATGATAGTGAACACACACACATATGTGCACAAGTGAACGTCCCCCATCCCCCCGCTACACACATCCACACGCACGATCAGGATTACAAACAATATGCACATGGCCAAATATACATTATTTTTCTTTACTGCGTACGTACGTCAGTATTTACACACTTAGCTTTTTTAGATAAGACAGACAGTAATTAAGTTGAAACAAGCTATGTCGACTATACTTTAAAACACATTTTATAAAGCCAACGCATTGTATAGAAAGGTTATAATTACTAAATGACCTCACTAGAGCAGTTATATATATATATATATCTGAGTATATACAAAGAGGGGAAAAAGGGATGGATGGTGCCCAAATGTGGTAGAAATGAATTTTCTCATAGTGAGCACTGTTTCATAATAAAAATAATAAGAAAAATGCACTGTATATATATATAAAAGGTAGAATTAATATGATGGGATAAATACTTGTCTAACTGGTTTTTGCCTGTCCATACAGACGTGTATACGATCTCCGATCAAAACTATTTCCCTAGCATGCGAGAAAAGACGCGAGGAAAATAACAAGGAATGTTATCAAGATTGAGGTCAAGAAAATGGAAGATGACCTCGAGTCTAATCTAGGTGGGGTTTATTCATTTAACATATAACAGTCATGATATTCCGCTAGATATATGTCACAATATGTGACACTCAAGCCGGGGGGTAGGGGAGTTCCTATTTATCTCCAGCATCACGGGCATCTTCTGAAAATTTTAATCCATCAAAAGAATTTCATTTTCATACAAATAAACGTTGCTACAACGAAAACACGCCGTCCTCCATCTCCTAAAATGATTAGAGGTGTGTGAGTGTTGAGGGGTTATCTAAGAGGCCAAGTGTCAGGCTGAAAACGAGGACGCGTGGAGTCGGTCGTCTGCTACTTCCCCCCGCAGACAGCCACCAGCACGCAACAGCACAGCATGGCAGACACCAATCTCACCGCTATTCTCTACAAGAAAGACGATTTGCGTCTGGTAAATATTACCGCATATATCCCATTGCAAGTACAAAAATAGTTTACTAACAATTCATCTGCCAGGGAGGATTTAGTTTTAACAGACAACAATTTTTAAAAAAAAAGTATAGGCCCTAACCATCGATGAGCTAATGATGAGAACGTCGAACTGTTCGAAATCATAAAGCATTATCACAATCGCATGTCTCCAATGTAAATGTAGTTCAAATTGCATGGGGTTTTATCTTGTTAAGTGGAAACGTCGCACGATAAAAGCATGCATTTTGTGGTAGGGTCGGGTGGAGGTAAAAATATTCAAAATTATAAGTGGGCGTGATAACGTGCAGTCACAAAGATGTTTGTCTTTTACAGGAGGACTTGCCAGTACCAGAACCGGGACCAGGCCGTAAGCATATCTCCCTCAATTATTGCTGTAGTTTGCTGCGCTAACTGTTGTCGGATATTTCTGAGTTATAATGTACGGTAAACAATTAATTAGTGACCTACACGGCTTAATTAATCCATATATAGCTTCATTCATGGTTTATAAGTTTTAATAAAGTGGGGCATTCAAATAATAATAATAAATAGAACATTTGTATAGCGCCTTTTTCCAGCATTAGCCACACTCAAGGCGCTTAAAATATAAACACACAGACATGAGAATAATTATAAAATACAGTGTAATTTGAAGACAAAAATATATTTCGAAAAGTGTATGTGTTTGTTGTGTGGATATGTATATAAATGGAATGAAGGACCCAAATGGACAGAGAAAATATATATATATGTAAGTGAAAGGGTTCATGTTAGGAGAAGGTGTGAGTCTTGCAGACTAAGGACTACTAAATTTATCCTCTTCATTGAGATGTGTGTGTGTGCGTGCGATGTTGCCAATCTCACTATAATAATAATAATAATAATAATAATAATAATAAAGTGCATTTATTTAGCACCTTTAATCTTCACTTAAAGTGCTTTAAAAACATACAGATGTACAAACATACACAGAGGGATGTCACACAATGGCTTTCTAGGCATTTGAGGATGATTCTTGTCATGTATGCATGCACAGCACACACACACACTTGAAGGCACGTACATGTACACAAAACTACACAAAGAGGGTGGAGTAAATGACCAATATTCAGCCCTTTAAATAGGTGTCACATCCAGAGAGAGAGAGAGAGATCAGATTAAGCTATATGAACCATGAACCCAAGGCATCCAGTTCTCACTGTGCCACCAGCTGCCCCACTATATGGTGATCGTTAACTTGACTAGCAACTTCTGTCATGTGTGGTCAAACTGACTGATAGGAAAATGCAAAAAGCAGGCATAATGCTAATTGCTAATTCAGATATAACTGCACCTCCATTTATATGCTATGTAAATCATCAGCAACCCATAGAATTAGATTGTAGTATTGAGGTGCAGAATGTTATGTAATTTTACTCTCATTCTGAAAACTATCACTTTATAAATTCTAAAAGAAGTAACATTTCCTGGTGCTCTTACATAAATCAGAATGTATGTTTTTTTTTAATCTTAATGTCCTTTGCCTTAACCTTGAGTGTTACTTGAGCTTGGTATTTTATATGAAAAAGGTTAACCTCAAACATCACTCATTTCAATCCATAATTCAGCCCTAAGCCCATATACAGTTGAGGGTTAACACCAAGAGGGTTACACTCAAGTACATATTATTATAGTTACCAGATTGCAAATAACTTTAAAAAAATGTTTTTGCATGGATATTGAAATAAAAGTACTGTAATCAGAGTTGAAACACATGGACCATTCATGTTTTGAACAGCTTTTGTCATGATAATGTCTGTTCATTACAGTATTAGCTCAAAGCTCAGTACAACTAGAGAACAACAAAACATGTATGAAAAAGTGAACAGAGAAATCAAGAAATGACAGACAAGAAGACATAGCATTAAGTTTTTTTGTTTTGTTTTTTTTTTGTTTATGTGGAAGAGGGGGTAGGGAGACTGAGTCCACCAGCACACTAGTTATAACAGAGAGAAATGTGATTTTAAACATCATTTCAATGCTGGAATGAGGGCACAAGGAGTAGTTGCAAACAAGTGATGTATAAACTTCTTAGTCTTACACAGGGCACATGGTGGTGCAACAGTTAGTACCTGTCACCAATACAGTAAAGGTTGGCTGTCCTGGGCTCAGCTCAGGCATGCTGTTCTTTCTCTGCATGTGGCATCTATTTACAGGACTGGCTGCCTTGCCTCAATATAGCCAATTCCCCCCTCCACCTACCCTTGTACAGGGCACAGAAAGTAGATCAGCATATGCAGAGTGATAAGACCTAACTTCATTCCTGCTCTAAATTTAATGTCTTTTCTCTCTTTCTTTTTTTTTTTGCTTTGTCTCTTGACTGGACAGAGGTGCAGTTGTGCATGCAACAAGTGGGAATATGCGGGTCTGATGTGCATTATTGGACACATGGAGAGATTGGAGATTTTGTTGTTAAAGCTCCCATGGTTCTTGGTCATGAAGCCAGTGCTGTTGTGAGCAAGCTGGGACCTGGTGTCACATCTCTTCAAGTTGGTGAGTAAGGTTTCTTTCTTACTATGCTAGGAGGTTGAGAATAAAATGTAGTTCCTCTGAAAAAGAATTTCATGCTATTCAGATCACTATTAAATTTCAATGTATGTAATATTGATAGAAGATGTTCAATTGGAATATTGACTAGATGACAACATCTGTGCCTTCATACAGCACTTTTAATGCAACAGCAAACATTAACGTTTGAATAAACACAAACCATAGGGAAATACATACAGGTAAAGACTCCACTGGGAGTGGTAAAAACCACAGGTCTTTTGCCAAGCCTGTGTGGAAGGTTTAGTCATACCTTCTCCTTCCA
The DNA here is from genome assembly GCA_004794655.1 of Marisa cornuarietis. Classification (NCBI taxonomy): domain Eukaryota; kingdom Metazoa; phylum Mollusca; class Gastropoda; order Architaenioglossa; family Ampullariidae; genus Marisa; species Marisa cornuarietis. The sequence goes on from SMMW01000596.1 coordinate 750,691, forward strand.
CTACCTTTAATACAGCTGCTTTCACATCCACCTTTAATACAGCAGCTCTTGCATCCACCGTAATCAGGCTAAACAATGTGCCTTGAACAAGGCCTATTTTTAGGATAGCTTCTACTCCTTTTTTCAAACATTTAGCAGTCTGCTTCCCAGTAGAACTTGTTTTATGTGGGTTAGGTTCACACATATGTGGAAAAATGACTTGAGATGTTTACTGTGTTGAAAGAGATAAAAGCAGATGAAAGAAGATTGTGAAGTTAATAGGAAGCCAGTGTTTGAACCTTTAAATTAAATTTTTCTTATCTTATCAGGAGATGTAAACCACATGGTTTTAAATGCCAACAGCAATGTACAATGTCCTCGGTTGTTCTCCCAAAAGTGAGCATCTGAGCACTGTGATCTTTAATTTCTTTTACTTTCCAGGTGACAGGGTAGCTATAGAGCCTGGTGTGCCATGCCGAGTCTGCAGCTACTGCAAAACTGGGCATTATAACTTGTGCTTGGACATGAAGTTTTGTGCTACACCACCCTATAATGGCAATCTAGCACGATTTTATGTTCATGATGCAGACTTCTGCTTTAAGTAAATACTATTCACATTTTTAAAAGACAAGTTGATTCCATAGGTTTAGTCTTTTCCTTACGTTTTACTCACAAAGAAGTGAAAGTCTTGTAAAGTAGGTCAGTTGTTTTGCACACTGTGATGAGAACTGGTTTGTCACAAATGCAAAAATAAATGAATAAGTAAAGGATGAAACTATTGACTCCTTCAAGAATTATTTTACCATGAACATCTTTCCTGGAAGAGCTAAACTAGCAAGCAATCAGGTATTTTGTTAATCTTGACTGGAGAAAGTTTCCAGTTGCTCACTTAAATGTGGATTTGCACCGCAACCAAAAATGACAATATAATGGTAATACTTTTAGTGTGTAATTTGCTATCCGTTCCATGTATGTATGTGAAGACAGTGTACTTTCGCACCACCATTGCCATTGTAGGGCTCAAACATTGTCACTTTCTTTACATAATGAAGGACATGTACTGATGGTACATGATGCTGTTGGATTCACATTTTAAAGGATCAGCAAGGAGTGTGTAAAAAATAAAACAAAAACAATCAATTTTCTTATTCATCTTCACTTACCCTTGCAGGACAACCACTTTCTGGCTGTAGCAAATAAAATCTCATTCAGCTGTTTACCAGTGTATCGATAAGAATGGACAATTTATTTGTGTTATTACAATCATTTGATAAAAGCAACTATCATTGTGATAGTGCACAGTGAATAATCTAGTCAACCTTTTATTTCTCCTTTTCTAAAAATGTATTAATTTTAATCTTTAATTGATTAGGTCATAATTTTAAGAAACACTCCCTTCCCATAGGATAGAATAAGATCTAAACAGCAGCAACTGTTCAGTAACATGGACCTTTTTCTGGGATGTAGGGTGGGTGCGGGAGGGGAAGGGGAAGTAGCCTTACAGGCAATGTATGTTTTTAAGAATAACTATTATTAGAACCTCTTTGTCTTTTTGATCAGGCTTCCAGACAATGTCAGTTTTGAGGAAGGAGCAATGCTAGAGCCTCTGTCTGTTGGTGTTCACGCATGTAATCGTGCCAACGTTGGCTTGGGTAGCAAAGTGCTTATTTGTGGAGCAGGTAAGATGACACACAATGGGTAAAACTTGTTGATGAATTTTATTCTTTTGTCTGCAAAAATAGTAAGAAATAAAAGTATTTATAACAGCATAGAAAACTGTGGTCATTATAGAAGAATTGCTAGACCTTAGAAAATAGGTAGAGATGTGTGAAAATGATTTTACTTATCTAGAGAAAAGAATCATGATGGTATAGCATGAATGTGTTTTTTTTTTAATTTTAAGGAGAGAATTTTCCTTTATAAATTACCATGCTTAGAAAAGAACAAAACAAAGATGATGCTGAAGTGCATAGATATGCTTCCTCATCAAGGTTACAGCTAGAGAGAATTAGTACCTCATAATAAACTCGTCCAGGTCACTTGAAAAATTACTTTCTGGCTAGAGGAAAAACATGAAAGTGTCTTTACACCCAGGTTTTAAATTCTTATCATGTCATATTTATTTTTTTTTGCTGTTTACAAGGACCAATTGGAATTGTCAATCTGGTTACTGCCAAAGCCAGAGGAGCAGCTCAGGTAGTAGTTACAGGTATGTCAAATTTAAGTAATTTTATCAGAGGTGTGCAATTGGAAGGATGTGCAAGGTATTGGTGAATTCAAGTACTTGTTGCATTTTATTCTGTTGCCTGTTTTCTTTCTCTGTCTTTTATTTTATATTTAAAATTAAAGATATTTTAATTATAGATAAGGTACAACTACCACTACAAATTCTACAAGAGATACCTACAAAATTTAATAAAATTGTAGTAGAAGTGTCTGTGCTCTCTGCCCTACACCTCACCTCAGTCATAAGTTACAATGCACTGAAATTTCTTTTTAAATTGCAAGCAAAAAGCAGTGCCTGCGCTTTGTGTGCCACAGCATGATGGTTTATTCCCAGCAGAACAGTATTTCCTCCCCACATGATAAGGTGGCTAGTTCTGATTACCCTCAAGTAGGGGAGAAGTGCAATTTGGCTGCAAGATGATGTGGTTTTGCTGCTTTTGACTTTCCCTGAAATGTCCTCCCTTCCATCCCCTAGACTTATTCACTGCAAGGTGGCTGGTTGTGACTTCCCTTAGTATGAGAGAAGTGGAATTTCACTGCAAGGTATTTTGCTTCCACTGGACAATAGCTCATGCACCTTATATTTAGATATTTAGTTAAGGGAGAACCAGAGATTAGCATACTATGTGTTAGATATCAGTAGATTAAACATTGTTAAAACAGTGCTACATCAAGGAGTGGACAGGCCTCCAGTTGGGAGACCTATTGAACAGGGCACAGAATAGGTCTAACTCTGGTACAACTTCATCATTGCTGCAACTTATCACTTCTCCAATTTGACTGGTCACAGTAAAGGGACATAGAGAAAACAGTGCTAGCATGCATGTGTGAATTATGTAAATAAATTTATTTCAGATTTGCTTGTGAGACAGCATAGATGCTCATAGCTGTCTTTGTCTGAATAAATGCAATAAACATCACTGCTTAGGGAAATTTGTGTCATTTAGAGCAAGTAAAATCTTGAACAAAATTTTTGCAATCCACATAATGAGACAGAGAAGCCATCCAGTTTAGAGTAAACAACTTTCAAGGGGAACAAACTTTTGAAGGAAAGCAGGATCGAACTTTTGTGGATTCCAAGGTTGGCTAAGTGCAAATGTGTAATAGATGAAAAATGTTGGTCTAGTCACTAAATCAGTTTTTCTAGTGTGCATTTTGCAAATTCATAAATTCCTCATTTACACATATGAAATTGACTTGTTAGACTATCTACTTTTGTGCTTTGTACATTTTTTAAAAATTTCTGCAGAAATTTTCATATATTTTCTTTCATTAAGTGTGCTTGTGAAAAAGCATAAAAGAAAGACATGAATAACTTCTTTAAGTAGTTAACTGGAAAACTGTAATCTTGCCAGCTTTCCAGGTATGTATGTGTGAAATGGTCAGGCTGCTAGAATGCAGCTACTGTGCGAGAATGGATAACTAAGATGGGGAGGGGAGCACAATAACCTTCAGGGATTACTTTGGAAAAAAATTACTCCCTTTAACAGTTAAATTACACATCCAGGGGCATATTTAGAATATAGTAGAAAACCAGTCTGCTGAGCACATACAGATGGCTGGCTGTTGTCTGTTAAAATAAATTTTCACAATATGAAAGCAAGTTCAATAAATGATATATCTTTCTTATAAAATATTGATGCATTTATTTTTTTAATGCTTGCAGAAACTGTGTATTAAAACAAATAATCTCTATAATTTGCATTCACTGTTGTCAATAGAAGATATACTAATTCTAATTATCCCCGCTACCTCTTTAAATGGTGGCATCTTTTTTTTTTTTTTTTTTTGGAACATTTTTATTTCACAATACATACATGTACAACACATACAATTGTAGATAAAAATATTTCAAGATTTAAGCAACATACATAAATTTCTTTATAAACATATTTCTTTATAACGTGATTTTTGCTTTTAAATTCATGTTTTATGAGCCACTTTTCAAACTGTGTAACCACAATTATTCACTTACACTCTTTCAACCAGGCTTACTACAAGAAAACAAAAAGGTTCATCAAGAATAAAATTTTTATAGTTTCAGAAATACTCAATATTTTGTGTGAACTACTGTTGTCTATGTTGTAGGTTCATGATATGTGTGGTTAAACGCAAACGTTTCATCGAACTGCTCATTTTGGTTGCACTGGGCTAAATATCATAATGGTTTTTCCAAGAATGTCTGGGAGACAGAGCAGCATCTTTTAGAGATGGTATGCTTGCTTGTAATGTTTTTTGAAATTCTAACAATTTTTTCTGATTTTCAGATATTGATCAGAAACGTCTTGACTTTGCAAAGAGCATGGGTGCTGATGCCATCATCAAAGTGACAAGTCCAGATGCCAAAGTTACGGCTTCACAGGTTGAAGAGGTGCTGGGAAGCCTTGCTGATGTGACCATAGAATGCAGTGGTGCACCTCCAAGTATACGTACTGCTATTTATGTAAGTTGTATCCTTAAGAAGGATGAAATATTATTAGTGAATTACTCATCGAAAGCAAAGATTAAAATCCTTACAACCAAAAACCACAAAAAATGGTGTTTTATTTAATTTTTGACATTTATTTACTTTTTTCTTTCTTTGCTGTAGTTATTAATGATCACTCCATTTGATGGCAATATTTAATTAAATTACTCATTTTCATCCCACCATTAATGTGGAAGAAAAAATGAACAACTTTTCTGTTGTAGTCAACACGCTCTGGTGGCTGTGTGGTGTTGGTGGGTCTGGGACCTGACCTTGTGGAACTCCCTGTGGTAAATGCTGCAGTCAGAGAAGTCGACATCAGAGGCATCTTCAGATATGCCAACTGGTAATGTGTATATACATTTAACGAACAATTAAATAAGTCCTTTTTTATGTACAGAAAATCTTATGTAAAAGCTTCTCTTTACATTCTAATTTTTTACACTTGTGTGACTAATGATAGTAAGAGAGTATACATGGTCTTTTTTTTTTTTTTGCAAGAGAGAGAACAAAACATTCATAAGCGTAAAAAATAAATATTTTCTTCAACTTTGAAAATATGTATGGTTTCCATTTTTTTCCAGTTACCCAACTGCTTTGGCTATGGTTGCCTCTGGCAAAGTGAATTTAAAACCAATGATAACTCATCGATTTACCTTGGAAAAATCCATTGAGGCCTTTGAAACTGCCAAACGTGGAGAGGGTGTGAAGATCATGATCAGTTGTAGTAGAGAATAAATCTGAAGCGTTTGATGGAATATGCAAGAAGAATTCATGGAAAAAAGTGAAGGGGTAATTTTCAAATGGGTATACCTGGTCAATTTGAATGCTTTAATATTTGCTTGTGTGTTTCAGCGTTTAATGGTTTTTGGGGTTTTATTTTAACACTGTTCTGTAATCAGATTTGTGCCTTTTTTTGTATAATATAGCTTTGAATGTTTAGTGTTTGTGAAAATCTGAAGTGGAGGTAGATTTGTCATTTGTGACCTAATTAAAAGAATCCTATAAATTTTTAAAAGAAATAATATAATTTTTAGATAAATAAAGTTGCATTGCATACTATGATTTACTGAAGCATGAGAAACCATAAAGCAATGACACAGGTGGGATCAGAAATCCATTCTTAATTAGTGTCTATGCTTATAAATGTAATCAAATGGTTGCTGAAGATGTAGTGTGACTATTAACAGTTTTGTAAATGTGAAGAGAAGATTGCCTTTATTTAGTGGATACTTATCAGTCAGTACAAATTTTAAACCAGTTTTGCAATCTGAAAGAAAATTGGAGTTTAAGTATTGATTAGGCCAGTTTTAAATTGGCTTAACTCAAGTAAGTAGTGTTACAAATACTGTATAATCCACTTGACATGAAAAGCTTTTTAGTGCTGTATTGGTGTCAAACCATTCCTAGTTTTTAAAAAAAATTGCATGCTGTTTATAATTAATGACAGACTATCTTATGCTACATGATTGTTTGAGTAGTCTTAATAGCAGTCTCAACAGACTAGCATTCTCTGCCTGTGGCATCTGTTTATGTGCTGGGTTCTTTGCCATGATATAGCCTTAGTTGCTGGCTCTGCATAAAACACCAATTTCCCCCAACCACCTCTTAACAGACTAGCACTACAGCCATTCATAATGTGAAGTCTTGATCTCATGCCAGAAGAGTCAAGATCTTGCATCAATTCAATACAATCAATTGCTAGAATTTATAGTAGACTGACACTGGAATAATAATCAAAGCATAACAAACCAGATATAATGTGAGCAATATTTTCATTTCATTGTCTTTTTCTTTTTACAATGTTTATTAACTTTTCATGAGGTAAGACTACCTTTCCTATTGGTTGCTACTTTAAGAGCAAGTTTTATTTGACAGTTGTATATTTCATCATGAATGTGTATTGATCTAAAGCTCGTATGCTCAAGAGAATTATCTTTCTTAAAAGTGTGTTAATATTGTATTCCTACAAATAAAGACCTATCACAAAGTTGTTTTTGATATAAAATATATACCAGGAACCTGAAATAAATGACTTTTATGAACAGATTGTTTTTTGGTCATGAAAAAAAAGATTATTGGTCATTATTTGATTCCTTTACTGTCACGGTTTTCCTCTTTAAAGTATTTGGTCTCTATTGTCAGTCATTTTCATGACTTTGATCATAAACCAGGAATGCTTTTAGCACTTGCTTAGTTTTTCATAATATGCAACAAACTAGATGCATTTTATTTCTTGAATGATTATAGTTTTGATACATTCAAGTTTTTCCATTCATAAGACATGATGCAACATCTGATTCAATTTTGCAGGTCATTCTGTTGTTAGTTAATTGGTCACAAAAGTGCTTTACTAGAAAAACTAAATGGCCTAGGCTTAAAAGCATGATGTCATAGTCCACAAAACTGTCATCACTATGAATACATTGTGCTTTGAAGCAGAAATTAATGATGCGAACCAACAATAGTAACATCAGTGCTTTGATTCATTTCCAAAAAGCAGATACATAATATTGAGATTCAAAAATGTGTGCCTTGCAGACAATGAAGTTATTTGCTCAGATTTTGGAAATGGTATTGGGTTTATTTCAACTAACTTGACAGTTGATTCTGCTGAAGGTTTGTATTTGTATTGTCTTAACTGAAGGTTTGATTAATCTTTATCTGTTGGGTGCATTCTTGTTTAACTTCAAAAAGGCTGAAACAGTGTTGTTGCTGACATTGTTCTCTATAAGGCTGATTTGAAAAATTTGGGTATTACTGTTTTTCTGTTTTGCCCTTTGGAATTTCTTCTCCCAGTCTTGTCCACCATCATCAGGTGGTCTGGTATTCTTTCTCTTATGTTTACAAGGCTTGCTACTCTGCAAGACTATAACCTCATGTGCTGGCTTAGCACAAACATTAGTCTCTCACTACTCGATTCCTTTTGTCTCCATGAGGCAAGGATTTCAAAAGAACATCTGTTATGCCATTATTTTTCATAACTGATGGATTTTTTCCCATTTCCACTCACTTGCTTTTACTTGCATTGTTTTTTTAGTTTTTATTTATTCATTTTTTAACTTGCCTTTTTTCTTTAAACTGTACTCAGACATGCCATTGCTAGGATGATAAATCAATCATCATTATCAATATAATAGTTAACTAAGTCATTTTAAAATACCTTTGTTACCTTTGAAGAAAGAAAAAATATCAATTGCAGTTGATCCATAACCAGTCTGATCTGGTAATCCTTAAGCTTTTGCACCACGAATTGTTTTAGTATGTTACCAGGCAACAATGCATTGCCACTCTGTGTGTGTAGGATTTCTTTTAACAAGACTTCAGTACCATATTTTCTGAGGGACCTGAGGATCAATAGCATTGAGGAAGTTCAGGCCTCCAGTAGTTGTGGTGCAAGCATAGACCTTGCATGTTATTATTAACTCTGCACTTGAATGGAATACAAATTAGACATCCTCCGAGCAGCAGTTTTTGTTTGTTTTTTTGTATCTTTCAAACAGTATCAAGACTGTTAGCAGCTTGTGTTATATCTGACACCAAAGCATTTGCCAACCATGCTTTACCCTTCTAAAGGTTCACATGTGCATTGAACAATGTAGCTCTTTTTCAATAATCACTTAAAAATATTTTTGTGTTTTGATTGATTCAGACATTGAAAAGAACACCAACTAGAATGACGAAAACAAATTTTCTGGCAGCACCATTGACAATAATTCTAACCTTACAATAACACAGATGTGCAATGTAGTCCTTGCCATGCTTTTCAAAGGACCACTGGCATTCACAGTGCAACAGATGTTATTTTCGTAATACAAGGTGCAGTAATGCCCAGTCAAGCCAGCTGCAGGCAGATACATCTGCAGTGTGTATTGGAGGCACATGAAGATGCTGTTTTGTGTTAAGAAATTGTTTCACCATGAAAAGGAAGCCTTATTTCATTATCAACAAAGACAAGAAAAGTTTAGCTACTGTTGAAAACTGTCCTAGTGTCTACATGATGAGTTCTGGTGGAAGGTGATTTCTGGACCCAAAGTGTGCTTGAAAATCAACTTCCCATGAATGACTTGTTGGTGTAATTTATCTTTTCAAGTCGTCTTCATTCACAAGATTCAAAGGTTATGATTATCTTTTCTCTCTTGTTTTTACAATAAATGTGGATCTTACCAATCACATTGGGAAATTCCATTCTACAGGTATGTCTCTTATTGAAACATTATTTAAATAGTATTTTTTCTTATTTTTATTCTATTTACTTTTCACTTCAGAGGTCAGATAATGCAAAAAATTTGTTGAGAAATAGAGTTTTAAAGAGACAATAACACTGACCCTAGTATAAATAATTGTAGTTAAAGCCTTTGAGGCCAACAGATGAGATCTTTTGATAGAGCCATGAGTAACATACTCTGGGTGGAGTTGTTTGGCTTGGCAGCAGCTGGTTACATTTTGCATGCATTCTTACCTGAAGATCATTACCTGGTTGCTCAGAGGATAAATCAATAGCAGTGTAGTTTCATATTGAGTTTCAACAGTAAGACATTTTCTGAAACTGTTCACCTATACTGTCATTTAAGTACACATTAATACAATGGATTGAAGTAGGTTAAAGTAACAGGTGCAAGTATTTTGAGAAGTATACACATGTATCTTAATCATAATCAAATTTCTTATGAATTGATTTAAAACTTTGTTTTTCTGACAAATCTAGTTTCTCTGGTTTCATGAGTTATATGTTAATGTTCATTGCTACACTTTGGAGCACAAATGTTAGGTGATACATTACTTCTGAATAAAGCACATCTGATTTATCTGTGGTATGCACATACACATAGTTTTTCATAAAATTCTAGACCCTCATACTGTTGTGGTTAGCATCAATTCCTAATAATGAACTGGCAAAGCCACCTTCTCTTGGGCTTTAGATAATGTGCCACAAAGTCAGGAGAACTCTTTAATATTTTATATCATCCAATCATTGCCTCATCAAGATTTGTTGCAATATTAATGTAATTCTCTCATCTTAGTGGACAAGACTCGGTAAAAGTCATTTGCTAAGAAAGGATTCTTCTGCAGGGTTGCTGGCATGAACCTTTGATGCAGTCTTGGTTTCCAACAGCATATAATAACAGGTCATTTGTATTTTGAGAGATTTACGGCTATTATTATAATAAAAAATTATTTCAAGTGCAAAATATTGAGCCTTAAAAATTAAGGACAGTGTAATCTTGCTGAAGTTTGCTGAAAACGGCATAAATGTGATAATAAATGCATTCTTGTGATACTTGGATGATACACCTGAAAATGAAATTATTCTGAGGGTGAGTACAATTAGCTTGGAAAATGTTTTTTTGTGCAGTCACTGCAGTGTGTATGAGAGAGAGAGAGGTAGCACATGCATGGCAATTCGGTATAATTGTGAAAAAAAATGAAGACTTTGCAATGGATACTCTTCTTAGATTTTAAACTCATGTGCAGACATTAAAGTAGAAAGAATTCCATCAAATAAATCTAGAGTTTTATTGCAGGTGACAAAGTGTCTTGGATGTAAAAAATACCATCCATTACAATATGAACTTGTTAGCCATATCCTCTAAATCCCTGCTACTGCCGACACATGTTGAGACCCTTTGTTGGAAAACCATTTAAAAGAGCATTTATCCTCACTAAATACTGCTTAATGATTTGGGCAGGCCATCTGTGTCTGAACACACAGTTCACTATGGTCTAACAAAGAAACCTCCCCACCTCTTTGTGTCTTTAATTAACTCATCAATATAAGTAAAGCTTTGATCATGCCAGACCGTACATGTTAATATAAAACCTTTTATTTGGCCCTTCCCTTAACATTGTGCAGGCTTTCCTCGTTATGTGCTGTGATTACTGTATATTTACCAAGTAACAGTTTTGCATCATGTGCTTCGATTATACTTACCAAGTACCCGACAGTTCCTGCACATTTGAAACTGAGCTGGGCGACTGTACTAATCATTTTCCTGCAGCAGTGTAGAGGTCACAAGGCTGAAAACAATTTTATAGTAATCTTTCAGTCATTCTTTATTCCCATATTACTATCATTCTGTTTCTGTTTATCTCTCTCCTGTCTCTTCTCTCTTAAATCTCTCAGTATTATTGTCAGTGTGTGCAAGCAATCCTCTACTGTTCTATTCAAACTCTTCCTAAACTTTGGTATGTGTATGTGACAGACTGATATACACATACTATTTCTTTTATGTTAATTTGTGGGTTTGGAGAAGTGGATACTGAGTGAAAGTGGATATAGATATATTTGTTTATGCATGTCTCACACAGATCTCACAAACTTGCCAAACAATCTGAAAAAATTGAAATCAAACTACAAATTAATTTAACTACAAAACAAAAAACAGCTAAACTTGAAACTTGATGAGGTCACTGACGGTTTTATTTCTGTTGATGTTAAAGGATGAAAGCAGTACATCAAAAGGTGCCAATGGCTGTCATCCTTATGATCATGACGTTTCTAGTCAGTGGTGTACACAGCCAGGTTGTAAGCTTCTTTAATGGCTCTGTGACAACAACGGAAGGAGCGCAGTTTACTGTCTATGTTCAACTGACTGGTGATATTTCTAAAGCTATGAGGGTCATTGCTGAGGTAATAAATGTTAATAACTATGTCATGTATGTGTGAGGTAGGAGAGAAATGTATCGGTGTACTGAGTTATCCTGAACATTTTAACTTTGAATAAACAGCATTATACTTAACAAAATATTGCCAGTGTGATGCTTTGGCATTTTTCTCTGCCAAGTCTCATGCCCCATTGGAAGGCATTTTTAAGGTCCTCTGTTTGAAAGCATTTGTCTTACAAGATATCCATCATCACCAGATTTAGACAAAACACTTGCACTGTAATTCTTTCTCTTGGTGCGTGTTGCCAAGCTATAGTGCTCCTGTGTTAAGATTTGTCACTCAATCTTCCACTTTGAACTCTTACATAAAATGTAGCAAAAAGAAACGGGATACCATAACGACCATAATGCTATACTTGCCCAACATTTTAAATATACGATGTCAAATCCCAATATTACAAAACAAACTATGGAAACTTTCAGAATTAACTAAAATGTCCATATGCATATCTAATTTATAAGGTTTTTTGCAAACCTGAAAGTGCTGTATAAAAATCTGATGGAGAAGTGATGCTTTTGATAGAAATGATTTTGTGTTTTAGATACAAAACGATGTGGACGATGACTTCATTGGTGACACCCAGGTGGCAACCTTCACACCAGCTTCAAAGACTACAGCCATAACTTTCACAGTGCGAGATGACGATAAGCCAGAAGACAGAGAAACATTTTATCTTCGTCTCTTCCTCATTGATTTCAGCATCTTACTTGGTGATCCCAGTGTCCTGACTGTCACCATAGAGGCCAGCGATGATGCATATGGTGTTTTTGGTTTTTTGGATGTGAGTGACCATCAGCATTCTGTTAAAACCATTATACCTACTGGAAATGATATTCTCACAAAACAAACACTTCTAGTTCTATGTATAAAAAAGAATATAGATTAATCAGTTTTATTATCCCTTGCAGTCTTCACCAGTGATTGTGAAGGAGGCATTGTACACCTCCATTGTCAACATAAAAATTGGTCGTTCCGTATCCTATTTTGAAAAGATTGGTGTCACCTTTATTGTGAGTGCTTTTTTCTGTCTTATCTGTAATTGTGACAAATTTCAGCACAATTTCGTTAACACAACCTAAAAAGGCATGAAAAAATACAGCTTTCTTGTGCGCATAATGAGTTGTTTTAAATGTGTGTTAATTTAGCATAAAACAAATAATAACAGAGCAATTAAAACCTTTAAATTTAGACAAGTTTGCTAAGTGTAATTATCATGTTAGTCAATCAATCACAATACTTTATTCCAAATATGTATACATGAGATTATTTAGGGAAGTTATGGTTGAAAGAAAAAGAGACATAAACATTTTCAATTTACATTTTGTGAGAGTGTGTGTGTGTGCATGCACATGCATTCATGCTTGCTTAACTGTATGTTTTGTCTCTGATTATGTAAATTTCAATCAGGTCTCAAGAACTATTATAATGTTTCTTTCTAGGTGAATACAACAGGCAATGGCAGCAGCACCTTTGACATTTTACCTGTTTTTGGATCAGTAACATTTTTACCACAGGAAAGAGAGGCAACCTTGCAGCTGCAGATTCTTCCCGATGCTGTAACTATATTATGAGCCTTCACCCTACCTCCCTATTGTCCATCATCATCATCATCATCATCATCATCATCATCATCATCATCATCATCATAATCCTTGACTGATGCCATGTTGACAACCAGCTGGCCTTGTCTGGTAGTACTGGTCACTGGGGAAACTGGGATAGATACAGCAGTTAAGGCTTGTCCTTGAGGCGTCCTTAGTATCAGCTCATTCCTCCACAGTATACTAAAGAACAGAGTTAATGAGAGGGTCATGCCAGGTCACAAAGCTACACCAGACCAGCTTGTGTCACATCACTGTAGACAGGAGGAGTTGTTGGCAACCTACCAGGGTGGCGATTTAACGCCATACATATCGGTTGGTTTTGTGTTTTGTTTAAAAGATTTGGAAGTTTTCTTAGGCACTGGTCTCAAATGTCTGCATTCTTCTTTCTGGTGTATCAGCAAGTATCCGCCTCTCACATCCATAACACAGAATGGAGACAATAAGGGAGTCAGTACTTGGTAGCAAAGCTGTCATCTTTCGAAAGGGTGGATCCCAAGTACTTGAAGCTGGTCACCTCTGTTGGTGTATACCGTGACTGCTCTTGTCAGTGCTGGTCTCCACTACATTCACACTGTCATGTCCATGCATCTGTTTATAAAGTCTTGTAGTTTGCTGCTGTTGCGTGCTGTCATATAAATGTCATCTGCAAAGCACAGGTTACACTGGGGCCTTTTACAGATGCAAAGGGAAGTTGGTTTAATTCCAGCCTCTTCTGTTAAGAGTTCTTCAGTGTTGGTCTTAAGGTGATTTTGGATTGCTCTGGGTGGCAGATTAGGCAGAAGACTGTAGTTTTGGTACTGTTTACATTGTTTACATTTGGAAAGGGTTATGACCAGTGATTGTGTCCACTCTTTGAGCACTCAGGGCCTTTGTTGTTTCACACTCACCCAGCTAGAGCAGCTGTAGACACGTCTGCAGTCTTGCAAACCTGTCTTAGTTTTGGTCTTCAGTAGTTGGTAAGCTTTTTGCTCTTACCTTGTTCTATTCTCCCTTCTATGCTGCATCCTTGTTTCTTGAACTATTTTTCCTTTAAATGCCTTCATCCCTTTCCTATTATATTTTCAAATTATTATCAAATTACATTCAAATTATTATTAAATTACATTTAACTTATTGTTAAATTACATAAAGATGTTTAATCGCTGCCTTTACTGCTACATTTACATTCATGTTGAGAGAATCAGGTGAAACATGTGAGAAATAAGCAGTAGACATGTTTATAAAGTGTGCACTTTATTTTTTTATGTTCCCCACTTTCTCCCCTACTAAGCAAATCCTGGAAGGCTTCAGATTATGATATGAAAAAATATTCTTGTGTGTATTATTTTATTCCATTTAGAGGCAGCACATGCATACTTTACAGAAAGATGTGAAATTCATCTTCTTTTGAATAAAGTTCAGATGTTGAACAGGAGAAATGAAGATTTGAATCATTTTTCTCTTTCATGTAACAGGAACCAGAGAACGATGAGTCTTTCTTTGTTCAGTTGACATATGCTACTTATGGTGCTAGGATCAACAACTCTGTGCTTGAATTGATTATTTCCGCAAATGATGCACCAGTGAGATTCTCACAGGTGAGTGTTAATGAGAATTTGTTTATGGTAAACTGGAAATTATTAGTTGCACCTTCTCTTATTTAATCTTACTGAAGAAAACAAGAAAAGTGAGGTTCTCTTATATATGCATGTTGGTTTTTAAGGGTCAAAATGATTAAATAATATCTTTATAGACAATGATATGAATTTCATAAATATGAATATTTCTTTCTTTACTGCTGTTGGAAGCTAAAAATGCAGATGATAATATCTCACATCTTTAGTCATTTGAATGAGATATCAGCCACCATTGCATCAGAAACATAATAAATCATAAATAGAAGGCAGAACAAGATTTATAAACATAGGAAAAAGAGTTATTTAAATATGTTTTGTATTTTTAGTGAAGGTTTTTTTTTTTTTTTACTGTTTTGATGTGTTCTAAGGTGACATACATGTTTGAGGAAGGTCCAGGAACCAAGTCAGTGAGCATCAGTGTGCTAAGAGGTCTCAACTCAGATGGCACCACCATTGGACCAACAAACGGACAGGTGGTTGTCACATACAGATTTGAGTCAGGTACTGCCCTTCTTGGCAGTGATGTTTCTACCTCAGATGGACAGTTGGTTTTTAAAGCAGGAGAAACTATGAAGTCAGTTGCTTTTGTCATCAATGATGACACTGCCCCAGAAGCTGATGAAAGTTTTAGAGTAATCCTATCACTAGTGAGTGGAGACGCTGTCATGAGTGCTCCCTACATAGCAAATATAGTTATTGGTGCCAACGATTATCCTGGTGGTGTCATAACATTTCAGGCATCCAATACAAGCCTAGGTCAGGCAGCAACTGTTCTAATCAATGAAGACATGTACAGTATAGCTAACTTTACTGTGCTTCGTAATGAGGGAACGTTTGGAGAAGTCTCTGTCTCCTGGAAAGTCATTCGATCCAATAACAAACCAGAACCTGTACAGCAGGATGTTGGGCCCACATCAGGGGAGTTGGTGTTTCGTGATGGAGAAAATCGGCAGGTGATTCAGCTTGTTGTAGTGCAAGATGTTCTACCAGAACCTGCTGAGCAGTTTGCAGTAGAGTTATCAAGAAATGACAGAACAAAGGATGCAGTGGTGCAAGGCATAACAACTACCAAGTTTATTATTGAAGACAGTGATAACGTCTATGGTACGGTGGAGTTTGGGCCAGACACAAATCACAGGATTATATCAGTGAGTCACTGTACTTTTTTCACCAGACTGCAGATTATGTTGACTTTTTGCACTTCTTTCCTTGAAACTTTACAGTTATCCATCACAGTAGTTAACTTTGACTTTTCACATTTATTTGCTTTTCAAAATATTGTTAGTTATCTGTTGAAGAATTTGTCATCAGCTTAGATGAAAGAAATGCTGGGATTAGAATCACGAAGTGATACATGATACTAAAGTAAGAACCTCTCAACTTTTAACTTTGAAATCAATTGAGTTATCTATTTATTTGTTGCTTAGTAGTATAACATGATACAACATACCCATGAAATTATATTTACATTTTAAAATTTAGACGCCACAGCCAAGGAAGTTGAGGTTGTCTTTGACAAGAAGTGGTGGTCGGTTAGAAGATTTGCAGGTGAACATCTCAGTATCCTATGTTGATAATGGAATTCAAGCATTACCAGGTATGTCAAATGTAAAATGTTTTTTCGAAACACTTAGCAGTAAAAACTGTTTCATAACCCACTAAACCAAGCCTAATTTTGGAAAACAAATTAAAATATTTGGACTTTCAAAAGTCCAAGCCCAGGATTTTTATTGTGTCATGCTGATTTCACTTGGGTCAACAGGTAGCCATTAAAGATTGCTTGTTGACTGTAGTGTTAGAATTGTTACAGCTTTTTATTAAATTTTTAATGTAGTTTGCATCAACCTTTTCTTCAGATTTTGGCTATTCTTGAGTTTTAATTGTTATTAACCATTTTATTGTTTTTGTCTGTTAGCTACTCTTTGCGTTTTCTATATTGTCTGTTATTAGTCATCAGTATTGTTATTTATCCTTGTCAATGTCTTGTTTTTGTCTCAAGTGCTAAGAGCAAGCTTCTTATGAGCATGAGTACAACTTTATGCACTATGTGAATCATGGAATTATTATTAACCATTCAATGATTTGTTTTATTGATTATTATGCTACCCTCTGAGTTATGAAGTTTATATGTGAGTAGGAAACATATTTTCCAAGTGGAAAATAACAGCAACTTTGCCAGCTGGACAGGACCCAACTCTTGTTGATGTCAGCATCCTCCCTTCTGCATTTCTTACTACTAATGGGCAGTTCATTGCTCAGTTGACTGATGTTTGGCTTTCCACAAGTATGTCGATAACATACTTTTTCTTGCAGTTATCTTTTGACTTTTTGAAACTTTGCTGTACATGTGCACACAAAGTTACTCTGTGTAAAAAAAAATATATATATATATGCACACATTTGCACATACTATCAAGTGTAAGTTTGAGAGTGTTTTCATTTCATGAAAGGGAGTGAAATTGTGACTTCTGGATTTTTTTTCCAGTATTGACTGGTTTTACTGTTTCAGTACCAGAATATGGAGCGTACAACAGTCCTACTCGTGGCATAAGACAAGAAATCGTAATATCTGTGACAGAGTTAGAGGCCAATGGAGAGTCTGGCTTCAACAATACTGCTAGTATTATTGTAAAAGAGCCAGCTTCTGGTACATTAGAGGTGAATGTCAATTTATTTCACATCTTAATTGTTCTTCCATGTAACACTTAGTTGTGCAAGAATTAAATGGGGTTGTCAGAAAGTAACACGTCAGGATACCAGTATCGAATTCAGTCTGCAGGAGCTGTATAAAGTATAAGTACGTCTGTTTAGATTCCTTTGCTGATTGCTCGCGAGGGAAAGAGTGGAACAGCAACAATTCGTTGGTCGTTATCTGGAGTGGGTACTTCCATTACATCAGTGAATGCATTGGATGTAAGGCATCTGAATGGCACCATTGACATTTTGTCAGGTGTGTACCTTAACCATAAAGATGTTACTACGAAAAGATTTCAAGACACTTAATATGTATTGTGAGAGATATGCCAGTTTTCTGGCTTGTGGAATTAATTTTAATGGCATTTATAAAACAAAAAATATGTAGTTCACACCCTCAGTAATAAGTATTCATGTTTTTATAGGCTGTACCTTTAAAGGCATGTTACAAGCATTTTATCCTCACAGTTCTTTATATATGTATATATATAAGCTTTTTATTTCAATTTCAGATTCTGTTGGTGCTGTTCTTGTCATCACTATACTTGCTGATGATGTTCCTGAAGTTGATGAAACTTTTGTGGTAAAACTAGAAAGCATTGAACCTTCTGATTCACAACAACTACGACCAGGGTCTAGAGAGGTATACATAACAATTCTCGCAAATGGAAATCCAGGAGGTGTTTTCCAGTTTGCATCATTCATGTCCTCTAGCTATGTCATTGAGGTAGGTGTTCTGGCTTTCCTGTTGGCATGTATAATTTTGTATGTATATATATCTTCCTAAGTACTAGTTCTTTACTGAGGTATATTTCTTGAGTTAATTCTGATTTAAGATAAATGGTGCATGAAGCATTTTAACAGATATTAGTATTTGGTTTAAATGAGTAACAAATCTTATATCTATAAACACATTTTGGAGCTTATTTCTGGAAATTTCTGACAGAAAAGGAGTGGTCAGTTAATAGACGTACAGTAGACAACAATATCAGTAGGTTGTCACACATTTGTTGTCTGTGACACATCTTTTTCAGGAAGGTACTCAGCCGGTTGAAGTGGCTGTTGAAAGGACAGGTGGGGACCTTACAAGAGAGGTTGTGCAGTTTGACATTCGGCCAAATGGAACTGTTGATTTCTTTGGAACGCCAAGTGTTTTGATCTTTGAACCTGGTAGACGTTCAGCCAGCACCACAGTCTTAGCAAAGAGTGATGGCGTACCAGAGGTACACAAGTTTCACTGATCAGTCAAGTATCAGAAAAGTGAATTTCATATGTGTGCTTGAGTAAAATTCAAGAATATTTAAATATAAATACAATGCAAGACAAGATTTGATCACATTTAATTTTTACCGTCAGCTCCAGAGCTTGAGAGTAATGATTTAAAGTTAACCTTTCCACAAACGAAGATGCAGGTTATGTTCATTTTTAAAAAATGTTTGAATGTTTTGAGTCTGATTCTGTCAAATGTTGTTTTGTAGCTGAATGAAACTTTCACCTTGGTACTGATGGCAATGGGAAATGCATCTCTTGGAGAGCGGACATCCATCAGTCTTACTGTTCTTGAGAATGACTTTCCATATGGCCGTATCCAGTTTTCGTCAGATCCTACCGTTGTCTTTACTGGTAATGTTCCTTCTTGGATTCATATATAAATGTTAGATTTGTGTAAAAGAAAGATTTTGTGAACTAGCTATAAATATACCTGCTTAAATAGTGTATGTGTGCTCTTAGCCATCAAACTTATAAAGTCTTGTTTGATAGATGTGTATATTTTTTTACATCTAGCTGTATCTGTTTGGTGTTCATTGGTGTGAGTGTTGTGTGCATGCACCTTTGCTTATTTTCATGGAAAAATTCAGATAAGAAATGATGGTTACTTTTTTTTTATGAAAGATTATAAGTGTAATAGCCTTATTCTTTATTATGGTTTAACAAGGTATACATTCCTGCACTATTTTTTTCCTGTATTTATTTATTGTTATTTTTCCACCTTAAAAAATCTGATATTTTCTGAAATTCTTTCGGCTGCTAGGTGAGACATTTGTAGGGCAGCAATCAGTAAATATATCACTGAGCATTGAGAGGGATCAAGGGACCTTTGGGGAAGTGAGAGCATCCTGGGAACTACGACCTTCTTCAACAAATGATTTAAAACCCACTTCAGGCACTATTGTCTTCAAGCCTGGGGAATTTTCTTACCGCCTTTGGCTGCAGGTTGTTGATGACAATGTAAGAAATCAATTCCAAAATAGCCCATTAAGCTGTAGGAACTACTTTTCCCTTGACCATGTACATAATTTTTGGGTTGTGTGTATTGTATACACTTTGTATATCACTTTGAATAAGAGCTTTTTGTTGATTTGTGCAGCAAACAGTTGAAAAAAACATGCTCTAGTTCTACCAGTTCTCCATCTTCATAGAGTTACTACCCTTTCTCCCAAACACTTTCATGGAACCTCGATCTTGTGTTCAGAGGTGGTTCATTTAAGCATTCAAAGTATAAGTAGAGGAAGCCATGCCCTTTGTCACTAAACTCTCAGGGTTTTGGTATGGAGAGGTGTTCAGAGTGGCTGTGCTGTGATCTTTATAGCTAAGATGTACTGTGTTACAGTTTGTCCAGTTACAGCAGTTTTAGAGAAAATGTCACTCATTATACCCCTTTCATAGTCACTTGAAACATCATAACTGACAGATTTCAAAGTATTGAGACAAAAATTTATATAGCAGAATAGGGATTTAATTAAAATAAATTCACTGTGACAGATACCCGAACCAGATGAAACTTTTATGGTTCAACTTGGTAACCTGACTGGTGGTGCTGCACAGGGCATTCCAGTGTCAGCAACTATTGTTATCTTGGAGAATGACATGCCTGTCACCTTCACAGGTCTGTGTGTGTGTGTGTGTGTGAGAGAGAGAGAGAGAGTGTGTGTGTGTGCATGTGCACACGCGTGTGCTTGCATTTGCATTGATGGAAATTATTTTTTTCCGATGTTTTAAAGCATAAAAATCTGCAGTTTGATTCTGTTCTTCTTTAAACCTGATTGGTATGTTCTAGCATCTTACTGGTTGCTTTGTATTTCACAGATACATTTTATACATGTAATGAATTAGTATTTCTATTTAACAAATAAGTTTTATACAAATATAGTGACAATTAAAACATTTATTACTCAGAGTCAGTAGTGTATGCTGAAGAGCCCAGTGCAGTACAATTGACTGTTCAGCGATCTGGAAAACTGGATACATCGGTCAACGTCTTGTATCACACTCTTGATGGTTCAGCTTCTTCACTGGATAAAGATTATCAGGAAATCCAGCAGCAAACACTGGGATTAAAAGCAGGGGAGGCAAACAAGACAGTATCTGTGACAGTGCTGGATGATGTATTTCCTGAGGGAAATGAGACATTCATTGTTGAACTTTTTAGTGTTTTAGGTTTGTACAGTTTTCATGAATTTTCATGTTTTAATTCTGAGTCAAAGTTTGAATCACTTCCCTTTCAGTAAAGCATAAATCTTAACCAGTATTGTTCTGGCAGAAAAACCCATTTGAGTCCTCATGCCATTTTCCTCCATGAGTTATCAGACTTACCTGACCAGAATTAAGAGAACATAAAGAAAATCAGCTCATTTTTTTGTCATCATTAAGATCTGTTGAGCTGCAAACAATTGACATTAGTGACATTACACTGTCTGCCTTTCTCTCATTCACCCACACACACACACACTCTTTACGTCACTCTGCAGCAGGTTTAAGCTAGTCCTGTAGCACTACATGCATGCAATACTATACTATCCTGACAACAACTCTATAACACCGGTGATGTATGCAATCTTATGTTGCGCTAATTCAGTACAAGAAAAAAGCAGACATAGTACTCTTGTTATTTTGGCATCTATTTCAGCCATGTGCTTTTTTCTTTCCTCCATCAGGAGATTTTCTTCTGACAAATAACTCCCGTGCAACAGTGGTCATCTTGGCAAATGATGATGCTTATGGCGTCTTTAGTTTCTCACAACCTGTCAACAACAGGGTAGAAGAAGGAAGTACCATCTTCTTTAGGTATGTACAGATAAGGTTATAGTGTACTTGTAGAGCAGATAAGTAAACTCACAAATGTTGCTTCCAGAAGACTAGTTTTTGTGATTCTTAAATATTGAACAAAATTTGCCTTGTACAAAATTTATTGTAAATCAGTAAGCCACCCAGGCATTAATATTACTGCTGAGGAACTGTAAGCATAAAATCAAGTTGGCTTCAGATCAGGCACAGTTGAACAGATCTTCAACTTTTGTTGTTGCATCCTGATAGAAGACAGATAGTTTAAATGCATATGGAATGGAGGCCTGCCTTGATAAGGGCAAAGTCAAGGTGAACAGCAACACCAAAGCTGAGATCTGCAGCTTGAGGAGGTGAACAGTTTTAAGTACTTGAGAGGCACACTCTCCAAAGATGGCAGCTTCACAGCAGATATCTACATCAGGATGATAACAACAACAACAACAGTAATGGCCAGACTGGACAGGATCGATCTAGTGTAGCAATATCATCAAGTTTACTACCAAGTACAAACTGTACAAATCCCTTCTGTGCAAGTTCCAATCCTGCTGTACAGATGGGAGGTGTAGGTTCTGATTGCTGGTACAGAGAGTAGAATACAGGGATTTAAAAACAAGTACCTGAAGAGACTGCTCCAGATTTCATAAGGAATTATAAAACCAATGACTTTGTATGAAGCACAGTTGGCACACTTGCTAGGACACCAAGAAACCTTTCTTGCAAAAGTCAAGCGGCACAAGCTGGTCTGGTTTGGTCATGTGACCCAACATGACAATCTAAGACCATCCTTCAGAGGACACCTTGGAGGGAGGTCAATGCCGAGGTGGACAGAGGAAGAACTGGCTTGCAAACACAGAGCCATGCACTGGTCAATGTATGGCAGACTTGCTCAGCACCCATCAAGTGGCTTAGTGGCAAGTGTTGTCAACTGATGCATCTATCCATTTGTTCTCCTCAACAACCAGTACCAGCAGACCATCAGCTAATATTAGTCAAAGGGTGAATTAATGAATGAATGAATAAGAGTATCACATTACTTTCCGAAGATGAAATGTTTATATGTTTAATTTTGAGTTTGGGAAATCAAATTGAGTTTAATCAAGTTAACAGTTTATGGAAGATAATATAACTTTTAGGCCTTTGCTGTAATTCCCAAAGTGTATCAGTTTCACTGCTGAATTGTCGCTTCATTTCCCGATTCTTGATTTTCTGTGAGAGACATTTCTTTGGATGAAGAAATATCAGTGTAGAATAAGGCAGTTCATTCTTTTTTCAGCGTTGTTCGCAATCAAGGGCGTTTTGGTGTGGTTGAGGTATTGTGGGAGTTGCAATCCCTGCAGAACACATCTCTTGTGGCAGGTTCAGATTTTGAAGTGACACAAGGTAGTGTTGTCTTTCAAGAACAGGAGAGTCATGTGCCCCTTGGCATTTCACCCCGTGTTGACCTGGAACCGGAAGAAGAGGAGATCTTTAAAATAGTGCTGACAGGTGTTAAAGGTGAGAAACTGAAGTGATTCAGTAATCTTGTGGAAAAGAGAAGTAACATAGAATGTTATAGAAATTAATCCCTGCATATAATTAGATTTAGAAGTGTTGTGACAGAATTGATAAAATTTTCAGAATACAAGTTGCAGTTGCTATTTTCACTGTGCAATTTCTGATGAGATCCAAATTCTGTTCCAGTGTGTGCCATCACATAAAAGCATGACATGTCTCTGTAATATTTTAACACAAATTAACATTAAAATACAGACCTTTCATGGTAGAGCTTAGACATCCAAGTCATTAAAAAGCAGTATCTGGGAAAGGCTTGTGGCTAGGGATTTTTTTTTATTTTCTTGTCCCTCGATATCTGACGTCAAGGAGGCATCAGTGCACTGTAGTGTAAAGGCTAAGGATCGAGGCATCAGTACTCAAATGCACAGACTGAAAGAAGCAGGCTGTTACTGTTGTACTTGTGTTGTGTGCAGTATTGACAGGGTTAACTAGCAGGCAGCTGGCTTGGTTGGCTGAAAGCAGTTTACAAGCAGAAGTAGTTGTGCCGGCCAATGATGACCCTAATGGCCTTTTTGCTTTCCTAACAACATCACGGGATCTGAGTGTGGCTGAGGATTACTACCCAGGCAATGAAGCTAGCACTGAAACCACTTTCAGTGTTGAAAGGCGACAGGGCACAGATGGAGCTGTAGAGGTATTAAGAGATTATTTTC
This sequence comes from Marisa cornuarietis, assembly GCA_004794655.1. NCBI lineage: Eukaryota > Metazoa > Mollusca > Gastropoda > Architaenioglossa > Ampullariidae > Marisa > Marisa cornuarietis. The sequence continues at coordinate 774,216 of SMMW01000596.1, forward strand.
CTTGCTTTGTGCTGTGGTGACAGGATGATCTTTGGATGCCTTACTTTTGTTATATTGACTATATCAGTCATACAAATTGGATAGAGCCATGTGATTCTTTTCTGCAGGTAATGTGGCAGATCTTTTCAGTGCCATTTGGAATCAACTTGCCAGCAATGTATGATCTTCTGTTCACTGGTCAAAGATCGTCAACAGTGCTGCTTGTCCCCGACAAACGAAGGGAAGGCACTGGCACTATTGTTTTGCAGTTTTCTGGCACATCAGGTGAATAGTAGTCTCTGCAAATACAATGTACAGTACAGGTACAATGCACAATACATGTACAATGATGTATAATACAATGCACAGTACATGTACAAGGTACAATGCAGTTACAGTGATGTATGGTACATATGTAATGTACAGTATAAGTACCATATACAGTACATATCTTTTTACAAAGTACTATCCCTGAAATACTTAACTCCCTTGCAATACTGTCTGTCATGCTAACCTTCATGTAATGACTTCATCTCACCCTGTTTACAGTATGATGATGATGATGATGATGATGATGTCCGTTCGTAATGCGCAGGTATCCATTCGGAAGAATGCTCATTGCGCAGCAAAAACAAAATAAAGAAAAAATAAGAAAAAAAAATAAATAAATAAATAGATAAACACCAGGAAAGTAAAAAATAAAGACACAAGTGTTGCTTGGTTGTTTAAGTTTAAGTCCGTCTTAAATAAACAGATGGGTCTTCAGTCTTTTTCGAAACGTGGTTGGTGAGGTGATGGTGGACAATGACGATGGCAGAGCATTCCACAGTTTAGGTGCCGCGTTTTTGAAGGCCCTGGCTCCAGTGCGCTTCTTGTTTGTGTCTTCCACTGCAGGGAGACAAAAGCGTGACTGGGAGCCAGAGCGCAGACCACGTGACGGCTGGTAAGGAGGAACTATCTCTTATAAATATTCAGGAGCAGTTTTAAACATGCAGGACTGTGCAATCGAAAGCACTTTGTGATCAATGCGCTTTTTCACTGGGAGCCAGTGAAGGCTCTGTAGGATAGGCGTGATGTGCTCAGTGGACGACTTTGCACGGGTGACAATCCTGGCGGCTGTGTTTTGAACTCTTTGGAGTCGATCCAACTGCGTAGCAGGTATACCCCACAATGCACTATTACAGTAGTCTAATCTGGATATGATGGTAGCCACAGCAAGTGAGTTGGCAGCAGCTTGAGTCAGCATGGGCTGTAGTCTACCTAAAGTCCTCAAAAAGTAGTAGGATTTTGCCACAACAGAACTAACATGGTTACACTGCATCAATAAACAGCCCGAGGTCCCGTACACAGTCAGCAAAGGCTATGGAGGGGTCACCGACCTGCACGGCACTAATGCCGATCTGCTCCCTTCTGGCCCTGGGGCCCCACAGTAATGCTTCTGTCTTGTCGTCGTTGAGTTTAAGACAATTCCTGTTGTTGAAGCGCATTCCTAGCCACTGCTGGGTCAGGGGGAAAACTGTTCAGAATCTGTGTATCGTCCGCAAAGAACTGTTGACCCATCTGAAAGCGTTCAATTACCTGTCCAAGCTGTGATGTATATACAGAAAATAATAATGGACCCAGAACGGATCCCTGGGGTACGCCACACACCAGAGGAACTGCCTCTGAGCTTGCAGAGCCGACAATCACTCTCTGAGATCTATTGGCAAGATAGGAGTCAATCCACTGCAGCGCAGCGCCCTGGATACCAGCCTCTGACGACAGTCTCTGGAGCAGCAGGTGGTAGTTGATGGTGTCAAATGCACTACTCAGATCGAGTAATACTAACAGCACTAAGTTGCCAGAGTTGACACTACAAAGAATGTCATTGGTCACACGAAGAAGAGCAGTTTCTGTGCTGAAGCCAGGACGATACGCTGACTGAAATTTATCTAGGCAGCCATGAGTAATAAAATGGGTCATAAGCTGTTCTGCGACCACCCTCTCAAGTAGCTTGGAAATATATGATAAATTTGACACTGGACGATAGTTTTTACAGTCAGAGGGATCCAGGTTTGCCTTTTTCAACAAGGGCTTGACAACAGCCTGTTTAAAACACCGTGGAACACAACCTGCTCTCAAACTGGCATTAACAATGTCCAAAATGACAGGAAATAGAATGTCCAGAAGTTGAATAATAAATTTAGTTGGTACAGGATCCACAGCACATGAAGATTTTGTTGATCTTGCTACAAGTTTCCTCAAGTAGCTCTCATCAATACACGTGAAAGAAGTCAGCGGAACACCAGCAAATGGCACAGAATAGTCTTCCTCACACTCTGGCAACTCACAAGCTGCACTCTCAAGTCCAGCACTAATTTCCTTTATCTTATTAACAAAGAAGGAAGACAGCTGATCAGCAGCTGACTTGACATCCACCTCAGGAAGAACCGGACTAGTTCCGTTCTTACCCAGCAGGCTGTTCACAATGTCAAAAGTCTTTCTGGGATTTCCACTCGCACCCTCTAGCTGCTCCTGCACGAATAACGATTTAGCCTTTTTTACAGCACACACATATTTATTTCTGGCTAACTTATACAGCTGTCTGTCAATCTCAAGTTTGGTCTTCCTCCACTTTTTCTCTGCCAGCTGTCTCTGTTTCTTGGCTTCACTCACCCCCTCACAAAACCACGCACAATCTGGTCTATCTACAACAATTTTGCTAACTGCAGGAACATGCTTATCAAGCAGCCCTGATAGAGTCTGATTATATAACTCTGCTAACTGATCAACATCTGTGAGAGGATCTAATAACAACTTTGACTGAGCAGGTCTTCTCTGAAAGCGTTCAGGTCAATCTTCTTCAAATTTCTACACAAAACAGATGTCTTTTTACGCCTTGGTCGAGAAAGATCAGTCACCAAGGACTGCACAAAATGGTCTGAAATCAAAAAATCCTTGACAACAGCTGACTTGACCAGTGACTGATGGCGCACGAGTGATAACCCAGTCAAGAATGTGTCCAAGTCTATGAGTTGGTTTTTCAATCAGCTGACAAAGACCACGGCTAGCTAAAGCCTCAATCAAACGCTTCACATCACTATCTTGAGGTCTATCAAAATGAAAATTTACATCCTCCAAAATAAGAAACTTCTCCTTTGTGAGTAAACTGTCCAGCAGCATGACAAACTCCTCATGAAACAGAGAATCTGAAAGCTGATTCTTTTTAGATGGAGGAGGTCTATATAAACAAATGATCTCTAATGTCTGCTTGGCTACTGTCAGTCTTGCTGTTATGTACTCAAACGACCTGTACTGTGTTTGTCTCTTCAGCACTGTAAACTTCAGATGTAGTTTAAATAAGACACCAACTCCACCTCCACTCCTACCACTCCTGGGATTATGTGCAAACGTATAGCCCTGTGGTGTAAGGTCTTTGATTACTGGTTCATCGCCTATCTCTTTTAACCATGTCTCTGACAAGAACAGTACCTATATCCCTTCATAACTTCATCTGTTGCTTTACCTTCTACTCTTGTACCTCATCTTTATGTTGTTCAGTGTGTCTATACGTATCTCACCCTCCACTGTCTGTTATTTTTCATTTATCATTATTGGTCTGCGCAGAGTTGTGATTGTGCGCATTATAAGTTCACATTATTATCAGTAGTAGTACACATACAATGATGTACAACACAGGTACAGTGTATAGTGCAGGTCACTATATAGTACATGTACAATTACCATGCATATACAGTGGTGTATGGTACATATGCAATGTACATTATATTACTTTGTATAATGCAATGTAATTATATGTACAATGTATAATGCAAGCACAATGATGTACAATACAGGTGCAATATATAGTGAAGATACACTGATGTACAGTACATGTGCAATGCACAGTGTGGCTACAATGCACAATATACATACAATGATGTACAGTGCAGGTACAATGTGTAGCACATGTACAGTGATTACAGTACATGTGGAATGTATTTATAAGGTACATGTACAACATACAATTCAAATACAACATACAGTACAGGTGGTGACAGGACACTTAATCCCCAGACACTTAATCCCCAAATCGCGACACAACACTCAAAACTGCTATTTTGTGAACTATAAATATTATAACCGTAAGAGAAATGTGTAGCGTGGTAACTCTGGGTAACTCTCGTAAGACTGGGATGTTATAAATGTTGAAGTTAAGTATTATTTGAATTTGAATTAAATTTTTCATTCACTTCATAAGTTTTTGAGTTGAAATTTCATTTTGAGGATTAAGTGTCTGGGGATTAAGTGTCTGGGGGATTAAGTGTCTGGGGATTAAGTGTCCGGGGATTAAGTGTCTGGGGATTAAGTGTCTGGGGATTAAGTGTCTGGGATTCAGTACAGGTACATTGTGCAAGATATTCCCATCTACATTTGCACTGTAGCATCCTAGACATTTTATCTCATGGGCATAGCCTGTAGACAGGTGATGTTATCTCTTTACTTTTCTTAAAGTAAAGTTCAAAAATATAAATTAAGAAATGGTGATGATTCCATTCCAGTGGATGGATTCCATTGGTCATAAAGTCACACAAATATAATTTTAATGTTGGTGTTCTTACATTTTTGGTCTTTGCATTGTACATTTTCTTAACATTTGGCTTTCTACACGATAAATGGTTTCTGTTTGAAATCTTTATTTTTGAATGGCTGTTTTAGGGAGTTATGTCACTGTACCATCTACATCTGAGCCTGCAGCTGAAATACTGCAACAGGGTTTCACCATCAGTGCCTGGATCCAGCCTTTTAATAATTCACAAGGCTATATCCTAGCCCGCAGCAGTGCTGATGGTACCACTTTGTATTACAGCTTGAGACTTGTTGCCTCTTCTACATCTACCATGCTTGAAATAACCACCACTTCAGCATTCTCTGTAGTCAGTAATTTATACCTTTTATTTATACATGTGTACATATTTTGCATAAAGTTTAATGGTTTCATTTCATTTTTATGTAATTAAAATCTACAGCTTGTAAGCTAAATTTTCAGGTGGAGTGCAGAATAATTTTGAAATATGGCATTAACTAGAAATAGTAGTCACTTCTATTTCTCAGCAGTAAAACAATTTTTAAGTTTATTTGAAGACTACACTTTGATTGTTAATGAAATATGATGCTGATAGGGAAGTGAAGCAAGTTTTTATTCTGTCTTCTTTAGTCAAGAGATGTAAGCCAAGCTGTCAGTAACACAATGATTTTAGATGGCCGCTGGCATCATGTTCTGGTTGCTGTTGACAACAGCTCTTTGCAGTTCTACTTGGATGGCAACTTGGTTCATATAAGGTGTGTTTTTTAATCATTTTAAAGTATAAATGTTAAATGGATTCATGCTGAAGATGTGCTGTTTAATTATGTCTATTAACAAATGAGCACCAGGTGGATCAGCCATTATTATTTAATTTATTATATAATTCATATGTTTAATGTTTTTAAAGGGCTTTCATAAAGATATATTAAAAACTTATTATAGGATTTTTCTGTGATACAGTAATAACCCTAGTAGCATAGAATACTGAAAACATGAGTCGCACGGTGAAGGTGGAGAAAAATTTCTTGCCTGCTGTTGCAGAATGAGATAATAGTGGTCACTGGGTGCCTTCCTGAACATTCCAGAGCATTTCACAAAATTTAGCACATTTTTATATTAAACTTGATGCTGATCTATTTGATATTGATATTCAGATAGAGAAAGATGTTTGATGCAGACCGGTGACATTTGATTGCAGTTCACTGCCTGGTGGTATTCCACGCATAGGTCCAGGTGTGCTACTGGTTGGTGCCCGAGCACCTGGTACTGATTTGTTCTGGGGATACATGCAGGATATCACCATTTGGGCCAAGACCTTTGATTCCAGGTGTGTAGTTGGGATGTTTAATCTGATCTAAATGTTTTATCTGATTATCCCAGATTACAACCTAATTATTTAGCATTTATATATTTTTCATTTATGACTTTATTGTTAGCATAGAACAACATTGTGTATTATTACTATAAACCATAAAATCTAGTAAAAGTTTATATATTACATTAAAGATATTTTGACTAGTATCTGTATTAGTGTGCTGGTGTCTGTATTAATGTATTTGAAGTTAGACTGCCTCAATGATGACAGCAAAACCTGACAGACTCATAGCAGATATTCGCACAAAGAGATTATTGAGCACCTATTGCCATGAATTCACAGCACTTGGTGGAAAACAGAATGACCTGGGTGATCATAATATTGCAATCTGTTTCTTTCAAATGAAGGCATCAGTTTTACTCTTTTATCTTCACTCAAGTATGTCTAGTTGAAAAAGCATGTCTAGTTTTAGCAAGAAAGATTAAATTGCAGGATTAATGACTGAGAGACTTATGTTAACCTGTGGAACTCATGATACGTTTGTTGCCTGCAGAAGCTGATGGTGTGAACTGATGCTTTGTTTTGTTTCATTTTCAGTGATGTGGCTTATTTGTATCGCACTCCACCTCTGAGTGATGTGACACCTGTGTCAGGTGTGCTGACATATGCTGAGGGTGCACATATGAATACATTCGAAGTCCGCTCCAAGGATGATATAGAAGAAGAGGGGAATGAAGTATTTTCTGTTGTTTTGGTGGCAGCTACAGGGGGAGCATCTTTGTCTTTCATGGACTCACACACCTCTCTCACAGGTAATGGTAGTTTTATGACAGTGAGACAAAGTTGTGAGTACAAATGACATAAAAATTGCTCTCACTGTTGGAAGGGGGGGGGATTAATAGATGTAACTGTTGTTAAAAATATGAGGGAGAATTTAAAAAAAAGGTTATTTTTAAATTATGCAAAATTGAAACAAAGTGAAACTAGCAAAATGTAACATAAGTACTTTCTCTGTTTGATAGTTCGAAGATGCACATTGTAAAGTGCTTGGTCTTTAGTTGAGTGGCACCCATGAGGGCAGAAAAAGGGACACTCCATTGCAAGATTGCACCATCAAAGAACAATTTATCATTATCAGCTCTGATGATAAAGTAAAGGAAGTGGTGTTCACCTGCCTGCAGGAGCAGACAAAAATCCTACTTTTGTGCAGTTTTGAAGGAAAGCCATGGTGCTTTTGTCAGTGATGTTTGGATGACATTGACTTGTAAATTTTTGTACTTTAAATTCATAGTCTCTTTTGTGTCTCTTTCTTTGCAGTTTTGAAGAGTGATAATGCAAATGGATTGTTTGGACTGCAACAACCATGCAGCCCAGCACATGTTGAAAATGAAGGTGAATTTGTAACATGTAACGTAACGCGTCAACAAGGTAATATTGGCACAGTGACTGTTATGTGGCTTCTACTGCAGTTGACATCTAATGGGTCAAGGACAGCTGCTGATGACTTTGTGAACTTTACTGGCTCCTTGGTTTTTGCTCCTGGTGAACGTTTTAAGGTTTGTGTAACTCTTAGGTATTTGCACTGGGAAAGCATTGAGTGAAGTATATGTGATGCCAGAAATGTTGGGAAATTTGTTGACAGATGTTTGCATGTAAACCACTCCTTAGGTTAGAACTGAAAAAAATAATAAATGGGACAAAATAACAAAGCATCCAGTCTATTAATCTTGATTGATTATTTCTCAACTTTGACTAATCTATTGGGTGAAAATATAGGCATATTTTCATGTTTGTTATGTGAAGTAGAGCAAAGCAGGAAGTGGAGAATTTAACAACTGATGGAAAGTAACGAAGTTACCTGTTTAAATTCAAGAATAAAGGAATTAAATGCAACTTTCCATATGTGTTCAGTCTTTCTACACTCAAGTTAAAGATGACACCATACCAGAACTGGAAGAGGAGTTCCAAATATCTCTTGTTTCCACCACTTCTGATGATGGTTTGATTGGCTCCACCAACACAAGTGGTGCCAGCATAAACCCAGTGACACAGAAATCATCTATCACTGTAGCTCAGAATGATTTTCCTTATGGACTTCTTCAGTTTTCTAGCACAGTTGGTCAGCCATCCACACCCAGCAGTGGGGGCCTTTTGGAACCTGCCAATAAAATTCCTGTCGTGAGTTGCTATAAGTTTCTGTAACATGTCTAGTAGAAATAATTAAACATACCCTTTTGCTGTTTTACAGTGAAAGACAAGGAGCAGAAGATTTGTGGCTGTGAATGACAGGGTGGTTACAGGCAGAGGCTGAGCCCACTGCCACTTGGCTATCAGCCAAATGAAGATTTGCGGAAAAACAAAAGCAATGAAAATCATTTAAAGTTTACAGTCATTGTTTTTTTAAAATTTTATTATAAGAGTTTTATGTGCTATGTCAATTCATTACAGTAGTTAAATAGTAATTCATATGACTAGTTTTTTGCTAGTTTCTCTTTTCTCTACAAAGCAACAGTTAAATGCAGCTCAGCAGGAGCTATATGTTTCAGATATATGTTGGTGAGGATGCTGGAACTGTGCCTCTAGTTGTGGAAAGAGCTCAGGGTGTCTTAGGGTCTATATCAGCCGAGTGGCGTACTCTTGACAGAACGGCTGTCAGTGAAGGGAAGAGCCCGCCTGATTACGTGGTCTGTAATCACTTTGTTTTTGGTTGTTAAGTAGAAATCTAAAGTTTTAAAGCATACGTTTTTGAATATTCATTGCAGTGTGTTGTTTGTTGAAAGAGCACACTTAAGAATAACTAAGGGACAGTCAAATGAAACATGGCATATACCAGGCTTGTTTTTGCGCAGTATCCGCTACGTTTCATTTGACTGTCCATTATACAATTTCAATAGATTTAGTTTCATAAGCACAAGGACAAGTATTTAAGACAAGTGTGCGCTGAAAGCAAAAATAAGCACTTGTAAATAGGGCACTACTTTATTTGTCTATGCAAATAGATATTATTTTTCTTAATTTTAGAGTTTGAAATAGTCATTTATAGTTATCTTACTGTCAGACATTGTGCTAAAAGTTATTTTATTGTTTTGTTTCTATTTTTTAAGCTGAGTGTAAGTACCTCCTGTTCTGGTTCATGCAAAACAAATTGGAAAACGATCTTGGTCTTTCTTGAGATTTTGATAGATTTTTTTTATTTTTTATTTTTTTGTTGTTGGCTTTATTTTTAAAATATTATTATAGTGGGTGTAATGTTATTATCATGGCTGGTGTATTTGTTGTAAGTACAAAAAATCTGCAAGAATACTATATTTCAATCTTTTTTGCTCTCTTCTAAAAACAGATTTTAATATTGATTTTCCAAGATGAGAGCATGGAGGCGCCTCATTTTTCATGGCTGGCAATTTGCTTCTTTATTCTTTGCTTTCTGTAGCTCATTTATAAAACACCAACAGGGAGAAATAGACACACTCTCTACATGACATCATTAATCCAATAATCATTGATCACGGGGTGTACTAGAGGCTGGCAATGCAACAAAATGACTGCTTCGTTTGCAGAATAAAGCTTCTGGATTTACTTTCTTTTCTAATTGTTTGTTTTAGTGTATTTTTGTTTCTTAACAAAGGGTGCTATTGCTCTAGTTATGATCTGTTTACATGGAGTAGCATTAGATCAAGATAATGTTTCTGAGTATTAGGAACTTCCTGTTTGGATACCATGCTATTGATTTGTTGTTTAAAATGAGAAGCTGTATGTTCAAGGATTTCACACAATAAATGACAGATAAATACATTTGATGCATATGAGAAAATTCTAACTCTGAAAGAGCTTTTGTTGTTTGAAGATTAGCATGTAAACTCTTTGATGAGTAATTTCTATGGCATTGTAAGAGGAATTGAATTTTCAGGAAAGATTATTTCTCTGGATAAATTATTTTTTGCACTGCCATGACACTGGTTGTGACAGGGTGCTGTTGGTCGAGTTGTCTTTGTCAGTGGACAGAATTATGCTTTTGTTAACATCACTGTGGTGGACAATACTATACCAGAGGCAGCAAAAACATTTGAGGTAGGAAGCACTTTGTTATGATTCGTTTATGATTTCCCTTGACATGTAATATGTACACCATAAACAAAGTTACTTTTATCTCTAAGGCTAGTATTTCTTTCATTTTGCAACTTAACTTAATATTGGTTAGATATGCATGCTTAATATTTAACACATGCATGTCTAGATATGTCATTCAGTCATTACCATGTCATTGAAACACTGTGGTTAGGCATCATCTGATACATCAGTAGGTCCTATCTGTTAACGATACAGCCATGTATCATTTTCAGGTTGAACTCATCAATCCAACTGGTGGCGCTGCCCTGGGAGTGCCCAAGTCTGTCATGGTCACTATCAATGCCTCAGATAATGCCTTTGGCACATACAAGTTTGCTGATGAGTCCTTGGTCACAATGGCACAGGAGGCTGGAGATGTTGGGTACACGCTTGTGTTTCTCAGGGTAATCTGTGCATGTTGTGTGTATTTTTGTTGTCAGTAACTAGATATTTTCTGAATCTCAGAAAGAGGTTTCTGGGAAATGAACTTAGTTCAGGTTTGTTTGTGTTGAATGGCCCTGTAATAGCTGTATCCCTTCTTTGCCCTCTGGATTTGGGTAAAGAAGGGCTACACAACTATATATCCTCATCACCATCATCAGTCCTCATTGTGCCATCTGGCACGTGAGGCAACAGCTAGGGATCGCCATCTGGTTACTATATATCCTACGTGATTTAAATTCTGCTTACAAGTAGTAATCCTAGTAGGTAACGAGAAGCTGAATAAGCAATCTCCATTACTAACTCTGGTTCCTAAGGTCAAAGGTGATAACTTGGTAGAATGAATTTTGAATTTGACAACAATCATTTTAAATAAGGGGATTAGTGGTCAAGATTTTTTTTTTAGTTTTCAGGTTCTGGATCTCTCATAGAAAACTCTTGCTAACTTCTCAGATTTTGTTATTCTTAATTAAATGTAACAATCTAGCTTCCGAACAAAGTTGCTTTAAACGACAAATTTATCTTTGGGATCTGAGATTGTCACAGAGGAAGAGTCTTTTAGAGTTTCTTCTTTTTTTTACATATCTTGCAACAACCATTATCTGCAGGTTTTACGATTGGGTGGCACCATAGGAACTGACACAGTAACATGGCAAGCCTCAGAAGATGAAGATGATGGTGCAGACTTGGTGGATGAAACCGGAAGTGTGACGTTTGCAGCAGGACAGACCGCTGCAAACCTTGAGATCAAAGTACGCGGCGACACTCAGCCTGAGATGGATGAGATTGTCATTATTAGGTTGATACAGGCAGCCCAGGTTAGTGCTGAGCGTTGAGTAGTTGTCTTCTTTGAACTATTTATGATATTATAGGTGCATTGAAGATAAATGTTACCTGACACTGCATGAATGGTGCTGTTAACATTATTACTAACACATGTGATAATCTAACAAGAATTTTGTGTCAAAAAGCCTAATATGATAGTTATGAAGAAATAATTTAGCAAGTAAAGGAGCTAACATTTCATCCCACTGCTCTAAACATAAATGATTTGTAGCATGGGATTTATGACTGGAACATTTGTTACAATTAAACAGCTGCTGAAAGACTGTGATGTTATTATGAAGCTTTGATCAGTTTTTACCTCTAAATATTTTGAAGTGTTCATTCTGTGTTTGTAACTTTGCAGGGAGTTTTAGGGGATAACTTAAGACGATCAGCTACTGTCACAATTGAGGCTAATGATGACCCATATGGCTATTTTGTCATCATTGACTCACAAAGGCCTGTCAGAATAGATGAAAGTGCAGGTTGTAAGTATCCTCAGTAAGTTTGTCGTGAGCCTTAAACTAGCTTACAACTTCAAAATGAATGAATGCGAAACTTAGTTTCTTTTTTATATTATCTTTCATATGTTCTGTATAAATCCATTCGTTTGTGTTCAGCCGTGAACATTACGGTACGGCGGCTGTATGGAAAATTTGGGTCTGTGAGCGTTGGATACCAGACCCTGTCATCACTAGAGACATACAGCTATATGCCAGGCCCAGTCATCCGTGCTGATTATCAGGACTTCACTGCAGTGTCAGGCAACATCACCTTTGTGCAAGGCCAGGAGTATGGCTTTTTCAGCATTCCCATTCTGGATGACACAGTCCCAGAGCAAGATGAGAGTGTGTTTGTTCGACTGACAACTGTTGTTTTATTTCAGGCAGCTCAATTAAGAACAGGTAAGATACATGCTTGGTGTCTTAATTTTTGCATATTCATGGATCATCTGACAGTAAAAAATCTCACAGTTCTAACTCTCCTTATACAGTTCGCACCTGCAAACATCTTCATAGCTACGGCTCAATTGCATTGATACTGCCACATTGATTAACATCCTTGTCAGGAGTGCTGGAGAGTTAAGAACAGAAGATTGTGGTTGTAGCTATAAAATAGTTAATGTCCTGTCCTATTGCTGAAGAAAAATAAAAATGTTTTGACTTGACCAAGATGCTGGAGTTTTATGAAGAAGTCGGAAACCTGTATATGTTCAGTAACACTTGTGTAATTTGATTGCTGTTTTGTAGCATCCTTTCGGGTGTTTGATGTTTGCTAAAATTTCTTACAAGTCTAAGCAATCAGCTCACCCAACCACCTCTAAATCTGGTGGCGTGAATCTCAAATTCTAACTATACTTCATTTAAGTTACACTAATGGAATAACAGCTGATCAATAACAAAAGCAACAACAAAGCAGAGCACCCTTTTTTGATCTGTAAGTGTTATTAACTTATTCATGTCATTGCTTTTTTAAATTTAAATGTTTTCTAGTCCCAAACTCACCACTCCTGGGCTCAAGTACAGAGACCTATGCTCAAGTAATCATCAACAGCAATGATGATGCAGCAGGAGTCCTGACATTGTCACCATTATCATTAAATGTCACAGAGGAAACTGAGGTGCCTCAGCTTAGGGTAGTCAGATCAGGTGGAACATTTGGAGAAGTGAGTTTGACTAATTATCTGAAATTTTATTTTTCATAAATAAAATGAAATAAGTGATGGCAAATGCAGTAACTCTTATGGAAATGAGTTTTATAAATATATAAAAATATAAATATTTTAACTGACAACCATCTGTATTCTTGCTCCTTTTCTTCTCTCTCCCCTTTGATAGGTGACAGTTCAGATCCGGGCCATTGAAGGAAGAGCACTAAATATGTTGGACTTTGCGTTAACTTCAAATCAGATAGTCCTTGGTTCTGGAGAGACCAGCAAGCTGGTTCCACTTGTTATTGTTAATGACCTGATCCCAGAAATGAGTGAGTCCTTCACAGTAGAACTACTGGATCAGGTCACAGGGGCTGCAAAGGTAGGGTCAGCTCGGTCAGCTGTCATTACCATTCTACCATCAGATGATCCCAATGGAGTGTTTGGTAAGTTCCACATTTTTTTTTAAAGGAACTCAGTATAGATTCATGACTTCTCAGTTTGTAACATATTCTTTAATCAAAAAGAATAATTAACACTAAATATACTAATCAATGCTAAAGATAATTAATACACTAAAGATGAGCTTGTGCTTTTAGGTCATGATGCTAAATAAATGGGTTAATATACATTTCTAAATTAAATACAACTATGGTTAATTCTCAATTAAATTTCATGTACAATTGTTCATTATCTTCTAGCTGTTAAGCACACTTTCAAGGTCTTTTCACAAACTTTCTTTTCATGGTGGTAGAGTTTGCATCAACGGGGCTCAGTGTTCAGGAACCAGAAAATGGCCAGCCTTATCCTGTTAATATAACTGTCATTCGTACCCAGGGCTCGGTGGATGTGGTGACAGTGCAGTGGTCAGCAACACTCAATGGTAAAAGTGGCTGCTTTTTAAAAAAAGAATATGCAGCTTATACATTAACCCTAAATTTTGTTTCCAAAAATGTAAGATTTGCAAAATGTCCTAAAAGACATTATTTGAAGACAAATTTAGTTGTTACTTAACACTAAAATGGAATAGTCATCAGAAAGTCCAGAGAAAGTTCAACAGTGGTAGCTTTAATGCCGCCCATTTATTATTATTTTTTTATTGCTTAGGTGCTCCTGCACAAACAGATATCAGTCCCACTTCAGGATCCCTGTATTTTGTCACCAATGAGGCCAGTCGACCCATCACAATCTATATAATGCCTGATGACCTGCCTGAGGGTACACATGTGAGCATATGACACTCAGTTTATACTTTTGCCTGCTGTAAATTAGTTTGTGGTATGCTGGACATTAAAATTAGTAGTATATGTCTGTATCGTTCTTCAGTTTACTTTGTACATGTTATAATGTAATAACTTTAAATACTCCATTTAATTTGTCAAAATGAGAATATGTTATGCTAGGCAGACCACAATTATTTTGTGCATACTCTTCAGAAGTAAGCAAAAAACTTGGAAGAGTGGATCACGTAGTAAATAACTGAAGCCCGAGTATTTTTTTGCAAACAACAAAGACTCATCCTATCGCTGGTTTTAATGTTGCATTTTTTCTGCATTGTTGGTTGTGGTGGATCATGTTTAATGAGTTAATCTAATAAAAGAATCACATTCTTCTTCTCATTGTAGGATGTAGCAATCACCCTCATTTCAGCAAATAATGGTGGCAGAATTGGGGAGCGCCATATCTTTATGTTATCCATTCCAGCTAATGACAATCCTTATGGCAGTGTAGAGTTTATCTCTTCATCATACAGTGTCCGAGAAATTGGACAGACACAATTTTTGGCAGTAACAAGGAGGTGAGTGTCTGCAGTGAAGGCTCATGATCTCCAGTTCCATCAAATATGAACTATTTAGCTTAAAATGTATTTTAATTGTCACAGAATCTCATATAACAATTTCTTTGTTAGCACTGCATTAAATGCACTTGCTTGCTGTGTTGACAGTGGAGGCACATACGGTCAGCTTAAAATCTACTACAGTACTGCCATGGTGGATATAGTAACTGAGGCAACACAGGATGGTACTGCAATCATAAACTTCTTCACTGGTCCTGTCTCAGGACAGAGGAACATACCAGGAACAGTGGTGAACATCACTACTGCCAGTAACAGACTTTTGGTAAGGCTGACATTTGGTGAAAGCATGGTCATCTTTCATGTGGGGCTCTCATTTTAACGCATCCTTGCATACCTTTTTGTTGCCTTTATGATGCGTTGTGCTGTCTTTTATTCATTCTGTTTTTATGTTTAACTTGAGATTGTTCCATTT
The DNA here is from genome assembly GCA_004794655.1 of Marisa cornuarietis. Lineage (NCBI taxonomy): Eukaryota > Metazoa > Mollusca > Gastropoda > Architaenioglossa > Ampullariidae > Marisa > Marisa cornuarietis. The sequence goes on from SMMW01000596.1 coordinate 789,371, forward strand.
TAATTTGTGTTATTTTGTTGGTATGATCCATATAATCCTAACATGTGTATGCCTAATCTACCATTTCTTTTTTTAAGTAACATTTTTACATCAGACATGCTATTTTGCTTTTTTTATTTTTCTATATCTGTATGTAAAATAAAGTTAAGTTTTTTGTTCTTTGCTGCTTTTTGTATGATGTACATTGATTATTACATTGGACACAATCAAGCCTCTGTCTTAATTACTCCTCTAGCTTCTAAAAAGAATCTTTTAATTTGGACTCAGGGCAGATAATCTTTTTCAGAGCATCATAGAGAGATTATTTTGTTTATGACATAAAAATAACTCTTTGTTAAAAGTTGGATTAATAAGTAATAAGTTTTGCAAATATAGTCTAAGAAAATTATGTACGTTTCTTTCTGCAGTATACCTCTGCTTCATGTTAGTACAAAGCAGATTTATGCTTTTTTTCCCCTATAGACCTGTTCTTCAATATGCTTGGGCACAGAGGCATGCCAGTCTTTTCATGTTAGCAACACACAGGATGGTTTCCTGTGTGCATGGTTTACAGATATTGCCCCAGCGTCTGAGATTGTGTCTGTTACAAATATGTCTTACTACATAAAGAACACAGAGATGGTAAACTTATTTCTGTCACTTATTTTTAAATCCATGCAGGATCATTCAGTTATTTATTTCAGAACATGACATCATAGTTGGCAACCTGTTTTTTTTAAAGGTCTTGTACTCATAGAGAAGTTCTTTTCCATCACTCATAATAATATACATTGATAATTTATTATCATTAGCAATGCAGTTCACCTGCTCACTAACTCTACAGAGCCACCATCATCTAGCCCAGTGGTTTTCAAACTTTTCCAGACGAGTACCACTTTTGAAAATTCGAAGTGACCGACTACCACCTCCCAACACTATATACAGCCCCCATAAAATATATATATACACATTCTTTTATTTTGGCACATGGGGCTCGTGTACCACCCGTCATATCTTCACATACCAGTAGTGGTACGCGTACCACAGTTTGAGAACCTCTGATCTAGCCATTACTGAAATTATAGTCATAACTACTGCAATCATCACCATCAACATTATCACATAATCATTGCATGATATTCCAGTGTCTCTATCATCATCATCATCCTGTTATGCCATCACTACCACCCCCACCACATCATTATTGCACCACACTGTCATCACTGTAGCATCACATCACACCATCACCATCATCATCCTATCATCATACCATCACCATCATCACACCATCACTGCCATCAACATTAATTTCACTGTTATCATCATCATGACTACTGTATTTGATCTGACTATTTATTAATTTTATTCTTAGGTTCAACGAATACTGTCTAGAGCTGCTAAGGCAGGTGAAGATTATGTCAGTGTTACTGGTGGCTCGATCATGATTCAGGATGGTAATGATACTGGACAAATTCCTGTAACAATTGTTGATGATGTTCTCCCAGAGCTTGATGAAAAATTCTTGGTGCAGCTGCTGAGAGTAGAAGTCAATGATTCTGTTGCTGTAACAGCTGGATATCCTCAGCTTGGGAAGCAATCGTCAGCCACTGTGACAATTTCGACCAATGATAATGCTAATGGAGCATTTAGCATATACAGTGATAATCCTACTGCAAACAGAGAAGGGAAAACAGTTTCTGTTGAAGAACAGAACAGATTGTCAGTGGACCTGATTGTGGGAAGAGAAGGTAAATAAATATTTTTAAAATATTGATTACTGACATGGATTTTTTTGTGATGAAGAAGCAAAGAGTTTGAGTATGTAATGAAAAAGAAAAAAAAATTGTTTAACCTTAAGCTATTGACTTACTTTCTCAGTGTGCAGTAACTTTAGTATGTTTTATTACAAGACATAGGTGTATAGTTTGACATACTAGTAGCTTACATATTATATAATCATTATTGGTTTCAGACCAAAGACAGCAGTATGTTGTTTGATACCAACATTATCAATAGTGTTGTAGATATATCCCGAAAGATTTTACTATTGTCTTGCTTGTCAGGAGGCAGTATAGGTGAGGTTTCTGTTAGATGGACGGTAAATATGACTGGAAGCACAGCCACGTATGGCAGTGACTTTGTGGCTGATGGTGCAACATTAACATTCAGTCCTGGGCAAACTCGTAGAAGTAAGTGCAGAGTCAATCTTACATAAGTAAATGAAACTAAATAAATGATTCAAACCTTATGGGAAAAAACATATTCCCTTTGACTTGTTCATTGCAGGTTAGATAATCATTGAATGCATGCTGTAGCCAGAAAAAATGGTGGACTCTTGACTTTTGAGTCAGATGCATCAGATACTAGAGATGTGTCATGTACAGAAAAATATATGTCATGGTTCATGCCAGTGGTGATAAATTTGTTGGTACATTTGTCTGTAACAAGGACTGTAACAAGATTTTTAAAATAAGAAAAAGCACCACTGAAAAGTTGTTTTGCCTAATGCAGTGCAGAGAAATTGAGTCGTTTCAAAAAAGGAGGATCATCACTGATCAGGAATTATCTGAATTTAAAGTTTTGTTGTAAATAATTGTATTGTTTCTTGTTTCTTGGCAGTTGTGACAGTCACAATCCTGGATGACACTTTGTCAGAAAATGATGAGAGTTTTATCATACAATTGACTGATCCAAGAGGTGGCGCCACTCTCACTGCATATGATCATATAGCCATTGTTATCCTGGCCAATGACAATGTGGCAGGCATCTTTGGTTTCAATACAACATCAGTACTTGCCAAAGAAGGTAGGTGATAGAAGTATTTTTCTTTAAAATCTCTCACTGTTAAAATTGTTGACAAAACGAATCTACATTTAAAACTGTTATATATTATTCGTGTGATTGTGTGTGTGTTGTGTAAGAGAGATAAAGAATGATCCTTTAAGAGTAAACATTCCTTTGGCAAAGTCAGAAATAAAGATGCTGATTGACACTGCCTTTGCCAAGCCTGACATATAGGCCTTTGCTCTGGATCATTTTCCTTCTGAAGCTACTCATCAAAGATTTGATGTGAAACTGAGTGGCTGAACTTGGTCTTCTAACATGGCTCTTGTCTTATTGTTTGCAGGTGACAAAATTTCTGTGGTTGTTCAGCGCACCTTGTCACTGTTGGGTACAGTCACAATTAACTGGGTTATTACAGATCTCAGTGGATTGTCTCCTCAACTTGTCTTCCAAGCCACTGCTGGAAATCTCACATTTCTGCCTGTTGGTGCCTTCACCTCTATCTGTTTTAATTCAAAATGAATTTTTAGTTATTTTAGCTATTATATCAGCTTTGTTGTAATATTTTTCTGTACATTGTCATAGAAGCTCCAGGACTTTGTTTTGTTTTTTTATTAGCTGGATTCATTTGCTATCATAGTTAGAGGTTTTCCAGAAAAAGTTTCATCTTTTTCATCATTGCTTTTTTTTTTTTACAGGGAGAGGGACAGAAGACTCTTGAAGTGGCAGTTATTTCTAATGACCTACCAAAACTGAGTCAAGAATATCAGCTGATTTTAACAAATATCTCCACTAAGGGTAAATAGCCCAGATATGATTTACCTTTGAAGTTTCAAAAACGTTGAGGTCAGTAAATTGATTATGGAAATTAAATAGACAGATGAATCCCAAATAGTTAACTTTTAGAAAGATTCATTTGTAAATGTGAAAAGTGGTGTTGCACAGGTGTGAGTGCAACTGGAGCTGCTGCTATTAATCATCAGCTGGCCACAGTTCAGATCACCATTGCCAGCAACAACGACCCTCATGGTGTCTTCCAATTTGCATCTTCTTCCCTTGCTGCTAACACTGATGAGAATGCTAATGTAACACTACAGGTGATTCGCAAGTTTGGTGCCTTTGGTAAGTATGACAATGTTGATTTAACTATAAACATTGCTGTTGTTATTATTCATTCAGGTTTGTTACATTTTTACTTGTAAAATATTCTGATGGCAATTTAGAAGGGAAAGTAAATGTTGAATGAGAATTTTTCTGACTTAAAAAACCTGTTTTCAATTTATATTAAAAAAAAATTCCTGTAAGACTTGTCCAAATTTAATTTACCTTCCTTATTTTCCTTTATATAATAATTTGCTTTTAGAGAATCTTATAGTGTGTGTGTGTGTGTGTAGGTACTGTACGTGTAGCATACCAAGTTGTCCAGGGAATAGTATCAACACTGAGTCCAGACCTCAATCTGGCTAGTCCTGGTCAAGATTTTGTTGCCTCGAACAACAGCTTTGTGGACCTTGCTGATGGGGTCACATCAGCCTCCATCAACATCATAATCATTGACGATCTTCTGCCAGAAATTGATGAGGTTTTTTTGGTAAAGTTGTCATCTGTAAGTCTGTTTGGGTCGTTGGATGCAATGTCTCCCCCACGACTTTCCACTGAGGGAACAACTGCTGAGGTCAGAATTAATGCCAATGATGGTGTGCAGGGTGTCATTATGTTTGCTACAGACTCCAGAAGGTAATCTTTTTTGGGGGTATTCACTTGCAGTACCAGAAATTTTAATTTGTGAAAAGCCATTAATTATGATAAATTCTCACTGAAAAAATGCTATGCTTGATTGAAAATACTATGCTTTATCTTTTGTAGTCATTTCGCTACCATTATGCATGAGTGCAATTCATTTTCACACCATATTTTATGTCAAATGTGTTCTTTTATGCTTAATTTAATGTTGGTTTTGAGATAGACATGTGTTCCGTTTGTTCTTAACCTAGTGATGACTGGAATCTTAACTCTTTTTATTGATAGTGTGCTTGTGGATGAAGTCTCCCCATTTCTATCCCTGAGTGTCATGCGGATGCAAGGCACCTACGGGGAAGTGTCAGTGATGTACTACTCACAGAACCTGACTGATGGCGCCATCAGTGGAACAGACTACATCTTGGTGTCAGGGGTCAGTATATATTTTTTTGTGAGGAGGAAGGGCAAATCATAAATATTGATGTTGGGCTTTATTTCAAAAAAGGTATTCTTATCAGTTCAATAATTGTTTCATTCTTGACATGTATCAAACATTTTTAGACTAAATCCTTTTGCCTCTTTTTATAGCTTCTTTTTATAGCTGATAATATGTTAAAAGTCGGATAAAGTGTCTGCCACAATAATGATTCCTATTTTAGTAAACCAGTTAAAATCCTAAAGTATAAGAAGGTGTGGCTGTTGGACTGCTGGCAGGATGTGCGATTCCACAAATATTGGATTCCTAGACCTTTCTCTATATATAGCAGTAGAAGCTCGTCTTCAGATTTAGAATTCATTTTCTCAGATCCTGAATGTGTCAGATAATTTGAACGTTAGACATGTTGGTCATGGCTACTTTCATTTAGATTCTAAGATATGTTTTGTTCTATGCAGGAACTTGTGTTTGCCCCTGGAGTAAGCCAAAAGAATATCATCATCAATATTGTCAATGACAACATTCCAGAACCTAATGAACAGTTTGAAGTTGTTTTAACAAATCCTAAGAATGGTGCCACCTTGAGCCAGTTTTCCAGAGGTAATGGTGTATAATATGAATGGTTTCTTGGAGCTAGTATTTTTGAAACTAGCAGCTTGGTAATTCTTTTGTGGGCAGTCATGTGCATTGAAACTGTTTTGGCATCTTTATGTTCTCTTTCAAATGAGATTTTTACTGTATATTATTTCAGCAACAGTTACGATCTTGGCCAATGATGGGGCAGCAGGGGAAGTGAATTTCGACACTGGCAGCTTAAAACTGGAATTAAGGGAACCAACATTTAACAACCAGACAGGTATCAAGGCAGAAGTCACCATACGGCGCGGACCAGGCATCTATGGCAGGATCACTGTACCATTCATCATTACCACACAGCTTAATGTGCTGACTGTCGACATCAGTCCTTCTAGTGGTGTCATTGTCTTTGAAGACAGACAGGTGCAGATGAGAACTTTTGTGACACATTCATGTTGTGTGCGATAATTTGAGATGTTTGAGTTGTGGCTGCATATTTCTTCTTCGTACTGTCCCAGATGACATGACTATATGGAGTTATCCTGACTAGCTACCTCAGTTCTAGCTATCCATTCCCGATTGTTCAGACCTGACCAATAAACAGGGAGAACACAATTTGATCAGCCCACCCCATCCCGCCCTTGCCAGTCTTGAGCTCTCTCACTAGTTTTTTCCCCCGGCTTCACTCAGGTAAGACGTGTGTCAGCTACTTTGTTTCTGTGGTCTCATGGATAAGCCATGCGTGGCCTGTAAAGTGTGTGAAGTCTCCTGCTATCTAACATGTTCGCTGTACTGACTCCCAGTCCTGCTCTCCCTGTTTATTGGTCAGGTCTGACCAATTGGGAATGGATAGCTAGAATTGAGGTAGCTAGTCAGGATAACTCCATATAGTCATGTCATCTGGTAAGTACTCGAAGAAGGGAATTTTGCCATCAAAGTGGCATTTTCAAAACAAATTTTTATCCAGAATTATGATATATTTTTGATATCCTGATTTAATTTATCACATTGTACATCATGAGTATATGTCATGATATAAATATGTGGCTTTGATAACATGGTATTTTAATTATTGTGAAATTTGCACATTTATCTCTGTCACAAAAGAACATAGAAATAAGACAGATAACATGTGTGAGTAGCAAATGACATCTGCCTTGACATTCGTTGTGCTTTCATGTCTCACTAGAATGTGGCTGTGGTAGAACTGTCAGCAGTAGATGATGAGGATCCAGAAACAACAGAAGAATTTATCATGAAGCTGCAGGCACCAACCAATGGTGCAACTCTAGGAACAAATATAACAGCAGCTGTGGTTGTTGCTGCTAGTGATTCACCATATGGGTTGTTTCAAATTTTTCCTTCCTTTTCAAGGTAAGGTGCAGTAGCTAAGCGATTTTTACCTTTTATTCCTAATTTTTAATTGACTGCAAGCTTCATGCTACAGTTTCCACACCAGTTAGAAGCCTCAGAGTTAATTCCTAGATAAATTTGAAATGTTTGTGAGGTGGGATTTAATAGTATTATTTTAAAGTTTTGTCAGTGTCTTGTAAATTTTGGGTAAATCCATTGAAGATATCAAATAACTCAGTGAATGCCTTTATCTTTCATTGCTTTAATTTTCTCTCACCAGTTCAAACTTTTCACAAAATGTAGAAGAGAAAGAGGGCACTGTTGACCTCAGTGTCACGCGAAGTAAAGGCTTGGTGGGTCGTGTCAGTGTTGACATCCTTACTGCACCAGGCACAGCAACTTTTCAAACCAGCAGCACCAACATAGAGTTAGCAGAAATTCAGACTGTTGCAGCTACCCGAATCAGTGCATGGCGTAAGATTTCCCCAGGGGAAGCCACTTACATTCTGATGATAACCTCGCTTAATGCCAATGAACATTTGAGGATGCTTGTGGGGAAGTCAGATCTGCAGGATGGGCAGAGTGTTCTGTACAGGTGGCAAGGCGAGCTGACATATGTCAGGGTGAGAGAAAGATGAAGCCCTGGTTTTTCCTATTATCACGCATGTGCCTTTTACAATACTGCTTTCCTCCATTTTACCATGAACTGTACATAAACTTAACTGCTGTTTCTCAAGACCAGATGTTTAGTATTTTGGAAGACAAAATCCAGAGACTGAAGACTGATTCATGCCAAAATTCTTAATTTTAACAATATTTCTAACATAAGTTTGTTTAGTTATATTATTATTTATTTCTTCTTTGGCAATTTGCTAAATTCCACTCCACTCCAATAAATTGAAAATGTAACAAATAATAAACCATGAAATTCCTTCAACATGAAAGATTACATTGTATACTCTTTTTTCTTTACTTTGATAGCAAAATCAGAAGTTTATTCACAAACGCATCATTCTATAGGAGTTAATGTAGAAAATTTGTATGCAAGCATTTTATTCTATATAAGATTCTTGATTTCTTCAGTTGTACATAAAAGGCTTAATAAAATTACAGTATACTGTGGGCATTTTGGAAGCTAACATGAAATTTTCTCTTTGATGACTTCGCTAACATTATTAACATGTTGCTACATGCTCTTGCACCATGTGTACACTTTATTTCTTACTTTAGGACTTTCAGAAATGCATGCATATTCCCTCATGCACAGATTCACATAATGTAATTTTTAACTTATGTGAATGAATGCATATTCATGGCATTGAGGTAATTTTGTATTTCCAGACACTTGTTACTGATGGTGCTCAGGCAGCAACAACTTTCACAATATCAGGCAGTACATATTTTGTCATTGCTAACAGTGGCAAGCAAGGAGCTCGAGTCATTCAGTCTATGGTCTACAGGCTCTATTCCAATGGAACAGTGGAAATGGTAAACTGTTTTCTGTCTGTTGTCTAACCCTCCTGGGTTCTGTTTTCTCGAAGCACAAGCTGTTACTGACAAATTCTATTTCCATTATTTTCACAGCAATCAAGAAGTCATTATTTATTGTCTTTTTTTAAATCAACTTTGTCTGCCTGCAGGTTCAGGGACTAACAACATCTGGTGCTACAGATGTTAAACATTTCAAGGATGGTGACTACCACTATCTGGCATTTTCAAACTCTATGGATGACACCAGTCGTTCAAATATTTCTTCTTTTATTTACCGTTGGGATAGTGGTCTACAGCAGTTTGGAGCATATCCAATTTATCGGTTGCCAACCCTGTATGCAAAAGCTGTTGAGGTGTTTACCATAAATGATGTTGTCTACTTGGCATTTGCCAATTATTATGATGTGACCACTGGCTCTTATGAAACTGAGTAAGTACATTGCTTGTTACAGAGATTAAAACTTATTTGTAAAATTTGCTATTGAATTCCTTCCTGCCTTTCAGAAATCTCAATCAGCAGACAATTGTTTTAGATTACTTGTCATTGATAGTCACCATTGTATATTGAGAGAAAAGTTTAGATGATGGTCACTCATGATGTTGGGGATGATGTTGATGCTCATTGTAGGGAATTATTGATGCTGGAAAAGATTTGACAATGTTGATAACAAGATGATGGTGGTAACTATGATGTCTATTGCAACTTGTGGCTGAGGGAAATGGCTGGTGCTGTGACCAATGACAGTGGTGACAAACATGCTGGTAATGTTCAAAGATCGTTGTGTTAGCCAACGATGATGATCACTCTTGACACTTTGACTGATGGAGGAAATTGAGGCATTATATATAAACCAGTCATATTTATGTTTCAGTTCAGTAGTGTATAGACGGGGTGCAGATGGATTCTTTCTTCAGCACCAAAGACTCCTCACTGCTGGTGCTGTTGATCTGGAGCATGTCATCATCAATAATGTTCACTACCTTATCATTGCAAACAGTCAGCAGAATACGATCAGTTCTCAACAAACTTCCCGTATTTACCGTTGGGACTCAAATGCTGGTGTGTTCGTTCAGCACCAGGACCTGTACACCACTTACATACAGCACATTGCCACTCTGACTATGGACAATGGCGCTGGTAAGGAGAGACTTTAAAAGACGTGAGCTTTAGATGTCCATCTGTTCATAACTTAGTAGCCATATGCCAAGACAATGCGTTTGCTTTGATAGCCATGACTTCACACACAGTGCCTTTGGAGCATGAAAAGTGTGAAACTTTATACATTGTTAAAATTATACAGCTGTGCTAACATTAGCTTAATTATATGCATAGCAGTGTTTCTGGTATGTAATAATGTTATTAATTAACCAATTTCTTTAAATTTTATAATTTTATAGCTGTGACTTATTTACAGCATGACATATTTTGGTTCTCTGTCATGGCAGTTATAACTGAACTTTTCAAGAGGAGTCTAAATTAACTTTTTTTTTTCTGTTGCTAAGTCTTTGCCATGTATGGTATAATTCCAGTTCTGCTGATCCTTGCTAACTCTGTGGGTTCCTCTGAGGTGATGCAGTGGAACATAACTCAGAGCCGCTTTGTTAGTGGATGGAGTGGTGACCCCTATCAACTTCTGCAGCCAATCACAATTCAGCAGACCACAGCTCCTCTTTACATGTTAGCTGCTGCAGATTTGCCTGCAGAGACTAATGCCACTTTATTTCAGATTGCACAGATTAGTCAGCAGAGTGATTTTGTACCCAGGTAAATTGAGGGGTTTTGTGTGTGTGTGAATATATGTCATATGTGTGTGTGCATATATGTATGTGTGTATGCACATGCATATATACGTGTGCATGTGTGTGTGCCTACGTCTGTATGTGTGTATTGTGTGTACATGCATTGCATTTATTTGGAATAGGCTGTATCAATATATTTCATTCAGGAGTTGAAAATAAATTACAGAACATACTGAAAATTATTTTCAGCATTATTACACAGATCTTTCAGCTGTAGTTTATGTATAATACATAGCTAAGCTACTCTTTTGCTCAGACATAACTTAGAAACTCTCTGTAATGGTTGCCAGGAGGTTAACGCTGACATTCGAGCCTGGACAGACAACGCTGCATACCTCAGTCGCTGTCATGCAAGATGATGTGCCAGAAGACATGGAGTCATTTGCTGTAACTCTTGTTTCACCAACTGGTGGAGCTGAAATAGGACCGCAGGCTAGTGTGACAATCAACATTCTAGCCAATGACAATGCATATGGCATTGTACAATTTGCTGCAGTGAGTATCTGTACAAAAGGCTTAACATTAGAATATTGCAAATCTTATAGCTACCATCACCTTCACTGTTGTCATCACCATCTCTATTTTCAGCAGTCTTCATTATCTATTAACAAATGCTGTCCATCCTGATGCTTCCTTAATAACATTTTATCTGTAATTATCACCATCATTCATCTGTGGCCATTGAAGAAGAATCACTTGCTCTGATGTGATCGCCATAGTTGCTGACCTTACTGTCGCCACTTGTCCAATAACTATAATTGTTGTTGTCATCATCATCATAGTCACCATGTCTTACTGTGGATCTCATGCCCCAATTCCATATCACAAAGTAGCTAATCACACTGTAATAAAATGTCTACTCATATGTTTCAGGACTCGGTGAATGTGGTTGCAGAAGAAAAGACTGGAATGGACAACACTATACACTTAAATGTCATCAGACGGGGCGGTTACTTTGGTCAGGTAGCTGTCCAGTGGGTGGCCACTGGTGAACAAAGTGGAGTGAATGACATCTCCCCTCTCTCTGGGACAGTATGTATCTGCAGCCTTAGCCAAGTTAAATAATCCCTAGTAGCACAGATAAGCCAAAACGGCATGGGCGTAAAAAAAGTTCACCGACATAGCCTGCGAAAGCCCTGTTCTATCTTGAGCTCATTCATGTTTACGGCATTGCGAGTGCGCGCGCAGCGTGCGCTCGCCCTGCTTGAACCGTATGCCGGCCTATACCGTTTTGCCCGTCTCAACGCCCAGTACGTGGTACAGTGTGCCCATGTTGCTGTTCAGCCAATGCGTGGCACACGCAGCGCCCGGAAACACGTGTGGCATGCCCGCCATCTTTAAATTATTGTTGCTTCACATTTTCATTCCTTTCTGCTACAGCAACTGAAAATTGAGTATCTCCAGCTGCTGATCTGTCCGACTCTTCGATAACAGTACGTATATAAAGTTTAGCTATAGTTATTTAGATTTTAATCCCAGCAATGTCCAAATTTAATGCAGAATATTGATGATGATGATGAAGATGATGATGATGATGATGATGTCAATTTATATTGAGCAGGTATCCATTCAAAAGAATGTTCATTGCGCAGCAAAAATAGAAGAGAAGACAAAAATAAAACAACAGGAAAGTAAAAAATGATAAAGACAGAAATGGTGCTAATTTGCTTATGTCTGTCGTAAATAAACAAATGAGGGATCTTCAGTCTTTTCGAAACGTGGTTGCTGAGGTGATGGTGGAGAATGACGATATGCTATGAGAAGAAAAATTAGAGCAGATGTTAAAGAGAACATGTACATGAACGCTATAAATGTTGGTTTTCCAGACAGAAGAAGAGGTTGGGCAGCACAGTTCTGAACTCTTGCAATTTAATAATTCTTTAACAGTTAATTTTGCAGAGAATTCAGAGCTGTCTGCAGCATTTCCTCAAATAAATTGCTATTACGATCTAACGGGTGATAACTCATGGGGACATGTTAGCATCCATACGTTATCGGTTTCAGCTCCGCAGAATCTAGAGAAAATAAGTCAAACAGATAAAATAGAATGGATTTCTTTTCTTGATGATTTAGATCAGGAAGATCAGTGTGAATCAGAGAGTGACACTTCCCACAGTACTAAAATGTAGGCCTATATACTGTAAATCTTGTTAAGTATGTGTAGTGCAAGAGCTTATAGATTGTAATCAGCACTAAAATGTACCATGGTATGGTGTGTTTAACACCTGCATTTGAATTATCAGTGCAAATATGCTGTGCACATACATAGTTTATTTATGCTTGCTTTACACATTTCTATTCTGTTATTAGTGGTAATTATTTGAAGGCTATAGTTTTTAATGATGCTGGTCTCATTAAAAATTTCATCAGGTTAGGTGGTAATTCTATGAGAAAAATCTGGATGTGCTTGATAATGATTGCTAAAGATGTTTTTGTTTGATAAATTCTAGGGCCTATATAATAGTGATGTGTGTGGAGAGATAGGCTTTGAATGTTTATATTCGAATGCCTATAAGCTGCATGAGTTTTTTTTCTGCAGATGGCCTTATTCCATGTGGTGGAGTTCCTGGAGGAGGCAGAGGAAGGGTTGAAGGGGCCAGTAGCTGTCGTTCCAGACAGCTGGCTGCTGGCATTTAAAGGTGCCAGCCGCATATTTTGCAATTGGTTCCCATCATCTTTGAAAGCAGATGCCAGCTTTATTTTACGGGCCAAAAAGCTGGATATATACAGTTCGCCTCCACAGGACATTAAGTAAGTGCAATTTCTTTTGTGATTCATAATTGTGCAGAAAGATTTATGATGCATGTTAGCATTAATGATCAAAATGACTGCTATATGTGCTGCAGGAGAAAGGTAGGAGATTATAATAATACTTGGACTGTTCAAACATTAAAACATTTCTTTAACCTTTGGCTAATTGTTTTAACATACCATGCTATTGTTAGCCCGTAGATGTTTGTAATGTCATTACAGTGCAGATAGTGTGACTGTGGTTGTGATGCTGTACTATAAAGGTGTATTATTATTAAAGAAAAAGTACTTTTGGTCTTGATTTGTCAAATCTAATTTGGTTGCTTTTTAATATTCATTTCCATGCAGATAATTACCAAGATGCTAGTCATGTCTGTGAGAGACTGAAGGATACATCAGAGGTGGAGACAGATGAACCAGATGGTCAGCCCACCAAAAGAATGCGAATAGCTCTAAGTAAGGAACTATGTGAAAGACATGCATATATAGAAGGATGATACGAAGAGAAAAACAAGAACAGGGAGAACAAACAACCCAGGGAGAACTGCCAGCAGGCTATCAGTTTCTCATACAAGTTGCAGAGGAAGTAGAGCGCCTCGATTGAGATCTGCACTGACCCAACGAAAAGGACACGCTTGGTAAATGTTTTATTCTCATTTGTTCAGATGTGTTAATCTATTGTTATTCTCTTTAATGGTTCCCGTACCATTTTATCGTATAAAGCAAGTGACATGTCATGTGTCAAATGACATACTAAAAAATAATAAAGCTATTGATATGGTGGCATTGATTGCAGCCGATTTCTGTAACCACCTTAGCTTGGTTACAAAAAAAATATTATGAATTATCCTTAGCGGTTTCCTTCCTTTTTTTGTATTATATAGTGCTCATTTGATTAAGACAACACGTATTATGATACTGTCTACAACAATAATATTAATAATAAAAAGTTTCAAGAAAAAAATTTATCTTGTAGGTATGAACCTTGACCTTTGAACCTTATAATACTGATAGTAGGTGCAGACAGAAAATTTCATTAGGTCATTAGAAATTAGCACGAAAGTCTGGAGAACTCTTCCTACCTCATTACATCTTGATCCGATTACATTGCAAAATAATAAATATTGACACAGGTTTATGCAAAGTCTCGTCCTGTAATCAGTGGCTCAACACTGTGTAGAAAGGAAATTAACATGTATTGCTTTTGAAATCAGTATTTCCAGAGTTGTTCTGCATAAAGAAATTTACATTTAAATTCAGATGCAGATCCTCTTGGAGTGGAAAGATACCCTGAAAAAAATTGTGTTTATGTCAACTAATTATATCCCATAATTAAAATAACTGGTTTGTATCGTTTTATACTACAGTGAAACCTCAATTATCCAGTTTCATGACTGGTGCCCATAACCAAAAATCACAGATAATTGAAAATCATTCTAAAAATTTGTAAGTACTGTACTAAAATAGATGCTGTACAAGTTTTCTGCATCGAGTTTGGTCAAATGGTTTTTCACAGCAGGGTTGGTGTACATGCTACCTTTTTGAATAAGTCTCAGAAACCCATTGACAAACTTGAGCTAGTGTACATTCCTATAGTTAGAATTTTGGGCAGCGAAATAGTGGCGGTCTCATGATGTCTAGCAGTTTTTTTTAGGCAATCCCTGATAACCAAATGCATGGCTAATTGAATATTGGATAATCGAGGTTCCACTGTGTCTATATAATTTGATCATACCTTTCTTTATTTTGCATTCTGGCCTTCAGGTTCAGTGAACTACTATTAAGTGATTACTTATTATTCCGACCTCATATTTTTATTATTTGTTTTTAGATGCTGTAAGAAAACAGTATCCTGAAGCTACAGATCACGATATCCAGATACAAATCACTTCTTGGCTGGCTGGCGCGCGAGACCAGGAATATGGCAGAAGGGAAAGGGCTGAGCGCAGCTTGGACAACATTAATTGTTTAGAAGTGGAGCTGTAAAATCTTGAGAAAACATTGTGGACATTTACCATTAGAAACATTTTTTATTTACTTCAATAAAGTTTTTTTTTACATTATTGACTGACTTTTGTGCACATTTTTGCTGCTTTGTATTTTTTTTGTTTATGTTTGTCACATTTGGTATGTTTCTTGGATATGTTATTGGTATTAGGGCTGTTTGTTGTATCCTGATTTGTATTTTTAAATCAGGATACACCAAACAAATCCCCAAAATACTAATAATATATCTAAGAAGTACCAAACCCATATGTGGGATTCATGTAGACACCATATAGTTTTCCAGGGATACATGAGGGAGACATATGGGCGCTAATCTAGTGTTTCAGGCATACATGTGGGAGACATATGGGCACTAATCTAGTGTTTCAGGCATACATGTGGGGGACATATGGGGACCAAACTCCTAATGGGCGTCGACATCAATATGCCACAACTAACCCATATACTCATGACATGGGACCCATATGTCCCCCATCTTCCTGTGCTACTGGGGATATTCCATAACATCAGTCACAATCGTTATATTGTTTGTGATAAAACATCAGCATTTTAAAATACTATTGTACTGATCTTCTTTCATTTAATGTTTTATTATAAATCTTCTGTCATATAATGCCTCATTGTAAGTCTTCTACCCTGTATTGCATATTCTAATTTTTTTATATGCAATGCCTTATTCTAAATTGTCTAAACTGTGGAATGCTCTGCCATCGTCATTGTCCACCATCACCTCACCAACCACGTTTTGAAAAAGACTGAAGACCCATCTGTTTATTTAAGACGGACTTAAACTTAAACAACCAAGCAACACCTGTGTCTTTATTTTTTACTTTCCTGGTGTTTATCTATTTATTTACTTTTTTTTTTTATTTTGTTTTTGCTGCGCAATGAGCATTCTTCCGAATGGATACCTGCGCATTACAAATGGACATCATCATCATCATCATCATCATCTGTCATATAATACTTATTTCCATTTTTTCCTTCATAGTTTGGATTACTTATGCATTGGCTGCTAGAAAATGTAACAGATGTATTCAACTACTGATTATAGATGTAGAAGGAAAGAAAATGACATTTCTTGGACCTGCTCAGAATGGTCCAGTACCATAGCAGTAAATCACTGCCGTGAAGATCTAAAGCTCCTGGATTTAGACATCTTGATGCATGCACGCATGTGAATACACACATGCATACAAATGTACACATGCACACACACACACACACACACCTCTGGAGGGAACAGCTGTTCACAGTGGTGGCTGTTTGGGTTTTTTTCTGAGTCCTCAGGCTTTCTCCTCCCTTTCCCTATAGTGTGAATCATCTCCAGGGATGTCCTTCCATCTAAACCAAACAACCATCTGCTTATAGGTTGAGTTTGCAAATGGGCAGTCTGTGGCCACCATTTCCATTACAGTGAGAGATGACAACATACCAGAAACAACCAAAACTACCTACGTACGTCTGACACAGATAATCACCTATGGCACTTCCACCTCTTCTCAAGGTGCTCGACTAGGTAAAACTATAAATTAATCTCGATAGCCTTATAATTCACATAATTGTTTTTAAAGTGCATTATTGTGGATGAAAACTACAAAACAGTCTCACTTTTTACCTACCGAATACCTTTTTTCTCTCTCAGGAGAAGCGATCTTGTCAGCAGTGAGAGTACTAGCCAGTGACTCTCCATATGGTGTGGTGTCCTGGCAGACAACAAGTGTCTCTACACCTGAGCCTGAGGGGACTGATAGCAGTGTCAATCTTACTGTCATCAGGGACCAGGGGCTGCAGGGTCAGCTCAGGATCTCATATGTGTGAGTGTTGTCATATAGATCCAAAGGTGTGTGTGTGTGTTCAAGGTTGTGTGCGAGTGTGTGTATACGCATGTGTGTGTGCAAGTGTGCATGATCTCATACTTTAAAAATTATCAAACATTCTTAAATTTGTTCTGGGCTTCAATTTGTTAGAGGTAAATCTCATTTAAAAAAAACACTGAAGTGCCTATCTGAATGTCTTGCATGAGATTTTGCTCTGGGACTGCTTGTCACAGGACATCTGTCGCCTTAGGGCTGCCCCCAGAGCAGCAGGCAATCTCAGGCCTGGACTTTGTCTCCACTCAGAGCTCAGTCATCCTACCTGTCAATGCATCACATGCCACTGTCCAAATTGTCGTCAAACAGGTGTGGATTTTTTTTTGTCCTAAAAAAGTATAAAACACTTGGGAGGAAATGAAACCGGTGTTTGTGTGTAAAATGCAGCAAAATATACATCTTCAATATACATACAAAACTACTTTTCACACATCTGCTGCTATAATGTTCTGATACTTTCATGTGTAGGATAACATTCCAGAGACTGCAGAGTCCTTCTTTGTCAACTTGACAGCAGTTGAGCTGATGGGTGCCATCAGTGACGACACTGCTCAGCCCAGTATCAAGGTGCCTGGAAATGTGGCCACAATCACTATCCTTGAGAACGACAATGCTCGTGGCATGGTTCAGTTTAATGTCAACACTGTGAGTCATATATCTTTCCGTAACCTTTGTGAGGGATCAAACTCTTTGCTCATAGCCTCAAACTTATAAAAGTTTATGGTATGTTTTGATTCCAGTGTCAGTTTCTATGGACAATTTAACTGGATAGATGTCTTGCTGAGAGATGACTGGACGATTGTGAAATATTTTTAATGAAGTACTGCCTCTAAACTGCTTGACATGTTGTTGTTTTGGTTTTTCCTAACTGAATTGTTCATTACTTCTCTACTGGCACATTTAAATGATGAAAAAGTGTTAATTCTTGTGTGAATTAAACATGCATGTTTAAGAATAAGGATGAATGTGTTTGTTTGACTGTGTGTGCATGCCCACACATGTGCATATAGTGTTTGCATATATGTTCATGTAAAGTTAATAAACTCTAAAATATTTCAGTTCATTTAGATTTTATAATCTAAACATGTTTTGCTATAAGACCATTATCAGTAGTGGCCTTGTGTTAGGCCTCATGTCTAAAAACCTAAATAAAATTTTCTTTTCAGAATGTGGAGGGACGGGTAGACTCCTATGAAGAATATGGTCACAATAATACCATCAGCCTTCAGCTGCAGCGGTCTGTAGGATTCTTTGGTACTCTTACAGTCACATGGCAGGCTGAGCCAATCACAGCCAACATTCTCGACTTCAGCCCAGCCAGTGGTGCTGTTGCCTTTCAAAATGCTCAACAAACTGCCAACATCAACATAGTCATAATTGATGATCAGATTCCTGAAGATATGGAGGTAACTACTTTCCTTGTCTTTTATTTGCACCTGCTTTGTTAAGATTTTTTTAATGTTAATAAAAAATTTAAAAATAATTCATACTTTGCATTTTTTCCAATTATAGTTGCCTTAATGTTGTAGAAAGTATTAATAAATGTACATCATGGAGTAAAAATGTTCTGTGTAGCTGTAAATTAAAGATCATTGTCTTCATGATTGTCTTATCAATATTGACCTCTTTTTCAGACCTTTGGTGTAAAACTAATTAGCGTTACTGGAGATGCACTACTTGGCAGTGTGACCTCTGTGCGAGTTGGCATCCTGAAAAATGATTCTCCCACTGGCTTCTTCAGATTTGGAACCCGAGAAGTTTGTATCTTATTGAACTGTGTTCAGCATTTTGCTGGTCTTTCTTCAACTCTTCATATTTGTTACTGTTTGTGTCTTTGTTAAACAGCTTCACATTATTTCTTCATGTCTCTCAGTATGAGAATAAATGATAAATGTATGCTGAAGGATCCTGTTACCCAGATTTTCTCCAGTGTTTGTAAATATTACTGAAATCTGATGACAGGTGAAAATCAGGGAACCTCAAACTCCCAGTGATGCCCAGAGTCATGCTGTGCTAGTAATTCAGAGGGTGCAGGGTGCCCAAGGCCTTGTCAACGTGCAGTGGCGACTAAATGCTGCTGGGCAAGATGACTTTGCTCCACCACTAGAAGGCGTTGTTCAGTTTATACAGGTACAAGAGTCTACTACTGCATTTAAAAGAAGTAACAAACAGATTATAAATTTGAGGTTTCCAATTTAAAAATAAAATTAATGAACTTAAAGTTTTTGAATTAATGTCTTTTTTATTATTTGGATGCGTTGCATTTTTTTGTTAGGTGAGTGTATTTTACAATATATGTATTTGTTTGCGCAGGGTGAAACGGAGAAGAATCTTGTCCTAGAGGCTAAGGCAGATAACATCTTGGAGGGAGAGGAAAGTTTTGTTGTGTCCCTTGTGTCTTCTGACAATAATGCTGACATTTCACCAACTGGTACTAGTTTTCCTTTCCTTTTTGAACATTTTGAACATTATTTATCAGACATACAAGAACTGAAAGTATACCCAGACATAGCCAGATAATCTGGATAAACAGGTTGTTAAAGTCTAGCACCTTTGAGTAAGTAGTAGTCAGATCATAAGGTGTATAAATTGCATCTAATTAACTTGCATTTTTTGAGTTAGAGACAAAATTTTAATTTGGAATATGTTTTCCTCCAATATTATCCTGTTAAGGAGAATGAAGATAATATCCTCTGTAGATGTATGGATAGTTGATATCAGCCTTGGATATTCATGTGAACAGCAGTTTCTGATTTTAAAATAAAACTTCTAGAGGGAGATGCTACCATCATCATAGCTGCAGACCCTGGTGCAAGTGGGACTATCTCAATCCTTCCAACTTCACGGTATGTGCTCATTGGGGAGCCAGGGGAATACAGTGCTTCCTATGATGGTACAGCAGATGTCATGCTGACTAGAGCAGCTGGCATCTATGGTCAAATCATCATAACCTGGGCACTAACACCAAGAAACATGGCAGCATTTATGCAAGTTGAGGGCAGTGTGACCTTTCTGGACCTGCAGCAAACAGCCACCATTGTGTTACAGGTAACAAACAAAACTCTGAAATATGCAATTCATAATTGGGAGTTTGAAAGATATGCTCAAGAGAGTTGTCAGATAAAGTAGTTTTTCAATATAGCACAAACAGCATCCACCTCTGCAGATTGTTTAAATTATGAGGGTGTTATAAATATTATATCATGATAGTGTCACCATCTTGTTCCAGAATGTGCACAAATAAAAGCAAGTGTCAATGTATTTAATAAATACAAGTACTTAATAATAAAATTGTAACATCAAGCAGAATACCTATGGAAGTGCCCACACCATCCATGATACAAATTATAACATTAAATAACAAGACAAAAATAGAATTTAAGAGCCTCAACAGATAGAAATCAAGCAATTCAGCCTGGTGATAACTGTTGTTGCCTCCATCGGCATTTAAAAAAAAATGTTACATTTTACTTTACAAATGAATGGAAAATAAAAAGTGCATAAACTGCATTTCAAGTTTTTGGTAACTATCATAATCTGTGATTCCACTGCCCTCCTTACCTATTGCCTCATTATCATGTTATTCCACATCTTCTTAGGCACGTGATGATGCTGAGCCAGAGTTGCGAGCCAGCTACTTTCTGCAGATTACCTCAGCTTCTGGTGGAGCTGTTCTCTCCCCTGAGACAGGAGCCACATCTGCAGAAATTGTATTCATTGCAAGTGACTATCCACATGGGTTATTTGAATTTGACTTGCCTCAGACTGTCTCAGTATCTGAGGATGTGACATTGGTGAGCTATTGTTCTGGTTTTACTTTACTTATTATAAATCTGTTTCTATTTAAATGTCAGTTATGGAGTTTCTTCTTTAACTTTACCAGACGGCCTGACTGTTAGAAGCTTAGGGGTTTCACCTGCTGTTTAACCAATTATTTCCCTGGTCAGTGGGGTTAGTTGTCCTGGCTGCTAGAGGCCTCACTGAACTGAGGTGCCCTAGACCACTATAAAAAGCTCTGCAAAGAGAGTTCAGGAGCAAGGGGTGCCCGATAGTGTAGTGGTTAAGAAACTCGCTTGTCACCACTGCAGAGAGAGAGACCCTGGGTTCCGATCTCATCTTGGGACACACTCTGCATGTAACATCTGTTCACTGGGCCGGCCGCCAGAAATTTCTCTTGGTACTCGAGTTTTACCCCCTCTCCCCTCACAGTGCAAGATCAGGGGTGCCCAGAAAGGGGTTGAAATACTCGTTTCTCACCTCAGCAGAGAGAGACCCTGGGTTCAGATCTCATCTTGGGGCACTCTGTATGTGACACCTATCCATAGCGCGGGCTGCTGGGGTTTTTCTTCAGGTACTCAAGTTTCCTTACCCTCTTTCTACCCTGTGAAATAACCTCCAGGTAGAAGCATTTTCCCACCAAAACAAGCAAACAGTTCAGGAGTTGTGGCACCCGCTGGTGTAGTGGTTATATTTACTTTTCATCACTGCAGAGAGAGACCTTGGGTTCAGATCTCATCTCAGGACACTGGATTTGTATGTGACCCTGTTCATCAGGGGTTTTCTACAGGTATCCTTTCTATCCCTCTTACCTATAGTGGGAAATCACTTCTAGGTAAAACCACCTTCCACTTATTGAGTGCCACAACTCCTTTCTTTTGTAGAGCTTTTTATAGTGGTCTGAATTTACCTTGGTTCAGTGGGGGGCCTCTAGTGGCTAGAGTCTCTAACCCCACTGACAAGTGCAATCTTCATTTTCCTAAAGAGCAATTGTAGCCCCTAAGCTCCTAATAGTTGGGTTGTCTGAAAGATAAGTTACAAAAAAGGTATGTGTATGTAAAATGTGTAAATAACAAAATATAATGCTAGATTTAATGCATCACTACCCCTTGAGGGCATGATCCCAAGCTCAAAATGTTCTTTGTAACAATAGGTAAAAGTATTAAAATTTGTTAAGTTTTTGCTGTAATCATAGTCTGGATGTTGTTGTTGTTGTTGTTGTCGGTCACTCAAATGGATACGCCTGCCTCTTGTACAAATGATGCTGTGCGCCGCAGGTCCTCCAGACTGCCGTGTAGCTTCCTTGTTACCGGCGTCTCGTCAGTCCAGATGCGGTGTCTGAGGTCTTCGTGCATGGGGCATTCTTGCAGTAGATAGTCTGGATGAATTGTCTTTTGTTGCACTTGCATTAAGTTTCAAATTATACTTTCTTTATTTTATGTAAGAAGTTGCCGTGAAGATGATAACATACACGTTTTGATTTTGATTTTAGGTTCAAACAACAGTGCTGCGTAAGAAAGGAGGTGTGGGTCAGGTACAGGTGTATTACAATACTACATCTGGTACTGCCACATCTGGTCAGGATTTTTATCCTGCCTCAGGTTTCATTGTTTTTGAGAATGGGATGACTTCAAAGGTTGTACAAGTGTCAATCATACAAGATAACATACCAGAAGGCCCTGAGGATTTCTTCATTAACATTACCTCAGTTACCTTGCTGAGTCCAAGGTAAGAATAAAATATCTGGGTATTTGTTTTGATAAGAATATTTAATATTAAAAAAATTATAAGTAGATTTATCATGTTATATTTATATATATTATATATTAGATTATATATCTAGACTATTTGCAAATGCTTTTTCTCCTTGAGACCCACCATTTGGAACTCTGCCTCTTTTTCAAAGTGTAATTACATTTGAAGCTTTCAAGTCCAGGCTCAGAACCCACTTCTTTAAGAAATACATTATCTTCGATAATTAAGCAAACTTTTCTGCTCACAACTCATCTTCATTTGCTTCATCATCATCCATACACTTTGTTCATCTTTGCCACGATGTCATCTGTTTACTGATTTATGGGTTTCTGTTTATGGTGACTATTGTTTTATTTTAGTAGCACTGAGTGTATTATATCAACTCCCTAAAGAGAAATGCACTTTATGAATTCTGTTATCATCATTATCATGTACCTCTCCTCAAAAGAATTTCTAAAAGTTCATTGTTCTTTTATTTGAAGTTTCAGAAAAGTACATATTTTGGATTTTCAGCACATAACAGTGAATGATAAGTGGAGGATGTGCATGATAAATTTAATTTAATGATTTATCCTGTATGATTTAATTTAATGATTTTACCTGTATGATTTTATTTAATGATTTTACTTGTATGATTCTGTGGGCAGCAACAATAACTATACTGTTGTGAATAGGCTGCAACCGGACATGCAGCCTGGCATAGGACCTGTATCTTTCACAAAAATTATCATTGAAAAAAATGACAATGCTGAAGGAATTATTGAGTTTGATACAGCTGGACTAGACTTAAAAGGTAACTACACAGATAATATTGATCACGGGGAGCTGGGATGTTAAGTGGTTAAGACACTCACTGCATTGAGAGGCCCTGGGTTCAGATCTCATCTTAGTACACTCTGTATGAGGCACCTGTTCACATCTGTACTCCAGTATCCTTCCCCAATCTCCCTTTTCCCCTTATAGTGTGAAATCACCTCTAGGTTGAAGCACTTTCCCACCAAATCAATCAAGCAGCAACCAGCCAGTAATGATGACACTTGATGAAACTTGAAACAGCAGGCCGTGGAAAGAAACCAAACGCATAATTATCATTTCTCGTGTCTTTTTTTTTCAAACAGTGCTACTGTAGGCATATGGATTTTAATTTAGAATTTAGGAAAGAACTTTTTATTACATATTTCATTACAGACTTCATTACATATTTTTTGGTGTCAAACAGTCCTTTTTGTTTAGTCTGAACTCTTTCAATGTCTTTGTTATCCTTCCTATTGCATTTCAAGAATTATTCAGTATGTCTGTTATTTTTTTCCTGCTGTTGCAGTTCAAGAAGAGGCTGGCATGGCAGCAGTCCCTGTCATTCGCCGTATTGGTTCTTACGGAGTTGTGACAGTGTCCTATGTGACACGGCCTCTCACAGCTGTCCCAGGTGTGGACTACGTACCTGCTAGTGGAATCCTGCAGCTGACCAGCGGTCAGGAGAAGGCAGTGATCAATGTAACCATCATTGATGATACGCTACGTGAATTTGAGGAGCAGTTCAGTGTGGCACTCTCAAATCCAACAGGTCAGTGCAGTTTGCACATTATCCAAGTAAATTGTCTTTTAGTGTTGAGCAAGTTTCTTAGTGATAACTAAATGTGCTTGATTAAGCTGCACTTAAAGGTAATGTTGCATCATTCTTGGAGATAGAAAATAGCACTACTGTTTTTAGTTTATGCCTAGTACTGTACTAATTGTAGAAGATTGAAACAATTCCTCACAGTATTAGCTAATTGAAGTTTACTAATTTGTAGACATGACTGCTCTTAAAAAAAATTCTATCGCCTCATACTTCACATTAATAGTTAACAGGTGGAAGTCATCATGTATTATTTAGTAAAGTATGGTGGAACAATAGTTAATCACTTGCTACCAATACAGTGAGGACTGGCTGTCCCAGGTTCAGATCCCATCTTGAGCATGTTTCCTTTCTCTGCATTTGATGCCTGTTAAATTCTTTGGTGCTATATTTTTTGTTGGCAGAAATTTGCTAAATTGACTGTGATAAATCTGAATGAAGTTGTTACTGTGCCACCAGGAGGTGTACTGCTAGGCACCGCAACAACTTCTGTGGTAATCATTCTAAAGTCAGACTACCCTAATGGAAAATTTGGATTCCTTGGAGAGACAACACGCAGTATTCCAAATCCTTCATCACTCCAGAATGTCATCTTTTATGTTGAGAGAACAGAAGGTTTGCTAGGAGAACAAGAGGTAAATTATGTTCCCAATTTTTTTCTCTTTAATTATAGTCACCTTCTAGATTTGGCTTGTTTTTGAAACATCTGTATATTGCTTGAAGTCTTTATAACCTCAATCCATTACAGTACACAAAAATGCTTAATATAGAGATACAAGTTTATTTATCAAGCAGCTTTAATGATTTCCTGATATTCACAAGACAACGGTAATTTTTTTATGCAATGTAGCTGCAGCCAAGAAAAAAAAAATCGGTAGATAGTGCCATAATGTGAAACACAAATGCCCTCCTTTTTAGAGTTTTAAATATATCTCAAGGTTTAAATAGCAATGATTATTGTCTATGCCTAATTGCATCATTTTACCCAAACCAGCTGGTTAACACATACATACCCCAAAATGCAAGCATGCACCTGCACATGCACACTCACATATGCATACACACTTGCACATACTCACACACACATGCATATATGCATATACATGTACAAGCATACACCTCATACCCTCCCTTGCTAATTTGTGTTTTGAAGGGGAAAGTGCCTGATAAATTTTTAATTTGGATTTGATCTTAGATTCAGTGGTGTATCATGGGACCAAACAATCCCATCTTGCCCCTGGAGGATACAAGTGACATCAGCTTTGACTCTGGGGATGTCCAGACTACCTCAGGACGCCTGTCATGGGCAGATGGAGAAGCAGGCAACAGACAGTTCACTCTGAGCATCAAGCCTCATACTTCCTGGGAAATTCAGAAAACATTTATCATTAAGATATGTAATATACAGGCCACCCCTCCATCAGTGGGCATTGGGGAGATCAGCCCTACCTCAGGAAAGATAATTTTCACAGTGAGTTCAACACTTTTTACTTGGTGGTCATTACATGTCTGTGATAAGTGATGAAGGCTACACTTTGACCATTGTAGATTTTATTATAGGCAATGCAGATAAAGGATGTCCATGGTCTAAAAGGAAATGCATTTGTGCTTGAATCTGTGGAGTGCAGTGTGCATGTTTATGGCTTTTCCCTTAGGTGGATAGCTTCATCAATTCCTTTTGTTGCAAGCTGATTGCAATTTGAAATTGTACAAAAGCATTGTTTTATGAGGAAATTCTAGAAAAAAAACTATTAGAAAATTGTGCCAGCTCTCTAATGTTAGAATATTAATATCCCTTTTTTATAACAGATACAGAAGTTTGGAGATCCCAATGGGATTATGGAATTTTCTGGAGCAGCTCTGACAGTGCGAGAAATTGAGGAACCATCAGGAACAGACCCAGCTGAACTTGGATTTCCTGTGGTCAGGCAGACTGGAACTGGGGCACAAGGCAACATTATAGTCAGTACTTAAGCCATTTGCAGTGGTCAACATAATATTGTAAATAGGTGTTTATATTGGTCAACATTAGTATTACAGTCATTGGTACTGATTGACAACAGACAACATGGTATTGTGAGAATAGTTATATAGGTTTTTTTTTTAAACCAAAGAATCCTTTTATTTATTTTAGTCTTCAACCTAGGCACTATTTTTGATTCTTTATGCAGGTTTACTGGGAAGTACATGGTCCAGGCTCTGAAATAACGGATGTTCGTCCTAAGAATGGATCATTGCTTTTAGCAGATGGAGTGCGTCAGGGACAGATTACTCTGCAAGTGCTTCCAGACGATATTCCAGAACTGACAGAGGAGTTTACACTTGTTCTAACTTCCGTGGAAGGTGGAGCAGAGATAAACAGCCAAGCCAGTACCTCTACCTTCCGTATCAGGTTTCTTTGAACAATGGTTTTCTTTGGTTTGGGCATTCCATGATTACTGCTGGACTGCTGGGATTTACAATAGACATGCTTATATCCATGATTACGGCTGGACTGCTGGGATTTATAATAGACATGCTTATATCCGTTTGTGTGATTCATGCAGAAAGCTAGTGCTGAGAATGTGTTAATGTTCAAAATACTGCTTGTTAGTGATCACCTCTTAGGATACATAGCTGCAAGTCTTTGATCAATAAAATATTATTCGTGCGTTAATACAGTATAGGCACACTGCTGTAGCATGTCATCCACCTACAAGAAGTATTGATGGAACATAAAGTAATATGAACCATTGTTCTGACTGCATGAAAAGGTTTACTGAGGG
This sequence comes from Marisa cornuarietis, assembly GCA_004794655.1. Taxonomy (NCBI): domain Eukaryota; kingdom Metazoa; phylum Mollusca; class Gastropoda; order Architaenioglossa; family Ampullariidae; genus Marisa; species Marisa cornuarietis. Next base: position 816,077 of record SMMW01000596.1, read on the forward strand.
GGATGTGCACTCTGTAACATGAGACATAATATTTCAGTTACAAATCTGAATATCATGTCTTTCTTGTGTAAGCTTAAGGTGCTTGTGAAATGGCAACTACTTTCAGAAGATTTTTGTGGCATGTTCCGGATGTACTTGTTTCAGGTTCAATGATAATCCACACGGACAGTTTGGTGTTCGTGCAGCAGACCAGAAGGTAGTAGTGGATGCCGTAGACCTCTCACGCAGTCTGTCTCTCACCTTTACTCGCTACTTTGGTGCCTTTGGGAGTGTTATCTTAACATACAAAGCACTTTATGATGAGGTAAGATTTTCTGTTCATCCCAAAATGTGGTCATTAAGACAGGACAAACAAGAATTCTTGTTAAAAGGAAAAGAAAATGTTGTTGGAAAGCAGGTACTTACCAGTAGTTACCCCAGCAATTTTGTATAGTATATAGTATAGAATGTACTGTTCTTTGTTTTGGTATATGGCCTTCACACCTACAACAATGGAAGTGCATACTTTTAATCCTGTTTAAAAAAGCAAATAGCACAAATTTGAGATCTAAAGCTCCAGGTGCCTTTCAACTTTTTCAGCCTTTATCAGGCGTGGGGTTGTCAGCAAGCACTGGGACTGTTACCTTCAGCAATGGTCAGGTCAGTGCTCCAGCATCTATCCCTATTCAGGGTAGTGGTTTCCTCCAGCTGGGCTCAACATTCTCTGTTACTCTTCTTGATGTTCAGTTCCTAGGCGCTGGAGGTAAAGTGCTGGTCATGATATTCATACTACAAAATATTGAAACTCCTTTCTCTCTATCTTAATACTCTTCCTGTTGTTTCTATTGAGTAAGAAAATGAGACGTGCACTTAAGCATTAACCCTAGCCCTGTACATTATCTGTTTAATGAATTGTGATGGTTGTTATAGCAAATAAAAAGGGCTTTCCAAACTGCTTAAATTTGCAATTCTGCTCGTTGAAAATGTTACGTTTTAAAGTGAATTAGCCCTGTCTTTACTGTATAACAGTGACACAGCCTCCACAACTGAAGGTAGGAGAAACTGATGCAAAGATTGCAGTTTCTTCTGAGGCAGCTAACAGTGAAGTCAGTTTCTCAAGCTCTGATCTCAGCATCATCGATGGTAAAGTTTTATTTCCAGTTGCCTAGCTAAAATGTAATGTTAACAGATCTGTCACTCTTTTCAGCATGAATCCTCTTTGCGTAAGTCTCCATGATGTGAATGGCAAAACAGTAGAAAAACATTTTCTTATCAATCAAAGTCCTCACTCCTCTTCTAAAATCTTTAGTGATGCAGAATCTCAGAAAATCTCATGAAACAAAGACTCAGAACTCCACAACCTACTGACTCACTTATCTGAATGAATGAAATAAATGAACGAGTCCCAAAACTTTTAGCCCCAACTACTTCTTCCCTTAACCATTGAATTCTCTGGAAACTACCAGCCTCCTTCTCCTGTTGTCATGTGCGTCCATGCTCCCCACCCCACAACTTGCTCTGTGACCTGGGCAACCTGGTCTTGACCAGTAGTGAACTTTTCTTACCTGCATCTTCATCCCAGCCTTGTCTACAGCAGCTTCAAGATCGTACGGTCGTGAAGCTGTCAAACCACAGGGCCAGGCTGCTACAAAGGCATAAGGAGCTCTTGCGTGCATATGTGCATGTGGGTGTGCTGCATGTGTGTATGTGTACATTAACGTGTGTATGTATAGATTAACATGTGTACATGTGTATATTAGCATGTGTGTATGTGTATTTCTTTTTTGTACTGTACCAGATGACAGACTATATGGGTATCACCCTCTAGCTGCCTCAAATTCAGCTGTTCAAACCCGTTCTGTTCAAACGACCACTGAACGGTAGGACTTGAATTCAGCTCACCCCCCTTCCATCCCACCTGTCACCCCAGTGAGCCTCTCTACTCCAGTTTTTTGCACGGCTCGACGCAGTTAAGACGTGTGTCAGCTACCTCGTTTCAGCGGTCTCTTGGATATACCAGTGTGGCCTGTGAAGTACAGTAGAGGCTCCCTGCTATCTAACATCTTAGTAGTACTGACTGCCTGTCCTGCCGGTCCTGCTGGTCCTGCTCATCTTTTCCTGACCCTCTTCCCCAAGCGGTGTCTTCTAGTTTGGAAGTTGCCATGGTAGTGCGCCACGTTCTCAACATCTCGCTGCTAGCTCGACACATTCCGGGAAGGCTTATTTTCCTTGCAGATGCCTCAAGCAGGAAGGGACAGTTTATGTACTCCCAATGGTCCCATCTTCCGGGCTGTCGTCCCAGGGTGGATCTGTTTGCGACGTGCAGGTGTCACGACCACCGCGCAGTGTATCATGCAGTCACTCAATCCTTTCAACACATACACGGAGCCTGACAAATACGTGTTCTTTCACACAAATTAAAAGAAAAGAATGATTTGCCTAACGAGTCTATCAGCTTTACTAAGTATGAATAAAAGAAGAAAACAAAAAAAAAAATACACAAATGAAAAGTCAGTTAAAAAACGATTCCTACATCCAGATTACTTTAAAATAATAAAATCCCTACCCTTTGAGTCCTGCCTTTCTAGATATCTAAAAGAATACCTACTCACCTAATCGATCTATATACTCCTAAACGCCCTACTCAACAAATTCTTCTTTTAATTCCTACTCTACTTGTCTTTCCGTCCTAAACCTCTCCCTTCTCCTACCTGACTAACTGCTGCTCGCGCTCTCTCTCTCACGTCATTTCCTTCACTTTTTTACATCACCCATACACGTCTTCGGAACAACTGACGTCATTCACGCTCTTTCGTTCTTTCACAATAATCCTTATAAAATTTAACCTTACACACGAGACAGTCAATAACAATGATACCTGACAGCTGGGATCACAGGCTTCCAACGTTTGTGTCACCAGTCTCTTATCTGTTGGTTGGGGCAGTAGACCCCTTGATCCTGGGAGGGACTCAGTACTTATACCCATTAACCACGCAGCCCTTCTGACATAGATCAATAGGGCCAATGTCTATGACCCACTAGTTTGGAATCGGTCTTGGGGTTCAGAATAAGCAACCTTGTCGATGGTACTGAGGAAGCTACCATCTGTTTGGATTCTGTCGAAACAGCTACACAGTAGGCCTTCATCTGACGCCGCAGATTATAAACCTTCAGGTCTGGGTCTCATCAGGATGTTTATTGATGTCGACGTTTCTGTCGTGGAGAGTTTGCTCCTGCGAGAAGGCCCTCGTCTTACTAGTATAGCTAGAAAATAAGGGTAGAGTTTTGAGGTGTTCAATTAGTATTGGAATGGAGCTTACAGATATGTCCCAGGTGAAGGTGGCGGATCATTCTGTGACTGTTAATAAGAAACTTCTTCCGCCTATTGCTTAAGTTCAAGAGCCATGCTTGCAGATACATTCAGACATTTAGGTCTTGTGATGTGAAGACCAATAGTGATTAAGAAAGATCTACATTGGTGGCCATTTCGTTGGCTCACACTGTAGGCCGCATCCTCCCCACCTCTTGGAATTGCACTTAGCTGATCTGACTACCTTCTTGAAGTCGACAGCCTTGAGCCCATCTAGGGTTCCTTCAGTTTTAACATGGATACCTGTTGGTTAGTGGTGGTCGCCTTTGTGGCTTGAGTTTCAGATTTTCATGCTTCTCAGACCCCATCTTTTCGCAGTTTGGAGGATGGCTCTGTAGCCCTGCGAAACATTTGGGGTTCCGGGCTAGGATAGAATCCCAACACTGAGTCCCCAGGAAGTCAGTCTTCTTCCGCAACCGAGATAGGGTCCCAGAGACTAGATTAGGCTCAAGGGCCTAGTTAGAGCATTAAGGAGTTATCTCAAGAGACAGGCTTAGCGCAGAAAGGGTAGACTGCTATTGCTAGTACATGAAGGAGAGGCAGGTTTTCAACGCAATCAGTTGCGCCCTGCTTCAAGGGGATCAGTAAAGCTATGTAGCACTGTCTCAACAGTGGCCTCTCTTGCACTTCTAGAGCACGTGAGGTAGAATGGGTCCCACTAGCTTGATTTGTTTAAGGAAGGTAGCCCTGAACGTTATCAGTCAGTTGATAGGAGGGCGTTTTAATTCGATGTTCACCAGATGCTACCTGTGGGACCTTGCCCCCTTCTGACACCTGTGGAAGGATCAGCATTGTCTAGGCAGCACAGTCTGGGGCAGACATGGAGACCTGCTTGGCCAACCTGACGGCACCTTATTTAGCACACTGAGACGGCCTTACAGCCTATAGCCCGGCTGGATTTGGAGTGTGTTAATTCTTTGTTCACCTAACGTTTTACTAAGTTAGCTGCCAGGGTGGGCTGCCACTCCCTCCACATAGCCATGTTATCTGATACAGTATGAAGATTAAATACCTTTTTTGGTAGTCACATTTCTTTTTTTGAGTACTTACCAGATGACATGACAGCTAGCTCCCTCCTGCCTCCCTGCAGTGGGTTCCAGACTCAGTCCAGACAAAAAAAGTGGAGTAGAGAGGCTCATTAGCGTGACAGGTGGGATGGGAGAGGGCTGAGCTGAATTGGTCCTGTAGTCGTTTGACCGGAATGGGTTTGGACAGCTGGCTTTGAGATAGCTAGAGGGTGATCTCCATATAGTAATGTTATCTGGTAAGTACTCGAAGAAAGAAATTTTACTACCAAAAATGGTATTTTAGCATGTGTAAGTGTGTGTGCATGTGTCAGTCCCCTCTCCCATCCTATCTGACCTAGAAACCAATCACCCCAACCACTCAGTTTAGATCTTCCCAGCAATGTTGTGGCTTAGGAATGTAGGTCAAGGACCGTGGAACTGGAAAGTTCAAGGGCACTTGGATGGGCTGTATTATGTGGAAGACAAAGAATAGGGCTACAACAGACTGGCACCATACAGTTATACTCTTGACATAAGAGTGTCCATCAGCTTCTACAGCATCAAAACATACAATAAACCATATGAGTGCATCATATCATATTAGAGAGTTTGAGATCCACGCCGCGTAGAGAGACGTGTGCGGCAACGAGAACAGCGAGCCTCTAAACCTACCTGTTGTGAGAAAGCGATTGGTTGGATTTTGTGGATGTGATGATGTAGGGCGCAAATTCCCGTGACGCTACAGGTTGCCGCTCCCGCACGCGTTGTGCAAGCGCTGAATCTCAAACTCCCTAATAAGTTTATGACTACAGTTTCTCCTTATCTTCTTTTATGCCTTAAACCATGTGATACTCTGCTTGGCAGGAACACACCTTTCAGGTGACTGTCAGGTGCCTGATAACATCATTTGTGAGAGCAAGACATTCCATTGCTGAATTCCTACCTGAAACACTAACTGCTGCCTTAAGCATAGTGCAATGTAGGATTTTTCCTAGTCACTACAGCAGATTTGTATTTCTGACATGAGAAATGCTAAAGCTGGGGACCAGGACTTACAATGGGGATTAATACAACCCACATAAGGAGTTTCACGTTTTTCAGGATATATTTATACATATTCCTACAGTCCTACAGAATAACTATTGTTCCATTGCACTTGTGCTCACAGAGCCTCCCCAGTTCTCCCTCTAGCAAAGCACTGTAGCAGACATCACCACCACGTGAACCCTAAGTACTGCTCCCTATAAAACAAAATCTATCATTACATGATGATGGCAACAATCTACCAAGGTGTTATACATAGGCACGCAGGCAAACACAAAAATTAGTGCATTGGTGAACACCCTCTTCAGAATGGCCTGATGAGCAAAGATGGCTGCCTTAGTGAGCCAGGCATTGACTGACTGACTGACTGACCAACTTTATTTATCCCAGTGGGCAATTTGAATGTGGGCATGTGCTCTAGTTCAACAGTGAGTGGCAAAAACAAAAACAAAACATGTATCTCTATATAGATTTAATAAAAAAAAAAAAAAAAAAAAAAGAAGAAAAACTTACAGGGAAATCAAGTATACACATACAACATCACACACGCGCACACACACCACTGACAGCTCATCTAACATTAAGCAGCTGGACTGCAGATGGCACAAATGATTTTAGGTGTCTGTTTCTCTTACATATAGGCATGGCATAACGTTTACCTGAGCTTAATAATAAAAATTCTTTTGTTAATACATGATCAGGTAATGATAAAATGCATGAGGCTTTCCGTACTATTTGCTGGTTACAAAAAGAGGCTAAATCCCTCTGTCTGATACCAATTATCTTAGAGCAGATGTTAACAACACTGTTCAGACTATTCCTATCATGGACAGAGAGATTGCGAAACCAGCAGACAAATGAGAAAGATAGAAGACTCTCAATGAATGACTGGTAAAAACGGCCTAATATTACTTGACTAACTGAAAAACTCTTTAATTTATGCAAAAGATACATTCTTTGTTGGCCACGTTTAACAATGTGTTCGGTGTTTAAGTTCCATTTGAGCTGGCTATCAAAAATAGTTCCCAGATACCTGAAGGAGTTAACAACTTCAACAGGTTTACTATGAATCACACTGGGAATAACAAAATCCTCTTTGATCTTCCTAAAGTCTATAACTATTTCTTTAGTCTTATCTACATTCAACTCTAAAAAGTTATCATCACACCACTGTACAAAATTCGTTAAGGCATTGCCATGATCTGTTGTGTGTTCCTGTAAAAGAGTCAACAATGCAGTGTCATCAGAGAACTTGATGAGGTAGCTATTCTCCTCCATGCTTCTGCAGCTGTCAGTGTACATGATAAATAACAAGGGTGACAGACAACAACCCTGTGGGGAGCCAGTGCTTGTAAAAACTGTGTCAGAATATTTACTATTAACATAAACCCTCTGCTGTCTACAAGTCAAAAAATCCACTATCCATAAACCCAGTTGATGTGGCAGGTCAAAATCAAAAATCAGTCTCGAAGCCAGAAGGTGTGGTTGCACTGTATTGAATGCAGAACTAAAATCTGCGAAGAGTAATCTGGCATGTGACAATATTGTTCCAGGTGAACTCGCTGAATATTCAGAATTTTTGGCCCAAACAGTCTAAATTAGACCTAGGTCATTATTGAATAACCTGACAACATGCTGATGCATGAATGCATATTAACAAATGCTTTTGACTGTTAAATCAAACTTATTTTTGGTAGCCAATACGTTACAGTGTGAATGCATGCCAAATGTATCTTTATTTCTTAGAGAGTGGAACAGCCATTGTTACAATCATGAGGCAAGGTACTTATGGAAGCCTTAGTGTGGAATGGATCACAGGTGAGCTGGCTGGAAGCCTCACTGCTGGTGTTACCAATGGGGAGATACTTCCTGCCTCTGGCATCATAAGTGTTGCTCATGGAGTTGAGAGCAGAAATTTCACTGTACAGGTGAGCATGCCACATACATGGGAGATTCTTCTGGCATAGAGTATTAGCATTAGATTTTCTGGTCTCCTGTTGTATCTGTGAACAGAAGAAGCAAATAATATTTTGTTTCACGTTTTCTTACTCACTTTCTTAATCTGTTTATGGAATAGGTAAATGCTAGGTTAGGACGGGCAGAAACATTTGTTTTACGCCTGCCGCGCACACCCGAGACACCAGTCAGCGGTGGAGCTAGACTTGCTGCATCCAACATTAAGGTGACACTGGACCCTTCCGGCACACTGCGTTTTATGCCATCTTCTCTCTCACGTACAGTATCTGAACTTGATGGAGGGGTGAGTTTTCAAATACTTCTTCTCTGTGTAGATGAAGTGAAAACAGGTTGAATGATACAGCATATTTCTAGTAATTTGTAGAAGTTTTAGATATCTGTCATTCGCATAAGACAGCCTGTTCAGTTTTTAAAACAGTTGATATAAAATATGTCTAGCACATTGGTAATTCTGTCAGAGCAGTCATTATCCTGAATTAGTGAAAAGATAGGTTTGGAAAAAATTGACCTGGTGGTTTCTGGCAGGTGACAGTAACTGTTGTACGGGTTTACGGAGTACAGTCAAGAATTGAACTGATGTACAGCACTCAGGATGACACAGCAAAGGGTGATTCTGACTTTCACTCTATCAGCTCAGACACCTTCATCATGGAGCCTCTTCAAACCATGGCCAACATCACTATTCCAGTAAGAAGTGAAGGATGAAAGTTTATGAGTTCTTTAAAAAACTCTGTCCACAAGAATATTTTTCATGTTGGGAACATGCTAGAGGCATAATCTTTCTGTTGCTAGGTTCTTAGCAAGGTAGGAAATGTGATGTATAGTACAGAATCATACATTCTTCTGATCTATGATGACTGTAGTGGTCTGTGCTGACTGTAGTGGTCTGTGACAACTGTAGTGCTCAGTGGTGACTGTATTGGTCTGTGATGACTAGCAGTCTGTGATGACTGTAGTGGTCTGTGGTTAGACTAGAGAGATAGATGAGGGAGAAAAGTAAATGTGCTGATTGTACATTTTCTGTGATAAGACATTTGCGGAGAAATCATTTTGATGACAGAATCAGCTGTGTTTTACAGATTTTCAAAGACAACATCCCAGAACCATCTGAACAGTTCAGCATCAGACTGCTGAAAGTAGACAAACTTCCCACACCCACACAACCAGGTGGGTATGCATATGTTGATGTGGGAGTGGGGGATGGATGCATGCTCGCATGTGCCCACATGTGTATGTGTCTTTTCATGTGTGTGCACCTGTGGATGCATGCAGGCCCATTCTTAACCCCCACGGGGCCTGAGGCATAGGGCATGTGCGGGGCCCTCGACACCATGATCGCCACGGTTTTAGTTGTGATCTAAAGACACTCAAAAGCGCGGAGTCTTAGGCAGATGCCTTATCTGCCTGTCCCTAAGCACGGCCCTGGATGCATGTGTAACTGGAGGCCTATGTGCCTGTATGCATACTGATGTGCATTTGTTGACATGGTATGCATGTAGTCAGGAGCGCATGAATCTATTGTGGTCACTGTGCTCCCTTGCACCCTCCCATAGAATCCAAACAATCCTTTGAGAAAAAAAACTGCTGCTATAGCAGAACTGAATACAGAAGAATTGTAAAACATTTGCTGTTTTTTCAAACAAGAGTTTAGATAACAAAGACATACAACGCTCCCTCACAGCAAACATACACTGCTCCTAGTGATTCGTACCATGACTAAGTTGCTTCTTTGTTTCCTTAAACACATAGCAGCAGTCATTCACGTTGCTGTAAGATAATTCCTCTTGTCTGTTTACCAGGATCAAGTCCACGTTTAGATGTAATACACAGCACTGCAGTCATCACAATAACAGAGAGCAATGATCCTTATGGTGTCCTATCACTGGATCCAACAAGTACAAGTGTCCCTGAAGTGTTTAATAAGGTTTCAATCAAAGTAAAAAGAACAGGTGAGAGTCTCCTCAAATTAAACACACTTAAGAGCTTAGTGGGGTATATTTTTTTTAATTACTGGATAATTTTTTGTGCTAGATACCACTTCCCCACAACACTCCTCACAACAAGAGGTGATAGCCTGACCATAATGCTTCTTTGTTGTCTATCTTTTATATAACACCTGGGCTTATCATCAAGATATAGAAAGGATTATTTTAGCTAATGTCATCAATGCAATTACTAATTTAGAGTTAAGGTTCAAGCAGGATAACTGACCCTGTCACATTTTTTTTTTAAATGCAGGAGGGCTGTTTGGCAGGATCGGGGTTACTGTGCGAACAGTTGGTGGAGGTGAGAGCTGGACTTCTGACATTGTACCCAGCACAGACAACACAACAGCAGATACCATAGCACAAATGCTGGGTCAAAGGGAGAGTAGCAAAGTGGGCACTGGAGGAGTTGACTATGAAGTGTTGGATACCATTGTCATGTTCCAGGTCTGTACAGCCATGTCAAAAAGTTGTGAAACATCCCTGAGCAGATACAGCACCAAACATACAGCAAAGCTCAGCTTGTGAAAGGACAGCAGCATACAAACAGTTATAATGAAAAATCTAATGAAAGGTCAAAATATTGGAGACAGAATCTTTAATCTCAAACTAACTTTTCACTTAATAGATTTGGTCTGCAAATGTAATCCAGCTTATGGTGAAGACTTAAACTACGAGTTTGCTTTCAGGCAGGGGAGGCAGAAAAGAATGTAACTTTGACAATTTTGGATGACACCCTGCCTGAACCAGTGGAGACAGTATTGGTGTACCTTACCAAGGTGACAGGTGGCGCCCGTGTTGCCAGAGGCATTCCAGATGGTGGGCTCAAGGTCAGAACAACTGATGATAGTAAAAATTAAAACATTTGTTGGTCTAAATAGTTCGTCTTCATGATGGAGTTTGATGAAATCTTCAAAGAAGGAATCTTCAAAGAAGGTTTAGTTCACACTTGATAGAAGGAAAGTTCAGCTATGTAGAGAATGTGAGGATGAGAAAGCTAGAGGCTTTAGTATTGTTGCTCACAACTAAGTAAAACTTGTTTTAAATTGTATTTATAAAGTTAGAGGTTTTTGGTATTGTTGCTGGCAAGTAACTATAACTTCATGTTTTTAAATACATTTTTTACTTTAAAAAATGAATTAAAGCACTTAAAAATGTATTATGGAAGTGAATTCTGCACAGTTTAGAGCTTAGAGTAAATCGCAAAAGCTACTTGTCATGGAGCCACTTATCCATATGTATGAATGCATATAAGCATATGTCATGCACCACATAAAGATGTTTGTCAGTGAAGAACCATATATATGACAGTGGTGTCATGAGATGACAATGGAGTAAAAAAAGTATTTAGTGACATAGTGTAAATAAACCTTCTGCACTGCCACTAGTATAAAAGTATATCACATCTAGTTATGTATAGTACATAATACTTAATAATGATAATAACTAGGTTTTTAGAAGTACAGTATGTTTGTACAGTGATGAAATTACTATTAACTCATTTCTCAAAATGTATTTCCATCCTACATATCTCTGTTGCTAAGTGACACATGGCTCTGTATGTGCATGCATGCATTATTTTCTTACCACTTTCATTTGATTGTGGTGGGGAAAGTCTTTGAAGTGTCAGAAATAAAGTACTGCAGCTGGGTGGATGACGTGTTCAAAGTTCAAACAAAAAGAGTAATGTCAGTGTCTGAACATCAATCGTTTTCATTACTCCTGCCATAAACAAAACTATGAAAGTTTTTTTCCTGATATCAAGTTTTGAAATGTAAACTTGGAGCTAATAGTCATTGTTCAAAAATGACAATAGAAGGTCAAGGAATTGTGGCTTTACTTGAAGAAATGAAGCTAAAGCTCATGAATGCCTTGAATGCAGCACAAACCTCTGAGAGTACACTTGTCTCACATGTAAACATCTAAACAGTGTAAAGTGTTTTATGTATTTTATGTCAATTTGTGATCAATTATTTTGCAGGGCTATGCAGTTGTCATTATTGAGGCCAGTGACACATCCAATGGACTGATAGGCTTTGCAGAGAATTCAAAGAATGTTGAAGCCAATGAAGACACAAACCCAATTTTGAGACTGACTTTAACACGCCTAAATGCCTTTTTTGGCAGCGTGCAAGTCTTTTGGAAGGCGAAAGTTAGCATAAGCAGCGGTGTCACTGAAGATGCCCAGCTGACCAGCCAGCTGGTTGTCACATCAGGATCAACAACCTGTCCTGCAGAACAGAGTGTGTGCTATTTGGAGATTGCTCTCATTAATGATACAGTAAGTATACGGTGGACTACTAGAATCAAGCTTGGACTACTTCTGTCAGTCTATATAAATCTATTTGATTCTCAAGCAAATGACTAGACACTGAGGTATGGCAGAGATTTAAAGTTACTTGTCATAAAAGTCTCATTATTACTAATTTGGCCTGTCAAATTGTTTAACATTCTTCCACAATATTTTGATGCATTTTGTAATACTGTTTTACAATATATTTGGGGGAGGTTGTTTACTTATCAAGTGCATGCATTCATAACAGATCCCAGAGGAAAGTTTTAGTTTTGTGGTGAAGCTGGAGAGTGTTGGCCCAGATGCACAACTCAATCAGGCTAGTCAGTATGCCACTGTCAATGTTTTGCCAAGTGATGATGTCTATGGCCTTGTTCAGTTTATCCATGACTCCAGGTAAGAGTTTGTCAACAAGACTTTCACAACACTTTTTTAAAGAGTGTAAAGAATGTATGTGTTCAAGTGCATCTAACCAGAGGTAATTTCTATCATCTTGAATCTTTATGTGTGTGTGTGTGTGTGTAGATGATTTTTTGCATAAGATTTAAGTAGTAAAAGGCTAACCTTATAAATGTTTCTTAAACTTATGGCTGACTCCTAACTTGAAAGACAAAAGAAGTGGGCTGAGCTAGACTTTGTTTATTTGCTGCAGTAGTCCTAGTATATGTTTGTGGCAATCATCTCTAAATAGCCTGTCTTATAGATAGAATGAAGAAATTAATCATGAAACTGAGGTGGTCTGATCTTTCATGCAATGATGAAAAAAAATCTGTATACAATCCAATTTTGATTAAAAGAACTCATCTGAAAATTATTGCTACTATGTTACTAATTCCTATGTGTTATTACTTTTGTTGTACTTATTGTAATGTTCACAGTAGCAGTCAGTCTTTCATGTCATAATTCATGTCATAAAATAATGTTTTAAAATGTTATACTATATTTGATCAACTATCACAGACTGCTATCTCAAACTAAAAATTCCCCTGAATTGTGTAAAAGGTTTTAAATTTTTCTAAGGGTCAAAGTGGTAGGAGAAAATGCAGTGACAGTTCAAGTAGGAGTGGAGCGAGTGCAAGGACTAGAGTATGAGGTGCAAGTTGGCTACAGGACATTGCAAATGCAGCTAGCAGATGTAGCGAGCAGTGTGACCATCTATCCTGCGCTGGATGGACAGGACTTCACAGGAGAACTAGGCACCCTGGTTTTTAAACCTCGTTCTCAGGTCAGCCATTTCTTTTCATTATGGAGCATTTAGTGCATGAATCAGCTTAGGCATTTAGGTTAGGCACTTAGTGAAAAATCATACAGAATTTGGTTTTGGAGATTTTTTAGATTATTATAAAGAGGACAGAGAGGAGGACAAGAATACAGAAGACAATAGTGTGTAATTTGTTCTGTCATTTCTCTTAAAGGCCTATAGTGAGGTGTACATTTTTTGTCTGATGTTAACTGCAAGATGCTACTTCCCAAATCTGGCTTAATATGCCCCACCCTTCCTTTCTTAACCCGCTGACTCCGTAGCGCCAGTTTACTGGCTTACCTGGTAGAGCGCGATGAGCTCTGCTCCACGATCGTGATTTTCTCTTTGCACGATTGTGGCCCTACTGGCAGAACACAATGAGCAACGATACGCTTACTATTGTGGCACGTGCTCCACGAGCCTGGCTATGCAGTTTCACTATCGTCTTCAAAATCGTGAATTTTAAGCCCATGTTTCTGAACATAGAAATATTTTTATTCTGGTCTAAGCGGGTTAAGATACATATATACTTACAAACATCACAATGCACAGCTCAAGGTCAACAACACAAATGTCAGAATTGAGCAAAGATGTATTTACATTGTCAAGGCTTCAGCCAATGGGGAAGCTGGAACTATATGTTAGGCATATCTGTGTACTAATGTAAGTTTGAAATGTGTACAAATGTGGTCAAGAGTTTGACCTCTTTTGTGTATGTTGATGTTTGTAGACGTGTATCTTGAGAACAGAAAGTGTATCCTCTCAGATGATGGAACTAGTATCTTAGTTTTACCTAATCCCTAGAAAAGGGCCACTATATTGCTTCAGACCACAGGTTAATAAAACATTTGAAAAGCTATCGTCTGCTGAATTTACAAAGGGACTCTGGCTAATATAGGCATTATTTGTCAGAGTGATTGGAGATTTGTTGTATTTTCTGTTTGAAACATATTTGTGATCTGCTTTGTTTCATGCAGGAAATGCAGTATATAGATGTGAAGCTAACTCCACTCTCAGCTTCTACCAACCCATTCCCAAAGCAGTTTTTCATTAAGCTCTACAGTCCTAGTAATCAGGCCCGGTGAGTTACTAACAACATTTTCTGTGGTTTTTATAATTTACATTTTTTTCTCAAATTGAAGGTGATGTCTCACACACCTGCCCATTCATGTACCTGTTGGGAGGACGTAGAGGCTTCTGAATTTCAGGTTACTGTTTCTATGTGTGAACGCAGGCCTTGTCAGTTGAGGACCCTTATATCTTTTCCTACCCCAGGTGGGAAGGGGATAATGAGTGGGCAGGGCAGTGCCTCAGTCGCTGGTCACTGGGGTGCAGCTTGTGGCTGGGAGGTCTGGTACCTGCCAGGTGTTTCCCTGAGCTAGGTTTGTGACAGGCTGGTGCTGGAGTCTGTACCAGCTCTGAACAGCAACTAGGTAAGAATGTACATCCAGTTCTGGGAGATGAAAAATGGGAGGCAGGTGACCGCCTCATGACCAAAGGGAGTCAAAGACAGGAAAATAAAAAAAGGTAAAGTTTGAGAGAGAGTAGACTTTCACACAGAGAGTAGATTATGTTAAAGTCCACTCTGTGTGAAAATCTACTCTCTGCATGAAAGTCTACTCTCTCTCAAACTTTACTTTTTTATTTTCCTGTCTTTGTTAGAGAGGATAGAGAGGAGCAACTTCTTAATCAGAAACTAGGTGACAGGTTTCCAGAGATGAGTTGTGTGAAAGTGGTGAACTGCCACTTTATCAGAAGATAGGTGAAGGGTTTTTGGAAATGTGTGAAAGTGGTGATCATCCATTTTACCTTGCCAGTACTTCAACATGCTCTTACCTTGACACACCAGTTGTTGCTTTAATTTCTTGTCATCCAAAGCAAATATCTTTCAGTTGTTTTGTATTCATAATATTTTTCTTCCTATGCACAGTCTTAGTCCGGAGTATAATACATCAAAAGTCATCATTGTAAGGGAACAAGAACTGCCAACCTGGTCTGTCATTACAGCTCAGCTTCAGGAACCACTTAATAACACCAACATTCTACGGTATGCTCTGATTTAGATTATGGTAGCTGGAGAGAAAATTTCTGGCACACTGTGCAGAAGTAACTAACCCTCACACAGACTCCTGTTCTTTCAGTTATCAATGTCTTTCTTAATTGTTATTTACAGCAATACACTACCTTTATTAGGAAACTGTTTTTCATTTAATGTGCAAAGAAGTTCACTTTGTCTGCAAGTGTAAAATTAATAATAAAACATGGAAATATACATTCCTTCCTCCTTTTTTTTTTTTGCTTTCCTGTTCTGCAGTACTGTCAGTCAGCTGGGCCTTCAGGCACAAAGCCCTTTGAGTGATACCCAGCTCACCCTAATTGATGACATACTCAAGGAAATCAACGATGAAGGAACCTTGCGGCAGTAAGTTGATGTAGCACCATTCCTTGATTGATTCGTTGATGCTGTTGGTACTAACAGCAATTTAGCAGACAGCAGCAACATGCTAGCTTCTCTACTAAAAATAGTTCTATTTGTAGCTTGAGTTATGCCAGCCTTGTACGACAGCTTAGTTTCTTCTTATTGAAATGTTTGCTTCATTTTACTATTATGTCTCATATTGTTTCATGTATTATGTTGCTTTTATATTCATGCAATTTTGATTTTTTTATGATCTGAACACATATTTCATGAGTTCAAATTTTTATTTTAGAGGTTTTGTTTTTTCCGGTCCACTTTAACATGTTGGATACATGTACTCCAGAAAAATGTGATGATGATAATGATGATGATGTTATCTCTGTTTTGTACATGATATAGGTTGCCAGCAGAAGTCCTAGATGCAACATTTGCTCTGTACTGCAAATTATTGGATCCCAGCAAAAGTGATGCAACAGTTGGCCGACACACCATGGCTCAGACTTTGGAGAGTTTTGCCTACACCATGCTCACGCAGCATCCATGTCCAGACCCTGTTCCTGAGAACCTGTTAGAACCCATTTGTATATTTTTTCCATAGACATTTTGTGTTAATAATACATTCTTAAAATCTTTGGGGGGAAAATTGTGCAGTTATGTACTTTTGTGCCAGTTTTGTCCAAAAGCAAAATGAAAAACATTTTTTTAAAAGATTCCATTGAACTAATATGTGATGTCTCACTGGTACTTTGTCTTTATTATTTTATAGGAGGCATCAGCCATGTTTTGTGTGTGAACACTTTCTCACTTGTGTGCTGTAATCACCAGATCTGCTCCTGTGCACATTCGATTTTTCAGCAGTACCTCTATCTGTGCTGTGATTTCTAAGCTAGCAAGAGATCTTTAAATGTAATCAGCAGGTCTGCTCCCTTTTGTTTTCTTGTTGTCAGCACATGTGCATACACATGCACAAAATCCAAGGAAGAAAGAGGAAATGTGAAGGCAGATTAAATCTTTAGGCATTGTCCTTAAACTTGGTAATTTTTCCCATTCTATTTTCTGTCTTTTGCACAATGCAGCTCAAATTTCTTGTTGAAAAGTCGATGAACAGTTATTCATGCTAGCTGCACTAAATATGGATATATTCAGAAGTTTATACTCTGCTACTTCCTGTCTGACTGACTGTTTGTTTCATGTTCTGTTGAAGGTTATCAAGGACTTGTGCCTTTGCTTCAGTGGGTGCTGCTCGGTGGCCTCTGGATAGCTTGACAGGCTTCAGTTATGGCGCGTAGTAAGTAGAATTTTCTGGTTGCCTTTGCTACTTAAGACTGCTATGAAATATTTCCAAGATCTAAAGGCAGGTAAAAATAGTTGTAAGCTACCTGCATGATATCAGGTAAAAGATATGATGGGAAAGATGACATCTCATGTACATCATATAACATAAATGATCCTTTTATTTGAACTCTTTTATTATCAGGTCATGTAATCATCAAACTAAGCTTGTGTTGGTATGTTTTGCATATTTTGAAATTCTTTTGCATACCTGCTCTATATAGATTGAAGTACTGTAAGGGAGGCAAGCATGATATTTTAAAGCAGAGGAATGATCATTCTCTCCTCTCATTTAAATCTCTTGTTAACTGAGCACAGTGCCGAAGTGTCATAGTAGTGTCAGGTAGCTTAAAGTCCCATTGTATTGGCCAATAAGTTTGAGCAGTATGTTGATCAATGACCCAATGTCCTAAATGTTCATCCCAAAACCATTGGTTTCCTGGACCTTCACACACAACTTGGCTGTACTTGCCAAAATGTTGGATGACATTTGCCCAGTTAAGAAAGACCTTTAAGATGGATCATGCTTGGCAGGATGAGGATCTCTAAGAGCAAATGAGAGCAAGTTTTACTGATTTTCTACACTATCCAAGATGATGTTGCTCAAGCAATTGTCTCTTTGAAAAAATGTGTATCAAATGAAGTTCTACTGCAAATAATGCAGAAAAAGGTGATCAGAAGCAGAATATGACATTTAATGAAGCTCAGCATGCTGAAGATCAAATTAGAGAAACCCATTTGTAGGTGCTAAGTGCACCAGTGATACTAAACTTGTATTTTAGCTACAAAGTTGCACTTCTTAGATATTCAAATGTCCATTTTATGTATTACAAGAATCTGTGAATGCTACTATGGTCCTGGCACACCAAACTCAGTTTCAGGAAAGATGACAGTCTTGATGTTCCAGCAGAACTGACAGTGTCACCGAGTGCTGATGGTACAGAGGACCAGGTTATAATCACATATTATTCCCCTTTGTAAATCTGCTACTTATCCACCATTCTTTTAAAAGGGCGTTAAAAACGCATCTTTTCCATGACCATTACTACTAAACACAGCTCACTACTGACCTGCTCTCTCTCACCCATCTTCCATCCTTTTTATATCTCTTTGTTAGTCTGTCCTGCTGATCGATACTCCTTTACTGATTAATTTTTAATGAAGGTTTCTTCATTATCTGTCTGATATAATTATATACCTGTGTGTCTTCTCTGTGGTATTTCATCCTCATCCCTCCCTGTCTTTTTGTTCCCACATACACTATGCATTAACTTAGATTTATTATCAAGGGCTGAGTGCATGTTCCTATATGAACGTGATTATGTGGTACATTTATTCACCACCACCACCACCACCATCACCACTGCTGCCGCTGCCATCATCATCACTGTCCGTTCATCCATCCATCCATCATCAGTTTGACAGGCCTTCCCAAGAAAAATATACTTAAAGCCATTTTTTGAGATGATGGGAAGATAACTGTAGTTGCTAGAAACTCTTTGATTTGATATTGTTGAGGACAATACAATGAGCTTTGTTGACCCACAACCCTTGTATTTTGTTTTATTCTCAGTGTGTGGACTTTCACATGATTGAATACAACAGTGGCCAGTGGTTTCCTACACAAAATGGAGAGCAGCTGTTGAATTCAAAGGTATGTGATTATACTTATCACACAGATTCAAGCACATACTTATGTGCATGTATATATATATACACACAAACATACTAATACATTGCACAAGCAGGCTTGAAAACATGCACACACAAACAAAGCACCCCACACTCTCCCCACCTGCATGCACATAAATGCAAACCTGCATAAGATGTCTGCTTTATCTGTATGTTAAATGCTGTTTGTGTCTATCATCACTCTGTTCATCATTATCAGCGTGGAGCAGTTCATGTAGCCACACCTCTCCATTAATTCCTCTTCACATTTATTGCTGTATTTTGTAAATTGTATGAAATGATGGGAAGCAGTAAATATGTTTTTTTATATGCAGGTGTTTTCATTTGGTATCAAGGGAAAAGCTTCTGGAGAAACAGCTAGTCCTGTGCAGTTTGTTGTGCACACTCAGGATCGACGAGTTGCTGCCAAGAGAGCACAGTAACTTTATTTTCCATCTCCTTTTGCTTCAAAGTTTCTGCGAGCCTTCTACTTTTTTTTTTAGGCATTAAAAGTAGTAGGTTCCAATTGTCATCAATTTTTGATTCACATGACAGTATGCTCTAGCAAATAAATTTTGTTTAAAGATATTTAATAACTTTTTGTGACAGAATAATCAAATATAAAAACAACTATCTAAAAATGTTTTTAAGTGGTTGCAATGAAAATTTTGACTGTAATCAATTTTTTTAAATGTACTATTTTTTTCAAAATAACTTTCAGACATTACCCAAAATCAGAGATCATTGATTTTAGTGTCTTTGCAAAGTACAAACTGTTATGTAACTTTTCAAGCATTTTGAAAGTCTTGGTGATATGTGTGGTCAAGTCGGAACCCCCCAAAATTGCACCGAACAAAAGGAAAATTCTTTTTTAAAAGCCAATTACAGCCAAAATGGTGCTTATATCAGCAATCCAATGCTTGTAATTGTAGATTATTTTATGTGTGAATATGACTACAAAATTTCATTACTGTGGCTTTAACCTAGTTTTAGATTCTTTTCTATAAGTAAACACACCATGGCCAAAAAATACCATTGAAGGAAACAAAGTTTTTCTAATTCATTTAGGTGCAAATTTGGTAAGCATAGGTGTGAACAATTTATTTATTTAACATCAAAACACTCTTTGTCAGCAAAAATGCATCTGAGTTATATGTATTATATGTCAAAGTATCAAAATCTGTTATCTCAAACTCGACCTCGATATCCTAAAACCACTACTTTCTGTAGTGTCCTCATGGGGTCCCCACTTTGACTACACATGTCTCCAAGACTTTCAGAGATATCAATATGAGCATGCTTGAAAATTTGGATAATAGTTTTTACTTTACAAAGACACTAAAATTAATGATATATGATTTTAGGTAGTCTGAAAGTTATTTCGAAAAATTAGTACGTTTAAAAAGAAATCATTGATTACCATAAACATTTTCATCGTAACCACTTAAAAACATGTTTTTTTAGATTGTTATTTTATATTTGATTATTATGTCACAAAATGTTAATAAAAATCTTCAAAACAAAGTTTTTTTGTTTTTTTCTTATGAGTCGTATTAAATCAGAAAACTTTCAGATGCCCTTCAGTGGCCTTTGTAATTAGTCATTGTTAATTTACTGATTGAGGAGTAATTATATCCTGACACTTTTCCACAGGTGTGTGTATTTTGATACAGCATCTGAGAAGTGGGTGAGTCCATTGGGTGTTTGCCAAGTCACCAACAACCTCAACACGGGCACAGATGACTTTGTCACTTGTGCTTGCAGTCACATGACCAGTTATGCTGTAATTGCAGAGTCTTATGACCCAGGAATAGTGGGATACACAGTGTGGTTCTATGTAGCCTGCTTTATTTGTATGGTAAGTGTTTGTGGGCCTACAATTTTTGTTCTTTTATTGTCAGGTACAATATGATTCTGATTCTGCTAAGCTGGAAATGATAAAAACTGAATGACATTTCCAGAAGTAATTTTTTGAAAAACTAAAAACAAAACTGTCAAGTTCACTTCACACACTCTCGTAACATTTGCATATTTTTTTTAAACAAATCTTCCCAAAAGGAATTGAAAATTCAAACATCTTCCTGTAGGGAACTTCACTAATTTAACTTCATAACTTCTGAAATCAAAGCATCAAGTAATGCAACACGTACTGCTATTAGCCCAGAACAATTCTTTATAAATCATGAATTAACATTCTTGTAAAACTACTACAGCAGTACAAAATACACCTAGTTCTATTTCACACCTACTCTTAATCTAAGGCTTTCATGTATTTACATAAAAGGGGGCAAGAGCATCTCTTGGGAATCTTCTGTTATGGAACCATCAAGTCCCATACTACAGAAGTTCACTTTCTGAAAATACTGTTTTTCCACTCTAATCAAACAATTATAACATTATTCACAAGACATATGAATGTGAGTGCCTGGGTTGTCAGCCTTTGCTAAGCCAATGCAGAATGGGAGAACTGCAAGTCCTTGTTGAAAGGTATCTGACCAGCAAAGATGACACACAGATGACCTAGTGAAATTAAGTTGTGTAACATGCTGACATGGGAGTGAGTGCTAGGGTCACCAACACAAGGTAGCCCTAAACCTCTTCATGTCACGTGTGATTCAGCAGACATGGTAGCAGGAGACAGCACAGGTCTAAATTTCCAGTGTGAGGATGATTACTCCATTTCTTTCCCCCAAAGCTTGGACACATTCCACCAGGTGCAGGGGAGGGACACATAGCATCAGCTTTTACGCATCAACAAAATCCTGCCCAATAAACCTCAATGAGGCAAGGCTAAAGCCTCGTACAGAACCACAACAAAGCACATACGTCTCACTGGTTTGATAGTCAATTTCCCAAATGGCCAACAATCTCACTATTATTCCTACATTTTGGTGAGTAGATCTTCACCCACACATTTTAGAAGTTTCCATCAGCTTTACTATCATAACGTTATAGCCACATTATAGTACATTGACACATTTGTTGAATTCCCCCGCTAACATTAATCCAACTCCACTACACACTGCTAGTAACATTGCTGCTTTCTACTGAGTTGAGCAGTTTATGACCATTGTATTGTCAAATATCATTTTGAATCATATTTATACATTTATATGTATGTGTGTGTTCAGACATGTTTGTGTGTTAGTATATACAAATATAGAATGTGTATGCAATGCAAAGATAATAACCCTGTCATTGTGTGTTGCAGGTCAGTCTTGCAGTAGAGCTTGTTGTTCACCACCTGTGCATTACAAATCCCACTTTTGCTGCCTGTCTTTTGCAGCACTTCTTCTTCTCCATACTTGTAACTCAGGTAGTTCTTGACAGAATTCCCAGACTTAGCTTAAAGCTATCCTTACAGGTGGATTAGAAGGGTTAGAGGTGTGTCAACTATACCAACTGAGGAGGCAAAATATGGTTTGGCCTAGATTTTCTTGGGAATATGAAAAATGGATTTATTTAAGGAACTTCAGGATTGAGAACAAAGGACACTAAGTTAAATACACATGAATAGTTCCTCAGTCCAATGTATAACAGGAGTGGGTGAACAAGCAAAATTCACTTTAGCATAATATTTATGTGTATGTGTCTGTGCATTATAGTTGTATGTATGCATATGGGTGCATATGTAACATCTGCATGGCATCTGTTACACATGCATCCATGACATACAGAACCAGATATCTTGTACACGTATGAACACAAACAACTGAGCATTCTATTTTGTTTGCGTAGATGTGTTTGGTCATTGACACCTATCTGAGTCCAGGTGAGATCCTCACCCCCAGCACCAGTGCTGATAATTATAGATGTATTGTCATGGGCATTTTCCTTCACTACTTCTTTCTTGCTCAGTTCACATGGATCATGACACAGGTAACTACCAGTTCCTTGCACTTTCATGCATTAAAATGAAGTGAAACGTACACCTGAGAACTGAGAATATATCTTATATAGCTGCACACCGCCATTTATATTTCACTCCTTTTTATGTTTTTTCTGCTTATTTTCAGGCAATCAATTATTGGAAGACATTAGTTCTGAATGATGAACACACAAGAAGAAAGTATGCTT
Organism: Marisa cornuarietis; assembly: GCA_004794655.1. Classification (NCBI taxonomy): domain Eukaryota; kingdom Metazoa; phylum Mollusca; class Gastropoda; order Architaenioglossa; family Ampullariidae; genus Marisa; species Marisa cornuarietis. Next base: position 838,474 of record SMMW01000596.1, read on the forward strand.
TATTCTTCCTACTTGGATGGGGTAAGTTGGAAGAAACATTTTGTAAAGTGATATAATTAAGCAAACTCATGAGAATTAAAACACATGCAAAAGTTATGTGCTAATGACTTGGCTAAGTTTATTGGATGAGACTGTTGCTCAAAATGTAAGTCATTTAAATAAAATCTCCGTGATACACCTTTAAATGAGAGTTGTTGCAGATAAAGCGCATGATGTGAGCAAAAATGGTCATTTATAGAGATCTGTCAGTGATTGTGATGGGGGCAACAAACAAGAGCTTTTTCTGTTCATGACTGTTCAATGAAGTGTATTAACATTTTCATCAGCTTTCAAAATGTCTCAAACGCCATCAATTTTGAATAGCTTCACAAGAAACTAAAGTTTTGCAAACAATGATTTGCCTGTTCCAGGCCTGCCCATGGCTGTCCTTGCACTCTTCTATGCTGTCACCTACAATGTGTACAAATATACGACAAATCTACACGTTGACTATATCTACGGTGATGTTAATTACAATGGTGATGTGTGAGTTTCTCCTGAATTGGTTTTAATTTTATGTGTGTGTGTGTGTGTGTGTGTGTGTGTGTCACCTTGGCACTCAAACCGCTCTGTTTTTAGTTTTAAATTTATAGTACTTCAACGAGTAAATCATATTTGTGAATGGAACATATTTGAAGCAAACACATCTTTTTCAATCTTTTTTGGCATACTGTTAAATATATTGTGAATAAAACAAGACAGTTAGCTATTGGTGGGTGCCAGACCAGTTGAATACATTGACCTTATTTCTCACGGGAAAAAAAAGTGATCAGAGCTCAAACTGAACGGCATTTGACAGCCTTCCAGAATAGATTGTGGCCAAGTGCCTAGGTACCACTGTGTGTATATGTGGGGCATGTAAGTTAACACCAAACTGCATGCCTTCCAATGCATATTTGGTAACAGTAGTAACTTGATACTAGCACATATAGTCACATCACCATATCAACATAGCAGAGGATATTGAGAAATTTAAGACATCTTGACTTTGTGAAAATAATTGCAATGTATTAACACTCTGCCATTTTCATCACCTTTAGTACATTGAGCGTACCATTTTTTTTAAAACAGGTGTTTCATCACAAATGCGTATGCTACTATTGGTGGCATCATTGCCCCAGTATTGCTGCTGCTGCTGGTACCATGTGTGGTTTTTGTCAAGGCATTTCAGTTGTTACCACAATGGCAGGCTTATGATGACATCTACCACTACCGTTACAATGCTACAGGTATAAAACAAACATTTAAGAGATAACTGGTATTAGATAATATTTTGAATATCAAGATAATATTAATTTATATTACAATATCTTAATATTAGATAATATTATATTAGATATATTATTATATATTATGAGATTCTTCCTTAGTATTAGAGAATACCAAGCTTTGCACATTCACTTCAGGTCACCAATTTTGTGTGCCTGCAGTACCAACAGGAGGAGGCTGTTGTTTCAGCCACATGGCTTGTAAATGTTGCTGGGTGTGAGGAAATGTGACTAAAAGTGGGTCGGGATGGTGTTCTGGGCTGGTGGGTTTGAGTGTGTGATGGTGGTGTTGGTGCTGCTCAGTGCAGTATCATTGGTTAGTTGTAACTTAAGTCAGCTGCATAATTGCTGTTTGGAACAGATAAAGCGGGACGTTCTCTTTGTCTGATGCAAGGTGGCTGATGTTTTGAAGGTACTTGTGTTGGGTTTTTGTGTCAGAGGTGCGGCTGCTGCTGGTGATATGGTGTTTAGTGACGCTCATGTGGTTGTGGGGTGGTCTCCATATGGTGTATGGGCAGCTGTGGATGCTGGTTCTCTATTGCATTTGCAGTATACTGCTGGTGAGTTTCCTTCACACTCATTTTTTTCTAATTGATGTTGATTTGTGTACAAGATGCTCTGAGGCCATGGTTACTTAATTTAAATTTTGTTGAAATAAAAATACATACACAAAATGTAGAACTGTGTTTTTTCACAGGGTTTACTAGTATTGGTATTGTACGTCATCCTTCGCAACCCATGGCTGATGCGCTTTGTTCCTGGATACCAGAGGTCTCCTTCTCCAAGCTACACAGATGTGGATTTTCTCCCACCACCCAGCATACAGTACCAAGAAAATATGCATGTCAGCATGGCCAGCATAAAGGGCTCTCATTCCTCTCTGATTAACGAGGTATTCTGTTATGTAATCTAAATTTCTCTACAAGTAACTCCCATGCAGAACCAACACTTAGATGATGCAGTACATGAATAGGATGCTGGGGAGATGACAGTCACCACACAATGTGCTGTCTATGGCTAATTTATTTGATAATCCTTTTTCATCTCTGTTACACAGTGATATTCCATATCCACAGAGGGCATTTTTTACAGTATATATGTTAAAATCAGCTGTTCAAACATGTTTATATTTTGATTTAAATCATCCTGCATGTCTTGTTCAAAGAAGAATGAAGAAACATATATATTAATGGACAAAAGGGATTTTTACCTCCCCTTAATAATTTAGTGTTGGTAATCTGTTCATAAAAAAATACTGGTGAAAGATAATGAAATTAAGGTTCAGGGAGTGACTGGATTCAATGATTATAATCTTGCCTAAGATCATGCAGTATCACAACCAAAGCAAGTCGAACCCTCTGTGCTGACCAACAAAACTGAAGAAATGACATGAAAAACACCAAAAACACTAGCTAACAATAAGATGCTATGGTAGGATACTGTGTTGTATTATACAGAAATAGAACTCAAGTGGCAATGACCACGCTTATGAGGCTGCTTAAAACTTTGGTTGTCTGTTGCAGAGGTGGGAACAAGCATCTCCTGTCTCACAAGGTGAGATGAGGGTTCGACGAGCTCTCCCATCACAGGTCTACGTCAATCCTCCATTTGCCACATTTTCCTCTACAACATCCAGCAACCTTGACCCTCAAGACTTTGATGACATCCTTCATGCTCTGAAGAACCGACAGAGTTACACACCTTCTGAAATATCACGCAGTGTTGCTGATAATGATTCCCAGCTATCTACAAAATTGGATGGCTGTGACAAAAAGAGGATTAACATTGCTGACACACATGTGTAGCTACCATGGAATGTGGAGTTTCAATTAAAAAATAAAAAAAGGAAACAGAATTTTAAAAAGCTCAGTTCAGGATCCATTTACACATTTTGGGATGGTGTGTAGACACATCCTTGTTACATTGCAATGAAACATGATCACAATTATTTCCTAGACTGATGTAACAAATATTTCATTACACGTCACTGGTGCACTATAATTCTTAGCTTCTTCCTTCAGACAATGCTTGGAGAAAAATTGTTTTTGGTGTTTGCTGGCTGCCACATAGATCTTACCAAGTTTGTACCATTATAACTTCTGGTAGAATACGTTCTTCATCACATTTTGTTAACTCTAGTTGCCAAGCAAAAGAGCATGGTTAACAAATTTTCAATTAGTGCACTAGAAAGAATGGAAACACCTTACAACAATGCCGGGGTATCAACAATTAATATGGCCTGTGGTCATGTGTCAGAGTATCCTTTTAAATCTTACATTCTACAACAATTGTTGGCCGAATAAACTTGAAATCTTTATATGCACAACCGAGACTGTATTTTTCATAATACAACCTAAAGTATTGTGAGACCTAGTAATGGAGCAGGGAAGATTTACTGATAAATATTTTATGCAGGCAAAGGTAACTGGGCCCTTTGGACATATTTGTTTTTATTTGACCAAGTTTTTTTGTGTTAGTTTCCTTGTGGACTTAAATATCATAGCTACCATGTTTTATAAACCAGTCTTAAATAGTCTTTTGCTATTTTACATTTATAATGCCTGCAAACATTACAGGAAACTGGAGATGGAACAGAAAGAAACATTTGTTTTATATATATATATATATATGTCTTTAACTAAAAGCAATTTTGTTTTTGAGTAGCTATTTTCAAACTTCAAAAAAATGAGCTGCTCATAAAGTCTACATTAGATATGCACATCTACAAATTCACAAAAACAGTTCTTGATGCATGATTCAGTATTTTTGCATGCAATGCTTCTAAATATAAAATATTCAGGAGCAATATGTATGGTTGTGTTGGTGACCTGTAAGAATACATTGCCTCGATCACTGTATTGCTGCTTTCTTCAAGAATTAGATCCCCACTTCCATTTTCTTTTGGTTTTTTTTCTATTTTTTCCCATTTTATCAGATTATTCTTCTACAAGAATTCCAGTCAGAAGAATCACCCATACTTTAGAATCATTTTTCATGTTTATGTGCGTTAAGAAATGTTTTTTATTACATGAAATATTTTGTATCATGCATAATTCAGTGTTGCAATAAAAACTCTGCTCATGGAGAGTTTATTCTACGTAGTCACACAGTACTTAATTCTTTTCATAAATTTCTTCATGCTTGAGAGCTGAAGATGAATCTTTCCCATACTGACCTGTCATACCCCGCTGATGTCCTCATCCTGATAGGCAAAGCCATCACTGTATGGTTGGTTGCTATTTTGGAGTCGGTGCATATTTTCATGAGCTATTACTTTTTGTTAGCATTATTTCATATCTAACACTGAACATTGTCTCTCTTAATTCTTGATGGGTGATACCAACTTTGTTACTATTTGTATTGATCTTTGTACTTTTGCACGTGGGTTTTGCACTGTACACCATAATTCCCCAGACCTTTTAATCAGTAGTTTTGACTCAAGAGTTCCCTTGCCCTTTCGCAAAATGAATCAAGGTGGCATTCATTGTGAAAATAGCTATAGCAGTCTTGCTATATCTTGCAAAGAAATGCCACTTTTTCAGATTTCTGTTAGGGAGCTGCCATGGTATGTGCATGCTGTTCCTTTTTTCAAGCATTTAGAAGTTTTAATAATAATAATAGTGAAGATTTTTATAGCGCATATTCACACTCATAGAGAGCATGCTCTTAGCCCTTTGAGTTTTGAGCAAATTATATCTAACACAGTGATAGTTGAGGGGGGCATCACAACTAAAAGGTTGAGAAACGCTGAATTAGACTGTAATGTTAAAATAGTTTTGTTATTAAATACAGTTTTGTACTATTGTGGGGTAATGTTCACACATGACTAGTCTCCCTATCAAAAGCTCAATATTGACAGAAAAGGGAAACGTTTGGTTTTCACACGTACAAGAGACTACATAAAATATTTTCAAATAAAACATTTCTGCAGACAGGAAAGAAGCAGCAGAACAACTAAATAAGGAACATTATTGTATCTGTGGTTTATGATAAACACTTTAAGGTTCTCAATTTTAAGTTCCTTCCTTGTTCGTAGGCTTTTTACTTATTGCAACTTGTTGATCTCAATTTAAGGTGCTTTCATTTTACTTTGCAAACATTACTAGAAAATTTACACGTAAAAGTAAAAACTAGAAGACAATGAAATTCTGACGTGTGAAAATTTCTAGTGTACCATTTTTGTTTGATGTGTGCGAGAAAGACCTTACAGATGTGTTATGCTCAAGTGTTCTACGTTTTGTGAGGTAACTATTGTTGCTACCTTTCATTTTAGTATTGAATCTTGCAGTGTTTGGCACTTTTGAGTGGATGTGTGTACATGCATGCATGTACATACATATGTTTTTTTACATAAAGCATAAAACATGCAGCTAAAACACTGCACCTTGCCTGTTTTTATCTTCCCAGATATCTTCAGACATTACTTGAGCACTGTGTGGTGCTCTCATCAGAAAATTATAATTAAGCATGCATAATTACTGAGCAGTCTCTTTTTCAGTTAATATCGATGTTAAACCACCGAAAGTTTACTTTAACATCTCTTTTTGAACATGTTCGCATTTGTTAAATTATCTAACAATCACCCTTCTAAAAATTTATAAAATCACACTCAATCCAAATGGTCATGCTTCCTTACTGTTTAAATCACCGCAACGCCTGTAGGAGTAACATTTGGTCATTTGTTGTTAGAAGGATTTGATACTCTCGGCTGATTTTGCTTAATAAAAGTTTGTAGCAATCTTTGTTTATACAATCCGTCTTTTAGTGCTTTAGTTTTTTTTTTTTAAAGCAGCAAATGCATTCTCTCTCATCCTGTGTATAAATGTAGGAATGTTGTTCAGTTTCACATAATTGTGACTGGTGATCTAATGAATCTCAACATGCAGTCGGAACAAGAACAAGATGCATTAGTTTTCACTTTTGTATTTAACATCAGTAAAATGTATGCAATTGAAAAGTCACTAGTATTTAACATCAGTAAAATGTATGCAATTGAAAAAGTTGCTAATTTTGTTTAGTGAAGACAGCACTGCTTGGTAAGGTTTGGAAAAAACCCAGCAAAACAGTCTTTGTTCTTGCCTCTAATGCTTTATGTAAATTCACATAAAGGCATTTTTCTTGAGTCCTATTAGTCAATGCTAAGCCCTGATGGCTTTGAACACACGTGGGCATGGTTAAAAACTGATTAATGCTTCTACAAAGCTTTCTTGAGTGCATTTTTGAAAAAAAAAAGCAGTAGTTGCTGTGCAACAGCTAAGCAATATGTTCTGCAAACCTTTCCTTAACATTTCCTTAGAATTTTCTCCTCAAACTCTCAAGGTTTAAACTACAAGGATATGATCTGAAATACACACAACACTGCTTCTGTAAATCAGCATTTGACAAATTAAAAAAATAGCATACACTGTATGGTGTACTCTCCAACTCAAAAGATAAATAGCTTTCCAACAATCGGTTTTGTTTAGCTTTGAAGTGTAGAAAATATGTTCTTATATTTAACAGAAAAGGCCTATAGATTATATACAATTTACAAAATGCTTACAAGCTCAACAATCAGACACAAAAATGTATAACCACTACTAACATCACCTTTATAGTCAATTTAGGCCTGTGAGAATAAAATGTTAGAGGGTTAGCAAGTCAGAATCCAGATCCATAGGTTACAGAGTTGCATAGAGATACTGACATTAATAGTTATTGCTGCTTCACAACACTTGCACCAAACTCTCTTTCAAGCCCAATTCCACAATCTTCTGCACAAAGGACGTTCTCTTGCTATCAATCCTGATTCACATTTTGGGGGGTTTGTTTCATTTTTGAATTCAGTCACACACAAGTGACAAGCGTACAAGCGATAAAGTAATCCATTTTCCTATTCTTGTCCAACCGTGTGCTGGCAGACCCTGTAAACACCCAAAATTGAGGACTATCATTCTGATATGCAAACAAGTCACTATGATCATCGCATTTCCTAAAAAAATACTCTGCCAAATAATCCGAAACTCCCCTTATAATCAGAACTTGAAAATCATTCATCTCCAACTGTTGTGGCACAGCAACACTGACAAAGCCAGAGAACTACATGCCAAATACTCAGTTTAGAATCAGCAAGTAACACAACCATACAGTTAATGACCCAGGCTGTAAGCAAAAGATCAAGGTAATGTGCAGACTTTGTTCCATGTATCAACTTGCCTTCAACAAGGCACAGAGTATTGTGAGATTTCTTGATAAAATATCTGCTGCGCGAGAGCTGCTGTTTAGCTGGCTGATCAGTGCGCCAGTATTTTGCGGGTATCAAGGCCAGTTTTCACGGCAGCTGTACCTACACTAACCAAAGAGAGAGGTCAAGTCCTCAACATTCTGAGATCCCTTGAAGTTGCATTAAGCAGTGGTTTCCCCGCTTTACAGCATGAAACATTTCCCTTCATAAAACTAATTTTGCCAATCCACCATGTTCCTAAACAGGGCATCAAATCATCTTCTATACAGAGAGCAACTAGGAGATAACGCATGTTGTCGACACTGTCATGTTCCATTTTACGATCTCCTGGACTATGGGACCTGTTAGAATAAAACACCTGTCTGAAAATATGGTTTTATGTGCAGCCTATTGGAGGTGGATTTAGGTTTCGCTGATCTCACCTTTCACACACAAAAATAAACTGCAGTAGGGTAAAGGGGTTAAAATATACTGCCTACTACTTAACTCTTACTTCATAACCATCATACAGTTTTAATCAACTCTCTTAACCTTTAAAAATGTCTTCATGCTTTGTGCAAGGGATCTGCTTCCTTAGCTATAAAATGATATGTAAACAAGTTTTTATAAAACCCCACAAAAGCTACCTGTGGTTATAGTAAGTAAATTACACAACTAATGTGGTTTTCACTACAACAAAGCACAATAACAGGAAGTGTGATAAAGTGTATATACAATTTCACAACAAAAACAATAAAAATAAAGGCATCATAATAGAGAGCAAGAAAAAGTGTGCTATGCAGTATGGCATTGGTAATGAATATCACAAGACTAACAGCATTTCTAAACCAACAAACATAAAAGGATAGTACTTTTCGTTCTTCCTCGTGCATACAAGTATTCATGAGAAATGGACATGTCACAAAGTGAAGTTTGGTAATTTGAAGATGCATCCCCCTATTCTGCAAGCAGAATGACAGCATCAGGAGTTGGTGGGCAGGACGCTGCCTAATTTTGCCAGTTTCTACCTGAAAGTTAGTTTATGTGTGTATTTACTGGGATTGGTGAAGGTTAGCATCAGGATGGTGGTTAGGAGTTAAAAGAAGGGAGAGTGATGATGGTGGTGTTAATCTACCAAGGACATCCACATTCTGATGCCGTTTATGGGGGTACTGGAAATTTCATATTTTTATCGGGTTTTGTGGGTTCTTCTTTTAAACACATCAGATCTGACTGCCTCATATACATGTACAATGGAGTAGGAAAAAAGAAAAAGAGAGAATGCACATGAACAGCCACAGTAAAAGACACTGAAGTACTAATTTATGTTTGTATGATATTTAAATGTACTTTATAGCAGGGTACTAGTGAAAGACATAACTCTTAACACGACAGTGCTAAGCAAGCCTCATAAAACAACCACAAAGACTTAAATAAAAATTAGCATTAATAGTTTAAATTTAAAAAAAAAGAGGGGGGGAGTAGGATTTAAGTAAAGCTCAATTCCACATCGTGGACTGCTACAACTACTTCATTGACACCATGGAAGCTTATGCTGGTCAGTTCAATGCAAGAGAGTAGTAATTTCCCATAAATAAATGCACAAATATGTAAAGCGAAGGTTAACTCCTTGGACAAGTTTGCTTTGTACAATTCTTATATTGACACAGTTAACTATTCAAGCAGGAACACAACACTGTTCAACAACCACAACAAGTGTTAACAAGGCTGGAGCTGCCAGGATGTCAGTCACAGATTTGCCAATTGTTATGAGCTCATGTGACCAAAGCAGCTACCACATGCATTTACATGATAACAGTGTGACAGCTAAACCAAGGCCTACGGATGTTCTAAGTGTTTCGTGACCAGCACAACTTTTTGTGACATTTTTGGTCTATGCCCCTGGTCGCAACCGCTGAATGCTAGTCACATATGTAACATCTATTTCTGGCTAAATTCAACAAACCTATCTCACTGCCTCACAGGCAAGGATGTGTGGGAAGAGGGGAAGACAAGCTTCTGATAAAGTAACTCCTTCACAACAGAGGTTATGGACAGGGCAAGAATGGAGTATACTTTATGCTGGCGCAAACTACAGCGAGTCAGCATCTTTGTCTCTTCAAGAGTCTGGCCTCAACATGTAACAGGTAGAATATGATGAGCAGGTGAAGTGAGACGAAGAGCTTTACAAAGCTCAGTACTAAAGCATTTCTCAGCCTGTCCAGTCATCAGGATAAACACAATGAAAAACAGAACAAGTGATTTAATAATAACACACGGGCGAGGAACTCTGGCTGACAGCATTTGTTAGCCACACACACAAAGCACCATGGGAAGTCTTGCATGAGTGTCTGCTGCCAAATTATGCACGTAGCTTCTAAATAGGGTCTGAAGATTTGTTATGGCATGGCTCTGTGTCAAAGAGAATATCAAAACAACATTAAAATGTGGGGAGACTGTGTAAAAATTCTGTTTATATCACAAAGCAAAACAAAAAAATAAACAACAAAAAAAAAAGAATAAAAATAAAAACAAAAATCTTTCTTGAGTACATAATGACAAAAAGGGTGCAAAACTGTTTTCCAGCTCTGGCCATGTTAAGGAGACCAACCTTGCAAAGCACAGTAACCTTAGCACAATGCACAATCTGTTCACATCAAAGCAGATCTTCCAGACAGACAAGGTCGGTATTTATGGCCTTTATGGGGCGTTGATTGCCGAAATAACAGATTATTGCCCTTTGCTGGTCATCCGTATGCAAGTGAAAGAGAAATGGTCACGAAAGATTTGCTGCTTTTAGTTTCTGAAGGGCATTTGCTAGCACCCCAAGTGAGTCAGTAGTTGCATTAAAAATACCACAGCCTGGTTCCTTGCTCTGCCAACATTACAGCACACAGAACAACAGAAAACGAAGTAAGATCCATGTAGCACAGTGTCCATGGCTTCTACCATTCGCCTTTACATTCTGATTGCTGCCCTTTTTACACATTTCCACTGTTCTCCACTTTCCTATCAACCTGTTCATTATTTGTTATCATGACATGTTTACATCCAAGAAATATGACAAAGAGCAAAGGGTTCTCCCTTATGTTATCTGCTGATGGGCTGATTCTGCCAGCCGTGTCAGACCCTGTGTCAGAGAACATCTTACAAAGCCAGGATCAAATGTTTTAAACAAGTCATACTGTCGCTTTGCTGAGAGACTCAAGGCTACATTCTGCCACAACAGTCTTGTCAAGAGAACGAGGCTGTCTTTTTGCGGGGTCTCTTTCCCAATGAACCATCCAGCAAATATGAGAGATCTACTTTCTGTTTCCCTGGGATGGCAGCCAGCATTTTGACAAGCAGCTTGTTTAATCGCTCCTTCTTTGCATTCCTCTGAAACAAAAATCTGCATGATCAGTTCTTCACAACATTTGCAAGGTGATATCTACAGATATAAACAACATCGAAAAAATAACAATACTGTCAACAATTGAAAAGAAATTCTAAAGAATGGGGCAAAAGATACTATACCAGCCATCATCATCACCAGTTAATCTGGACTTTTTCTTAAATGGCTTGCTGTTCTTTATCATTATATTACATATGGAGCTTCCATTCTGAGGATCAAGCAACAAAAATACACAACCAAGTGAGTCTTACCTGCTTCTCATCACTGGCATCTGATGCTTCTTCATCAGCCTCCTGATACTGCCCAGTCTTCCCAGCCTCCTCCTGACTGCCATCTCCACTACTTGCTGCAGACGACAACGTTGCAGACTTGCGGGAGATGCTAGTGCTGGAGCCAGAGTTACTTGGCCGCTCACTTGTGGCACGCTTCCGGTACTCCTCTGGTATCTCATGTGGCTACAGACAAAGATAAACAATTTTACGACGGCTGATAGCAACAGATCATTATGTTTAAAGACTGCACTTTAATAAATTAAATAAGAATAAAATTAACAGGCAGGTATGTGGACATGGGTATGCAAAACTTATGGGTGCATGATTGCATAAGGTCAAGCATTGTCATGCACATGCATAGAGTTGAGACAAAAGTTTTCTACTTCTTTCTGCCACCACTCTACTGTAACAGCTTGCTCTATCTTTAACAGAGGAAAATGCTCCATGTACTAAATATTTTATACTAATTTGAATATTCATAATGGGAGATTGTGAAAAATTTCTGTGAAAATTTTGTTTCAATATTTATTTCTTAACCATGTACTGACCAAAAGACTTTTTTGTTACCTAGGTTTCTCTTTATTGCACCTTAAAAATGCTGTGTATTTTCATACTAACAGAGACAAATTTATTAGGAAATGTATCCCATCTAAATACTGCATGAAAGAAATATAAACTATCTAAAGTACTTACTGAAAATGTTCTTTTTGGATTCAGCCTTGTTTTGTACCTTTCAAAGCAGTAGGACTTTGTATTTATTGGGTACCTGAAGAGATTAAATATTCTGTATCAAAAACCAGCCACAGTTTTCCCAACACGCAAGTTGATTTCATTTATACAGAATCCACAAAATGACACATAATAATAATAATAACAACGGTGTTAGCTTTTATAGCACGGTATCCCAGCCAAAGCAAGGCTCTTCGTGCATTACAAATGCAAAAACACAAGACAGACACATGCTGATCTTACTAGTCTATCTCCTTCAATTTTTTTCTGAATTAAACAGTCTCCTTAATAACCCTCTTTACATTCAAAGACATAAAGAAGAAATCAAAACAATGCATTACCTGTGTTTGACTATCTTGTAGAAGAGGTGTGCAGTTTTGTCAACACGGTATTCACAGATGTAGATGTCCTGAGGCCTAACACCCAGAGGCTTGCCCTTGCAGTAAGTGCTGAGATCCATCACCACACATTTCCCAGCCACCTGCTCCAGTGGTGCTATCTCATACGTTGGCATCCGGAACACCTGAAACACGCAAATGTCAATGTTGTCTGAAATCTCCATTTACATATCATTTGCTCTATGGTCAAGAACTATTTCCAGATATATGCTGATCTTGAGTTAGCTGTGCCGCAGCTGTGACGGTTCCAAGATAAAACTCACAGCAGAGAATCAGAACACCCTTGAACAGATCTCTGTTACAGCCTTCCCCTCGAGAGCCAGTGCGAAAGACCATGATTTCTCGCCAGTCACAATGTTAAATCCCATTTGTGAGGATCATCCTCTCTCACGATTGGTCAAGCATACTTACACACTTGGTTCCAATCCTTCTGCTACCTCGCTACATCCAATCACTACCTAGCTAACACGATAGACAGGTGGTCACCCTGACTTACCACAGCCTACTGGACTTCTTTTTTTATCCCCCTCCCACCAGTAACGCAATCTGTGACTGTGGCACCATCCTGTTTGGCTTCCTATTCACCCCCTTGTGCCCAGTTGATCGCAATAACAAGTGCTGCTGTCCTGTACTAGGTATACCGCAGCCTTACAACTAACTGCGGTATTCTGGCCTACAGTCACTGCTGGTCTTCACTCTAAGAGATCTCCTGCAGCAATAACTGCCATTCCCCATTCCAATCTGCACTGGGTACTGACGTAACCGGCCAGCAATACCCAACCCAACTGATTCCAGGGGAGAACGGCGGTGAGACATACCTGGCCTTTTGTCCACCGAACAGCCTGGTACCCTTCAATGGCGACTGTTGTTGTAACGCCGCCTCTCCTCTAGCCCGTTCCCACAGCTACCTATTTCACCTTATGATAGTCCGTTTAACAGCGCGTTTGCTCGACTCGTGTAGGAAGTAAAAGTGCGACACCAACACTAAAGCCCTATTTTTAGTTATATCATGACAGCATCCTGCAGGCAACCAGAATAAGGCGCTATAAAAATTCACTGTATTATTATTATTCAAGATACCTTTTTTTGTGCTGTGAAGCTGAATCATCATTTTTCCTCTGAGTCATACCAACATCAAATTTTTAAAAAGCAATATCCACAAGTTTTGAATAACAGCAGCGCTGTCTTTTTTAAAAAAAATTTCCTTTTATTATAAAGAGGCAGTTTTAAGTATTGTTCTTGGTTACAAATGTCTTTAAAGAAACAGCTCCTGTTGGTATACAGAAACTAAATGAAAATGATTCTCTGTAACAATGACACGATGCTAATACTGAGCTGAATTAAAACAGACTATATCAATTCATGCAGCCTGCTGTTTTCTGTATCTGCCTTCTCATGAGTTTCTATGGGAGTTACAAAAACGAGGAGGGATAACTGCTTGACAACTGGCAACAGTCATCGTTATCTCCCCCTTTTGCTCAGAACATCATGCTGCTGTGTCACTAATGTTGCCCATTAAGCTTGGCTCAAGTGAAGCAAAAGATAAAAAGTTGACAATGAAATCACAAGTAGCAGAACAAATGAATACCAGTGAAGCCATGTACCCTGGCTAATACTTTACAAAGTTAACAGCAAAACTATGTGGAAGAAGTGGGAGGAGGTGACTTGCTTTACCTCATTGCAGAAGAATTTTCTTGTGGGCTCATGGAAGGTTTCTTGAGGTCGAACATATGGAGTTCCCATGACAAACCGCTCTCCCCTGTGAAAAGTTTCAGAAAAATAGAAGTCAAGATGTGCACCATTTACTCTTGATACTTTTGTTAATTTACCATCCACAAACCTGGAGCCAAAATCAGGAAACAAATGCAGACACGTGTTCTTTGCCAAAAATATTTCCTAAAAATGTCTGTAACTTGTACCCCTACCTCTGGATCGTTAATTAATACTTTTTGCCAATACAAGGGATAAGGGTATACTAAACCTAGACACATACCCTCAGCCAATTACTGTGTAAAATTAACATCTCAGCTGTTTATAAAGCTCTGGATCTAAACTGGCAAACTGAGCCAAACCTGTGACAAACGGCAACTTACTTGTTGTTTTTCCATAGCTCCTCTACACGGAAGATATCCATTTTGTCAGGGCTAGTGGAGGACACAAGACGCTGAGATGACCGTACACTGTTGCGTTTAAAATCCCGCATGAGGTAAACACAATCACCAATGGCTATCTGCAGGTCCTCACGCATAAGCGTCATATAATACTCTCTGTCTTTCTCTGCATCTTCAGGTTGTGGTATCAGCTTGATCTCCTGGTCACAAAAACCAGTTTGTAAAAATAACTGCAAATCTGATGGCCAGTCTCTAATAAAGCTCCATTCCGTCTCTACGGCTCATTTTAGACCAAGTCAAAATCTTCAACAACATCTGAGAGCTCCCTTATTGCCTTGACATAAAATTTCAGAAGGTATTGTGGATATTTGACTGGCATGTCAAATCAAAGAATGTAACATACTTAATCACCAGTCAAGTAGTCAAGTGTATGATTGTGGAAACATGTTATTATCCATAAGAATTCAGATGAAACAAACATTTCAAAATGCATGAACCAGATAACTAACCTTGTCATATGCTCGAGGCTCACACTGTTCACACAAGTAGTGTTCTTCTGAGCCACTGACTTGCACACAGTCACAGTGCTGCCAGATCTGGAACAGTCCAATACATACATGCATGCTATCTACTACACACAGCAGGGATCAGAGGAAGACAATTTCTGCTCTCTCTATACTTTTACCAATATGACTAAAATATTTCCTTCCTGTTACAGAAAATACTGAAAAAAGTTATAGTCCTCCACAACTGGCACAGATTATGCAAAAAACTGGATATACTGTTATATTATTGAGCTGGCATATACAAATCCGAGACATTTGTTTCTACAAAGACTGAAGGCTGTTTAACGAACAGCGCTGGCAGCTCTTGCAGTCTTTTTGAACATCAGAACTACATGCTCAAAAATATCTGTCCAATCCAAAATATCTGCTCTGGCTTCTCTCTCCACTGTGCAAGAATATGTAAGCTGTTAATTTGAAAAGACAGGCACTTACAAGACATTTTTCACACTGGATCATTAAGCCTTCATCACGGAAGACCCCACAAATGCAACGAATTACTTCCTCTTCCTCCTCTTCTTCTGTAGGATCTGTAAGATTACACAACCCATAAAACAAGGTCAAAAGATATGCTTCTCCTCCAACAACCCATTCACCAGCAAAGACCATTTTTAACTTCAACATTTGGAATTATCTCAACAAAATTTCATGGTTTAGTAAACAAAAAGTATGGTGTTCTTCTATTATAATGAATACATTTTAACACAACGGCAGCGCCCTGGCACATTTGATTTCAGCTGAGCAGAAACTACTGCATTCAAAGCTGATTCATTTGCAGAGAAGCTTACTATAAAATCTACTTCTCCTTGAAGGAAAGAAGCATGCTTGAGTTACCTAAGGTCTCACTTATGCAAGATGTCTTCCTTGTGTTATTTCTAGTTCTCAGCAGAAATGACAGTCAAACTCTATAGTAAACTACTGTCTGATAAAGGTAACATAATTTGAAGAAGGAGACAATATATTTTTTTTATCTAAAAGTAATAATCACCTTGAAACTGATGTCGTATGAAAAGAGATGTGCTCAGATACAAAGCTTTACATGCTAATATCTAAAGTAAGCTATTGTGTGCCTTCTTTTTTTGGGGACAGATAATGGCTCTAGCATTCAGAGAAAACTGAAGTATATGCCATATAGTGGGAGACACCCTTAAGTTTGCTTACTGAAGCACCCTCAAATTCGTGAACAGATTTACACATAATTCCTACCTTTGGTTTCCGGCATGTCTATGACATCAACTTCTGAACAAGATGATGATACCGCAGTCCCTTCCCCAGCAAGATCTTCTACCTTTGGAACAGCTTCTGCCCGAGCGGTGTGGAAGACTTTCCGCAAACGAGCTATGACCTTCCCCATCTCGGATTTCTTTCCACAATATGTCTGTTGAAAACCATACTGCCTTACGTTTCTTTCAAAACATGTGACAGGTTAAAAGACTACATAAAAGATTGCAAACTGGACAAATGCACCACCAAATCTTCTGAAGTTTACAAGCTGTGCCTGTTACTTTGCTTAAATGATGCTGTCATCAACCTGCTGGTAGGACAAGGCTTTTCTGTCTGGACATCACAGAATGTTGCTCAATAACTTATAGGTATTTCTTTGTCTGACTTTATTTTAGCTAGTGCCTGTGTAAAGGAAACACTCCACTGTACCTCTACGTTTTTGAAGAGACGAAGAAAATCGGCCTCAAATGTTGCAAGATCTGTGTAGTGGCCACGCTTGATGTTATTGCGAATGGTGCTCAGGTCAATGGGGTCTGAGATCAAGCGGTAATAATCTGGGTACCGCTTTCGTGAGGGAAGCTGCATTAGCTGGGTAGCCATAATCTTTCTGTCTTCATCTGTAATAAGCACAATTGTATCCCTGATTATCTGGATAAAAGCCTTCATCCGTTGAAGAACAAAACAAGGCACAAGCTGACTTTTAACACAATGAAGACAAGCTACTTCAATGTGAGGGGCACCTCGAAAGTGTTTGACTGCATAATAATCATAAAACTAATTCAATTTTTGAATTGGGCTACTGAAATCGGTGTTTCAGAGCGCCGTCATTGTGTTAAGGCAGTTAAAGAGACCATTTCATCACATCCCCCCCCAACATCACAATAAACTAACCTCTGTGACCGGCCACAGCACTATAGATTTTATTTAAGATAAGTGCCAAGCGATGTCTTCGCTGGAGTTCAGGATTCTCTTCTGCCAAAGCCACTAGCCTGTCATAAAACAAATATTAGACCGTTTAGTGTAATGAATATAAAATGGTCAACAACCTTTTTATTGGCAATAAACTAATGGACCTTTTTCCATGGGCCCCTACATCGATCTTGGCATGATGGACAAGGGCAAAACAAGGCTTCAACTAACTGGTATAGTGCAGTGGTAGTGTACAAGAAGCTTCAAACAAATACTGATACTATGGAGCATATAGCACAAAATCTACATTTAAAGATCTAGACACACACACACAACACCAAGTCTGTATATTTTTCTCAGCTAAACACCAATTATTCTGATGTAAAAGATAGTTATATTGCTGCTCACAGTAAACTTGTATTTCACAACTGACAAAGTAAACAGAAATAGGTTATAATGGTAGATGAAAGTAAAACAAAGTGAATAAGGTCACCTATGGATCATTAAGCATTAATGGTTTGGTAAATTTAATGTGTACTAATATTCTATGCGCAAATGGTGTGTGCTTGTTTTACTAGTTGTGTACAGAACGCCTGTGCACAGCCTTGCATATTCATACCTATATGCATTTGTGATGCAGTTTACTGTGTGTCATAGACAACATTTTTAAGTAAAACTTTCTTCGAGACTTACCAGATGTTATGACCAAAGGAGTTTAAACTTTCTTTAAGACTCACCTGATATGATATGATCATAGGAGTTTCACTACTTTTAACATCATCAGCCATCGAACCCTCCGTAATAGGTGGAAATAGAACTAAGGAGCACTAGACAATGGCGACATAAACCTCACTTTTAGTTCTCTTGAATTGCCTCTCTTTGCTTAAAAAATAGCCATACTACCAGCTGACCACGTTTTCTTTTGTGTGGCTGGTACAGCCAATATAATAGGATAGGGATGGTTTCGTGTTACAACAAAAGGAAGGAGGGCTGAGACAATTACTCATCACAGCAACAATCAAGTAATTACAGTGACATCTCGGATTTTGTTGACTTTGGTTGTCGTCAATTCCGGTTTTCGTTGATTTTTTTCAATGAAAAATTGTCTCAGTTTTCGTCGGCTGTCTCTGGTGTGCTCATGTAACTTTGCTGCTAATTTTATGAAAACAAAGGGAGACCCACGCATTCTTCTGTTCAGTGTGCCATTGTTTCTCGTTGTGTGAGCATCGCCCTGCACGTCTCGCCAAACAATTCCATTGTTTTCCAGTGTTTTGTGCTTTTTTTTGAGTGCTAGTGCTAATTCTACAATTACATTTAAGTGATTACTGCGTATACAGTATTCGGTGTAATGTATTTTGCGTTTTTCAGTTTCAAAATGTACGCAATGCACGTAAGATAAAACAACATGTTCAAATCTCGTTGTCCCCGTTGTGTTTCCCTTGCTAATAAGTTAACCTTTTCCTTTTAGGTCCAACTTATTTATCTGTGCGAGTGCATCAGTCCGCATGAATAACAGCTTGATGCATGTGTGTCCACACACATCGTGTGAATGAGGTGAACGTTTATTACAAGAGCGAAAGAAATTTGTGTCGTCTGTAGTTGTGACGTAGCAGAGCACATGACAGTCGGGAGTTGAATGAAGCACTGGAGAAAAACACACTTTTATTTGGGAAAAAGCAGGGTCTTTTGTGGATTCTAAGGTCGGTTAACTGCGGGTGTGTCGTAAATGGAAAATGAATACAGCACGAGGTACATTAGATAATACACCTGACAAACAAGGGCTAGAATGTTAGCAGAAAATCCTCCTCTGTAACTTCCATCCTCTTTCCTGAAACACTAAAGAGGAACCGACTGATTGGCGCTAGAGCAGTTGGGAGCTGCATCCAACTGTGTTAGCCTAAGCAAGAAAGCGGGTCAGTCCAGCTACAAATTTATTTCCAGAGCCAGCAGCCCTTCAAAGAAGAATGCCAGGAACATGATCGAGTTGAAGAAGGAAATCACTGAAAAATACGAGAACAGGATTAAGATTGCTGAAATCGGTCACATATATGCAAAGTCGCCTGAAATGAGTGCTAGCAATTTTAAGGCCAGCAGTGCTGGTTCAAAATATTTCTTGCTGCTTTTTTAGTATTAAACCCTATATTTATTCTCCATAAAATGTGTTCTTGGTATGTATTTTGAAGTGTCTAGAATGAATTAATTGAAGTTACATTGATTCATATGGAAGTAATTGGCTTGGTTTTTGTCGGTTTCGGATTTTACCAACTGTTTTCAGACAGATTATCAACAAAAACCGAGGTTTCACTGTATTTTTCTTTGTGTGATGCTGGGCAGCCGCCACTGGACTGACCCAATCCAGAGAGCTGCAGCAACGAAAGACAAGTTACGGCACTCATGCATGTTTTGGAGTGCAACATTTCAGTGGATGGTCGGACAGTCAGGTTAGAAGCAATGACAAGTATTTTGTTAGCCCTAAATCACATGCCAGAAGAGCATGGTTAAAACAAGCCTTCTGAATTGTTGATTTGTCCACCCAGATACTGTCTGCGCTGAAAGTCCAGCCTATCATGGTCCACCAGGATAAAAAGACTGTTGTCTTGGGTCCTTCTGATAAAAACCTCAGTTCACACACTAGAATCTGGTGCCATGCCTAATCCCTAAAAACTTCAGTAAGAAGCAGCTTTAATGATAATTTTTAAAGCACCCTCTGAAGGTGACCTGTTTTGGCAATAAAGAAAGGTCTGTTAGCATGGAAACTTATTGCTGGTTCTGAACACAGAAAAATTTCATAACAATGAACACTGCACAGGTCTTGAAGTTCTTGTTCTACATCCCACAACTGAAATGTCTAAAAAATTCTGGACTTGTATCTTTTAATGACTGGAGAAGGATATCATCAGTGAAAAGCCATTAGCAAAATACCATAAATACAAGTGAAGAAACATTGTCCTTTCACGATTTTGTCTGTTAAACCAAGCCAAGACTTGCCACTTTCCTTCATCAGTGGCTACAGCAAGACTGCAAGCGTTTCTTTCCACTGCCTACGACAAAAATGTCTACCTGAGACTGGTTGGTGAATAAGAGCCAGAAGAGCAGAAGTTTGGGAAACACTAGAAGGCAACAAAGTATGCCCACAGACAGTGACAGACGTTCTATAGTCTCTGACAGCAATTTAACAAAGCAGTCAACAAGAGAAGCACAGATGACCCTCTGTGCTTGCTGAATACTCTTGGTAGAAGAACTGCAGAAGGGTAGGCTTACCGAAGCAGATTATTCCAAATATGAGAAGGTGCCCACTGTTCAAGCTTAAATACTGATCAGGTTCTGGTAAGACACCAAAATGTGAAGATCTATCACCAAGCAGAAAAACCTAGACAACCCAAAGATGTGAGGATGTACAGTGAAGGTGAAAGCTGCCTGTGAGTGCTGCCACTGACCTGGGGCTGAGACAATAAAGGCAAAAATATTCAACTGGCCTGGAATGTGTTGCACTCGAACTTTACTAAAGTAAAAGGAACCATGGAAGACTTTACATCCACATGCAAAACTCTGATGATCTCCTGCCTGCCCACAGAGAAAAGCCACTGTTTGCCTTGTTGAAAGTAAGACTATAGAACGCTTCATGAAAATGTGTCATTATCTCGGTTTAAACAGTAACAAGATATCTAGGATATAGATCATAACCCTTTACCTTACCTCTTGCACTTGTTTTAAGGAAGTACTTGTATTTGTTTTGACATGCTTTCAAGTGTATTCTTCTTGACATATAACCAGCAGCTTGCTGAACAGAAGGCAGATATAACACTACTGTGGGTGAGTTTTGGCAGGGCATGAGGCAATTGTCATGCACACGTTAATCAATACAAATGAATCCACGCAATGAAGGTGTTTTCATCTGCAGGTGTGAACTGTATCTGAAGAGTTAAAGCTGCTCGTGGAAAAAAAAACACGAGAACCACATGTCCAAATCACACACAGCAATAAAAAACACTGAAACACAAAAGTTGGACCCTGACTAAACAATGTGGCAGCAAAGCAGCTGCAGAAAAAAACTGGTGGTTAGCTTATAATGTGGCCTTTTATAGGCCTGGCGTGGTAGTCGTGGTGGAGGGTAATTCAACAGAAGCAATTAGGTTAACTGAGCTTTCTAGTTTACGTTCTGCTGTCAGAGAGGGAGTTCTATGATGATGTAAAAGGTAGTGAAACACCTATGGTTATATCATCTGGTAAAGTCGAAGAAAAAAAGTGCTAACCCAAGATAGGATTTACCACATCAAATGTATAGGAGTAGCTAAAAGTTAAATAAAATGTTAATAAAAATGATTAGCAAATAGGAACATGTTTAGTAAATACTAAAATAGCTGTTAGTTATTATTTTCACATATAAGAAAATATCAAAAAGACTAGAGAAGCCTTCCAAAACAGAAAACAGAACATCTGACAGAAACATAACTCTTAAAATACCAACAAAGCCATGGCAAAAAATTCCATTAAAAATGATCTTTCTATTTGACACTCAGGTGTAAAATGAGAGAAGAGATCTGCAATCTGTAAGTGTAACCATCACCATTTCCCACAAACATTCCAATCTGAAAGCTGGATGTTTGTAGAAAGCATACTGGAGCCACCCTCACACAGTATTCACTATTCTGCATATTGGAATCCACATCTTTAGGCAAAGTTCAACACTTAACAGTCTACATAAAGCCAAAGCGTTACAATGAATAAGAAGACAAACGTACCTGGTTTTGACGGATCTATCATTGAGTTCTTTCATAAACAGCATATCAGGAACTGTGAAGATATTAATAAGTATTAGAATATATCTTTCCTTCCCTTATTTTATGTAAATAAAGAAAAATCAGGGCATTTATGAGAACATAGAGTACACAACAGTAAGCCACTGCCAATAAATCTCTGTCTTGTGACGAAAAGATCTTTTATAAATGGCTGTTCACATTTTGTCAATGCAATGAGATAATGGGTATGAAAATGAGCATTTAGTGCAGCACATACCAGATCATGTTTAAATACAGTAAAAAACCCCTATTAAGAGTCGCTAAAATCTACCAAAATTAAGTCACCATGGGTCTTAGCAGGCAAATCAACCAGTCTGCTTTTACTCCATGGACCATGACTTCAAACACTATAAATTCAAGTTAGTTTATCTAAATGTTGAAAATAAAGTTTTTAAAATCATTTTAGTGCTTTTTTTTGTCATTTTTACTCTCACTCGGTCATGCTTACTGATTCTACCATTGTTGTACTTGAGATAAGAGCTATTAATACACATACAGTGGTGGACAAAGATGCTGTCTTAAAATATAGAATTTATATTTTATAAACAAGATTTCTGCAAAAAGTTGGAATGCACCACTTACAGTTGGTCACAAGAATCTTATTTTTATAAATGCTTGACAGCTGCAAAAGGCTGTTAATGAAACAAATAACTGATGTGCACTGGTTAAACAATGAACAGGGGCTGGTCATTTCCACTGGTTAAACAATGAACAGGAGCTGGTCATTTCAACCTAACAAAAATCATATCACCCCAGCAGTATTGACTTTAGAATCGACCCTGTTATGACAATATTGTCCCATAAAAGACCCCATTGTCCCAACACCAAAAGTCAAATCAATACAGGCCAAAGAGACTAATTGATCACACAAGTAGCTGTAATAATAAGTGAGAATTTATATGACGCAATAGAAAGGCAAACTCATTGCATCGAACAAGATCACCAAATAGTCACAAAGATGTTGAACAAAGAACAACGCGAAGACTAGCTGCGTTCAGCCAATAAAGGGCAAAATAACCTATTAACATCAGATGATTAAATGCGATGATATGGATAAGCTGGGATCGATTTGATTAGGCAGGTGGTGGATATGGCTGGAGCAATATGATTTTGGGTAGAAATGACCAGTGACTAAACAAGCACTCTCTTTCAAAATGTACTTATATTATTTCTGCAGAAAGTCGTAGTATAGGGCTGGCGGTCCACCACAAACAGTCTATTTTACAGTTTCTGTACTTTATACTTTTCAACATGCAACTTCTGCAAAACCGTCATAACAGAGCACAAACTGTTGGTCGTCAAGCTGTGGAGGTAGTCGTAACAGAGATGACGTTAATATAGTAAAATGCATCCATGGAAAGTTTGGGTCATATCTAAGAGGGGGTCATAATATACGGAAGGTCTTAATGAGGATGTTGAAAATGTGTAAAAACACCAAACCATAAACTAATTTAGCATCCAGTTTTTCCGTATGGTGACAGGAATACACAGGGTAACATGCTCCAATCATGGTGTACCCAAGACTCTCTACAATGCACTAAATATGCATTTACAGCTTACTAAAAGAGTTAACAAATAAGCATTAATAGCTGCAATATTCCTACCTTTTTCTAATGCTGTTGGATCAATACCTCGCTTTCCAGACTTTTCCTGTTGTGTCTCTTCTGGATGTTGCCGTTCTTGATGTGTTATATTACGAATAAGGAAAATAGCATGCTTTCGTGCGTATGTGCGGTCTCGTTGTGACATGGGCTTCATGGGGGGCACCAGGCGACCAAAACACCCATCTGTGTGCTGCTGCTGCCTCTGTAGCATATACAGATTTACTCAAGTCACAACATGCAGCATATCAAAATGTGCTGCAAATGACCAACCATTTCAACATACACTAAATAACTCGATTTATATTCTTTAAAAATTTTCCTAGGAAAGAAGAGTGAAACCATTAAGTTATTTCAAATAACTGATCTGCTGCAGCTAAATCTAAACCTCTGATGAAAGTAAGGGCACATCATCAGTATACATTTACTTCCACAAATAATTAAAACCCTGCTTGTTTCTGAGCTCTACATGCAGCTGTATGCATGCATTAACTGTTTCTCTATAGTTGCACAGGTTTTTGTTAACACCAATCAGTGGAAAGAGCAAGGAACACTCTGTTTTCTGTAAATTTGACGGGAAAATGTCTAGCACATTAAATTCTAAAAAGATTTTTTTAATTTCCTTAAATCTGTTTGACTATATAATGGCTGATTTAATCAATACTATCTATAATATTGTGGCAAACGCAAAAGCTTTTAAACAGCAAAAGTGCATCTGAGAAACTTTGAAAATGACAGCTCTACAAATCAAGTGCAAGTTGAAATATGCAGCCCATAGCAGTTACTGTTAGTAAGCCCAAAGCCAAGAAAGAGCAATGGCATAGCATTTGATAAATAGCTTTTTTTTTTTTAACCCTCACACCAGTCAGAACAGACAAAGGATCAGCGTTAGTCTGTACACAATTCATGCAGACTGTGCTCATTCTGCAGTTGGCTACTATGCAAGCCTACACATGACTGCTTATGACTATTTTTTCAACCTCCTCCTAACTGCCTTCACTGCATAATGGTATGGCCAATATAAAGCTGGCTAGATAAAAATGTTCGAGTTTTCTTTTTATAAAAATCCTGAATGGAAGTGAGAAATGGTCTGAAACTGAGTAAACTGCAGAATAATAAAATTTAGTGATCTATCACCCAAGACATCACTATTTCCACAGCTGCATTAAGCTGAATATGCTGAGGGAAGTTTCAGAATTATCAATACATTTCATCTTTACTACACAACCATTGGCAGTTTTGCCTTACTATTTTATTCCATGAACCAAAGCTGAATTTCATCAAGCAGGCAATATACATCTTGCAAAAGCTGCCTTGTTGTGTTTTTTTTTTTTTTAACATACCTCCCAAAACTGGCTCCAGACAAATTCAATCATGCTATATATATATATTGTAGCACAACATCCCCAACAGCTATTATAAGCGTATTCAGTTTTTAAAGCAATAATATTTAGGATTAACACCAGTCCTTACAACACTCTGAGACTGGACACAACCCTCTTATAAACTGCACACAAAATCTTTAAAGATCTAACAAACTGAAATTTACTCCTCTTAAAAATGAATACTTTTCAGTTTAACAAATACTGTAATTCTTTGCTACAAATATGGAGGGGGTGGGGACCTAGTTCATAGCACTAACTACAGACATGAAATATTGCTCTATTCTGGTTGTCTTTTAACGTAGCTTCTATAATAATTTTTGAAAAAAATGGTTGCAATGTTGAATATATAAAAATTTGTTAATGTTTATGCACTGCAAAGTGTGTGATTGCTGTCACAAGGAGGGTAGGGGGTTTAGGGGAGCCAGTCTCAGACCAAAGGCCTCACTCCGCATGGTTTGCTATAAGCCTGCCCTGTATGAGATCCAGCATTACATGTAGTGTCAAGAGTGCCAAGCAAACAAGCTCATGACAACATGATGTGACATGACACATGGCAAGGCTATGCGACACGGCAAGGCAGGAAGGGAAGCAATAGGACCAAGAGGTCGGCTACCTTCTCTTGTGCCCGCGTGCCACTAGCTGTACATGAGAAGTTTTTGGAGTTTGGTTTGTGACTGCCTATGGGTGGAGTAGGAAGGACAGTTGGAGTGGTAGAGGCCCGCGTTGCGCGGAGAGAGTATTGTCCGACCTGCCCACTGCGCTGCCATTTGCCGCCAATAACTCCACGACACTGACTGCTCCCACATCGACAAAGTTGCTGTAACATATGCATATATGAAGACATACATTAAAAATGCTCAGGATCACTGCATAAAAAATGCTGGCATGGAAATGGACAGGACGACAAGTAACAATCAACTTGCTGCTGTCCTTAGCAGGACCCTTTAAAAAAAAAAAAAAAATGAAGTTTTTTCCATTCTTTAAAAAACAATTTAGAGTATTTTGACATGACTGGTAATGCAGAATTTTAAAATGCTGATTTTGTCTTAATGCTCGTTTCCCTTTATTATCTATTACCATTGGGAATCATTTTTTTCAGGTGGTGCCAACTTGATCAGAAAATTACAGGGTAAAAAAACAAATGAGTTTAGTTTGGTACAAACCTGTGTTTCCAGATTGAAAGCATGGAAATTGTAGTCATAGCTGATCTCCTCATATGGCTTGATATCTCGCAATGCTAGCAACACCATGCGATAGAGGCCATTCACATTCCTACAAGAACAAGAAACCCACACCTAATAATAATCGTTTTAATTGACTAGGCATGTCATACCACTATGGTCAGTTATGCAACCTATTTCACATACGTCACAACTACTTAAATTTTGTATGCTAATCCAGTGATAAATGGGAAGTTTAGTTAAGGGTTAATATCATTTTGCATATTACTTCCCTTTAATCATTTATGGGCTGCCAATTAGCTCATTAATATAGCTAACTGACTGATAAATCCTATTGCCAATAATAGCAGGAAGTCAGTCGGAGCACTCACAAATGGATAATACTCCGACCATCAATTTGAAAGAAATGCTAATTTTGTAATAAAAAAACCCTCTAATTGCTTTTGGTTAAAGACAACAAATGTTGTGCTGTGGTCTTATAACTCTGATCCTATTTCACACATTTTCTACTGCCAAATAGCCAATATTCAGAAATAAGCCATAAACACTCTCAGGGCTTAGTAAGCTAAATTTTATCTTAATACACTGTACTACTGCAGGGGTTTGAACCTTCCTTTTTTAAGTTGTTAGTAAACTTGAACTTTGCAATAAAAGTACTGAAAATTGCCTTCCTTGTGCTAGCTGGCAAAGTCACAATCGTGGCCTATCATTCTAAGAGGGTAAACACAAAACTAATGAAATAATGCTTGATCTGACAGGACACATATTTTCACACATAATCACTCATTCATCCTGACCCTAAAACAGGAATGGCCCTTTAAAATCACGGCAACAGCAGATTTCAGCTTTTCTCATAGCATAAATGTATATTAAGTGATAATAATAATGTACTGGATAGACAGGACATCTAAAAGTACATGACACGTATGCTTATCGCCAGCTGCCCGCGACCTATAGGGACGATTTTGGATAATTATGCATGCATGTAAGCTGAAGTCGATGGCAGACCACTCCAAGTTTAATACTGGGTGTTGATACCTGTAGTGTTCTTCAACCACATCGGCTCATACAATTAAAAAAAATGATGGTCAACAATGCAGTGTACCTCAGTGTCCAGTTCAGCCCTACACGTGTTCAACATATACAGTGCATACTCATACTCCTAAGGGACAGAAGAATAGACCACAGTGCTGATGACAAATAGAAGACGCAAAGAGGCACCAGGTAACAAGGACTGAGAATATCCTGATTATACAGAGGAAGACAAGCAGGAAAGTAGCAAAAGGGGGAAGGGTTAAAAAGGACTAGCACTGTGTGGACTGTGTTAGGAGTAATGCTCAAGGAAGAGCTGCATTTTCAATGCAAATTTGAAGGATTCAGCAAATGAAAAAGCTTTGGCTAGTTAAAAAAAAAAAATAAATGCTTAGGTTTATGAGTTTATTTGTGCATGTAAAAAATGTCTGAATGTGTAGCACGGGTGTACAGTTTGTAAATGCCATGAACTCCTCCTTCAGGAGGTATGTGTGCACTAAATAGTCATATTTATTACCATCATTATTAGTGTTGTTGTTATTTGACACTTTTCTGTGGTGTTCCACAAGGCTCAGTACTTGGCCCAGTTCTGTTCTTTCTGTACACTAAAACCACTTTCATCATGCATCCAGTCTCACCAGGTTTCTCATCAGTCCTATACTGATGACACACAGCTTTACTGTTCCACTCCACCGGATGAGTCTCACTCTGCTATTAGCTCTCAAGAAGCTTGTATTAGTGATGTCTAGGGCTGGATGGTAAAAAACAAGCTTAAACTAAACGATGATAAAACAGAAGCCCTCTTGTGCCATAGAAAAAGACATCAACCTTTGCTCGTCTGTCTGCCCAATCACATCAAGGTGGGCAAAGCCAACATCACCTTAACGTCATCCTTTAGGAACCTGGGATTTATTGTCACTGCTGACATGACCCTTGATAAACATGTTACAGCTGTCTGTCGGTCTGCCTGTTATGATAAACATGTTACAGCTGTCTGTCAGTCTGTCTATTATGAGCACCGTAAGATCAGTGCCATCCGTCACTTTCTCTCTACACGTGCTACCAACAATCTTGTCTGTGTTTGTTCTTTCTCGACTTGACTACTGCAAATCCTTGCTGGCAGGCTGCCCCTCATCCCTCACTCCAGAAAGTACAGAACTCCGCTGCACATCTGGTGCTTAAAGCCACAAAACAGGACCATTTCACTCCTCTCCTTTGTTTTCTACCGTGGCTACCCATCCGTTCACGCATTCAGTACAAACTGTCTGTGCTGTGTTTTAATTTCTTTGCAGGCACCTGTCCTAATTATTTCTCTGAACTTCTCATCCCTTATGTTCCGGCCAGACAACTACGCTCCTCCTCTGATGACCGTATCCTGTTCCTGTCACCAGAACAACATATGGTCATAGGATTTTTGGCTACTGTGCAGCAAAACAATAGAGCTCTCTCCCTTTGCATATCTGCAACCTTCCTACAATTGAATCCTTGAAATCTGCACTGAAAATGCACCTCTTCCTTGAGCATTACTCCTAACACAGTCCACACAATGCTTTTCCTTCCTACGCTCCCCCTTTCCGCTCTTGCTACTTTTCTAACCATCTTTCTCTGCAGAATCATTATTTTACCTGTTCATGTTACTTGGTGCCTTTTTGTGTTTTCTATCTTTGTTTTCTGTTTGTCGTCAGTACTGTCGTTTATTCTTCCATCCCTTGT
This sequence comes from Marisa cornuarietis, assembly GCA_004794655.1. NCBI lineage: Eukaryota > Metazoa > Mollusca > Gastropoda > Architaenioglossa > Ampullariidae > Marisa > Marisa cornuarietis. Next base: position 867,294 of record SMMW01000596.1, read on the forward strand.
ATTCTATCCATTTAGTCCATGTCTCTTCCCCATTTTAAGCGCTAAAAGCATGCTCTCTATGAGTGTGAATATGTGCTATAAAAATCTTCATTTATTATTATTATTATTAATGAACTGTCACTGCACAACCACAAACAGATAATTGCACATTAGGAAAAAATATTTTGTTGCTATATACTCTGACAATTCCAGGAACTTTTTAATCATAGACTAGTATTTTAAAGATTTTAAACGGTTGCTTCGCTATGCTTTTCATAGGAGCACAGCATTTTTTTCACACAAATAGTTGCAAAAAGATGAATTTTGGGGACTCAGTGGACAGCAGTGCCAGGCAGGATGGGATTGTACACGTTACAAAAGTTTTAATGCACTGACAGAAACTACAGCTTGACCAAACAGAGCAGGCTAATTTTTAGGAAGATAATTTTGTGTGGCCCACAAACGATGTTATAAATATCAAAATGGTCCTTGGAGGAAAAAAGGTTTCCCACCCCTGCCCTAAAACATAACACCAACTAACATCCAGTGAAGTTAAACTTAAGTCTTTGCGGCAAACACAACTGAAGAATATGTCAAAAAGAAAACCAAGTTTCACTTCCAAGTTTCTTTTCTTAAAGTTATCAAATGACAAAACAAGATTACCAAATGTACCAAGCCAACACCCGAGTCTTTTCACAAGCACAAATTATACTGGACAATACTTGTGTACCACGTTAAATATCCAATAGAGTTGTTCCTTAGAAATCAATAAGTCGCAAAAAAACTTCTAAAAGTAAACCCTAAACTCAAAATCCTTGACAAAGAAAAGCTCGATGAAGAAAGGTTCTAAATTCCAGACATTTCTGTACCAAGAAGTTCAAGAAGGAGTTTTTATCATGCCAGCCATAACGCTGTTCTTGGGCTATCACCCTTCTTCTCTCAGTTTTCTGCATTTTGGAGTAATATATAATATCAGAAGTTACACAATTCAATTTCATAAAACATTACTTCAATAAGCATAAAGGTCAACAAGACTAGATAAACTTGAATTTGTCCTAAGCAAACAAAGCGCCAAGATAACAGAAACTACGCAGACAATGCATTACTGCTGGATTAAAATCCAACTTGGGAAGACATTTAAAGATTTAGATGAATGTAAAAAGAAAAAAAAAAACCTCACCATTTTTGCATTTCGCAGTTGGGTTCACATGAATGGTTGACAAAACGAGTCAAGTTGCCCATTCTGTAACCATCAATGACAGTACGACCATCCATATTAAGGCAGTAGTGGTGGCGTTCCTTGGAGTACTCCTCAGTCATTCGGCGTCTGAATTCTTGTTCACTGACCACTTCTCCTAAGTACTCCAAAATAAACTGGCCTGGAAAGTAAGCCAAATTTTGGCCAGTTAAAGCTTCAAGAGTGTTAGCTTTCTTCATGGAGACAGCTGTCTTTATGTGGCCATTATAAACAATACAATCAAAATTGAGCTCCAGGAATTTAAAACAACTCAGTGTCTTGACCTATAACATTTCGTTTTCAGACAGCTTATCAGCATGTTAAGAGTGATACATTCATGACTGTATTTTCAAGTTTTGTGTAAAATAATTTTCAAGAAATGTCACAAGGGTAAAAAATCAATACCTTATCACTATATTTCTTACAATCAACAGCATTTTATGAGCACAAACTCGATCTATCTTGTTTCAAGAATAATGAATTTTGCTGAAGATGCAACCCGTTTAAATAAATCTAATCTGCTTGTAATACAATAAAACTGTCTTATTACCAGCCACAATGGGTTTCAATGTTCGAACACCAAAACCCCTGTCATCTGTGACAAACTTTTCCAGAGCTGGTGCGAACTCATGCCGCTGAATGCGCTGATTTGAGCAATGCTCTCCACATGGACACGTTTCAACAGTGCACTCCGTGAACACAACTCTAAAACATCCAACAAATGTAGTTAGCATGAGTTTTACATTTCATTGGGGGGGGGGGTGCACCCCCCCCCGACAATGCAAATATTGCAGGTCACTTCTACAACATACTATGCCAAATGCATGGCATTTACACCTCATTTAAGAACCTGTTGGTATATATATGAATTTTCACGTTGTAGAGGCCTAAGGCCAACATATATTTTTCTAAAAGTGTTCCTAGCAGCCATATTATTCCCCATGAAAAAAAAAGTTTATTTTCCAGCTTTTTAATACCCCAGTTACAATACGCAAAATCTTCAACAAATAAACAAAAACTTTAAAACAAAATTACCTGTTAAGGCAGTCATCAAGGCAACCTTTCTCATCCTGATTAACTGGCATTTTGCAGCTGCATGGATGGGGCTCAAACTTTTTAAGTTTCACATCTACATAGATATCTGGAAAGAGAAAAATAAAACAAAATCCTAAAAAGGTCCAAAATGTGCAGGCCACCTCCTGTGAAAAGAAACTACAAGCTAAACTTAAATCAATGCTGGCTAGCTGTTAATTTTTCCACCACTTTCCTTACTCAAAAACTAAAAACAAACAGTTCAACTTGACCATTACATGCTTGAGACAACTGCATTTCATGTTCTTATCTGTTAACGCATAACAGAATTCAAATAAATATTTAACAATATTTACTGATTTATGATTAACATTCTTATTAGGAACACTTAATTATCTTAAGCATTTGGCGATAAAAAGCCATTGCATATTTTTCATACAAATAAAGTATTTTCCAGTTACCTAACCATCTAAATTTTCATATTCTTAAAATGCTAGTTTTTTTTAGTTAGTATCTTTAATAGCACTGGTAACAGTACTTTAGTGTACTCACTGGTTCGTATTCTTCTGAATTTGGGTCGAGATTCTTCCCTTTTAGGTAACTGAAAAACAATTACCTTTGTAAGATTTCAGAGAACTATGACATGATCAAAAAAATTTGTTTTATGGTGACCACATCACAGCATTTCACATTCTTTTCTTTCTCTGGGGAAGTGTAGGGGGTGGGCAGGGATGTTCATTTCCAACACATCCTGATACTGCCTGACTGTACTCTACTTTGATGAGCTGCCACCATTTTGGGACATCCAGACTATTGCTGTTGCACTGACTCACAAAAGCTACTATAGTAAAACCTCTTTATTTTATTAAGACCTTCTCGATAACGAGCCCAATCAGTGAAAACCCAAAACAATTTAACCAACGTAATTCGCTATATAAACGTCAACTCTATCACGACTACCTCCCCAACTTATGACCCACAGTTTATGCTCTTTTATGACTTTCTGAAAAAGTTGCATGTTGAAAAAAATTAATATATTGCTTCTGGTGGACCGCTAACCCTATATTACGATTTTCTGCAGAAATCACATAAAATAAGTACACCTTGAAAGAGACTGTTCTACGGGTCACCTGCAATATTGAACCAAACCATGTCTGTCCAGTCATGGCTACGTTATCGTTTCAACACCGAAAGTGAAATCCATCCAGACTCAAAACATAAACCAATCTCCAATGGTAGGAGTAGCTAATAACGTCACATACTATCAATGGAGATATGCGTTGTTCAAACAAGTTCAGCTACTATTGTGCTAAACAAAATAGTCTGCTTTGCCATACACATTCGGAGAACAAATCACACAATAGCGCATAATGCAATTTCCTTTTAAATCATCTTTTTTAAGGGAAGGGGGTAATAAATAAAAAGTGTTTGTCGCAGTTAATCTTTAGTCTGGATTTTCTGGATTTTATGTGCAGAGGCTCATTTCATATGAAACAGGTGTTACTCCTCAGGAAATCATTTAGCCTGGACCTGGTCGATTTGTCTTTGGGTGTCAGAATGATATGGTCATGGCAGGTTTGGTTTGACTCAGGCGGAAGATCAATAATGGTGAGGGGAAGTTGTTTTTGGTTGAAACATAGTGCTCCCCACCTCCATCACCTTACCATCGCACATCAGTCAATTATGCTTCATTAATGATCTTTAGCAGGTCACATTCAAAAGTATAAACAGTGCAATTTAAGGCAGCATCTTTGTCTGCCAAGTACATATGCAATGACTGCTCTTACCTGGAGAGTTCATTCCCCTATAAATCTTCAGTACAGCCTAACAATGGCAAGTGAAAACGAAAACAATGAAAAAACATGAGTAGAAACTGGCAAAAGTACAGCACTACAATGATGCTGAGATCAACATAAACTTGAATTCAGCTGGAAGAAGATTCTTATCTTAAACCAAAAGGGCACTGCAGAAAGGTAAGAATCTCACAGAAATAACTAGCAACATTTAAACATTCTAATACTACTGTCGAATACAAGGTCATTCAACAGGAGTATGAGATGTCTATGTCACATTTGCACCACATGCCAAATGTATAGCTGTCCCTTTTGCTGGGTTTAATATAATTAAAGTGAGTTGTATTTTTCTCCAAAAAGTTACACGTCAGAGGGAACAACAGTAGTTGTGAATGAAGGTCTCTTGGCAACACTATGAGTGGCAAGGTTGTAGTGCAGATGTGGGAACTATATAATGGAAATTGCAAACAAAAAATAGAGGATAAACTAGGATCAGGTGTTAACAAAATGAAACTGAATGAACAGACACACACACAAATTGTATTTTCAAGATTTTTCCATATTAATATGGAAATATCATACAAGCGGGCATCTTTGAGAGCGGCTTGCACCTGGCAAACAAACTGGACAAAATTTCATCTCTTAAAGTGATACTGGAAGTACCAGTCACTGGGGAGAAACACAATGCAGTGGAGCAGTAAACACCTGCCAGGCGGGCTGGTCTTGTGCCCATGTTAAGGAAAAAAGGTAAATGTCGTCCCATAACCTCTTCAGGTCGTTGGAGCCACCTTTATGTGAGGGCGGTGCCCATCTCCTCTCCCTTGCCGCCTTACCATCCCCAACAGTCTAAGGAGTACCCATTCCCAACAGATGGGTTGACTGGGGGTAGTTTGCTGCACCACTCAGGTATCAATTCAGCGCATCTCTCAGAATAGATGCAAGCACTCTAACCACTCGGCTATCCACTTCTCATGCCCATGTTAGAAGGTCATTAGTAGACAGCTGGTCCACTCCTTCACATTTGTCATCTATTTTTTTTTCAGACACTGATAAATCCACAAATTTTGGATCTTCCTCACTGAGATATAAACACGGTGTCAATGGCTGCATTAACAGCTGATGTTAACATAGCAGCTACCACATTTTAAATCAACATCTATCAAAAGAGATCTGCCACTGCCCATAGAGTTCCATCAAACATGGTGATAACAAACCCACATAAAAAAATTAGAATTAAAATTCTCAAAAGATGGAAGTTTCAACTTTAAGAAAAAAAGATGTTGACAGTGTAATAGTTGCACCCAAACTTTTCAATCAATCCAAAGGCACCCAGCTATGCAAACAGATGCCGCAAGCAGGGAACGAACAGCATGCACAAGGTCTGAACACAGAGGCACTGGTGAAAAGCAATTAAACATCATGCCACTGGACTGTCTCAAGGAGTAAGTGCAACAGAAAACAAAAGACCACTCGTCTTTTCAGATATTCTAATAAATCTGACATCAGTGTAAATTGGACTGCAGGAAACAACACACCATACAGACTAACCTGTTCACGGGAATACAACCACCATATGTCATATGGAAGTTGAAAGTCTATTGTGGTTTCTCGGAAGTGCTTGCCAAAATGGATGGGTGGCGGTAAAAGACTTGTTTCTTCTCCCTTGACATATGTCGTTTTGCTTTGATTCTTCAGCAAGTTTTCACTTCGTTTTTTGGGCCTGCAACAACCACACATGATGATATGTGATATATTTTATGGATAAGTGCAAAAATAAATGAAAATAAAATTTCAGAATTCACCATCTTCATGTCTGCAAGGTGTGCATGCGCACATGGATGCATACCAGTAAAGATCTTCAAACATTTTTGTTTTTTCTTCCATGGATGCATATCTAAAATGTAAATTCCTGTAAAATCTTAACCATTCTGCAAATTTCCTAACATTGGCATCCTACCTATGGACTTGACTATCTTGTTTGAACCTTGGTGTGGTTAAGCATATACTTGACCGGATTAAAGTAAAATACCAAGATGCCCCAAAGTTCATCCTTCCTCCATACACTTACGGTAAAATAGTAGAGTAGAAGGACTTTCTCTTCATTTTAATTTTATTTTTTCACAATGTAGTGAATTAACTGCAATGTTTTAAAAATGTCAACAAGACATAATAATTATACCAGCAGTGTCTGACCACATGATAAAATGTTTTCCTTTTTTAACAGCATGCAGGATGAACATAATAAAATGTGTCAATAATGGGATCTGCTCTTTATTTTGGCTGAATTTATTCTGGTTATTCTAGAACATCAGATCCCTGCCATTTCAAGGACAAACAACAATCCATGGTGGTTCACTTTACTTCAGTCTGCAGAAGCCCTGAAGCCGGCTGAGCAAGATACACTGGAATTCCATTAGGAAATTCAATCACAGCAGAGCGAGGAAACCTGCTACTGCAAAGTGCACACATGCTTCAAAAGCCCAACAATAAGGCACTCACTGATCACACAAAGCACCAGGATTTTCTAATTATTGATTAAATAAACCAGGCGTTACAATTCATGTACATGAGCATCTCCCAACTGCACTCTTATTGATCAAGCAGTTTCCCCTTTCCACTACTCCATGGAAATCTTGTCTACAAAAATATCAAGCAAGGGCCTGCAGAGGGTCGATACATTCATGAAAAGTCAGACTGCTTTTAGCACTCTTCAGATGAATCCAGGCCTGAGAGTCACGTCTCAGAAACAAAAATTACAACTGAAATACTGCACTTTGAATATGGCCTTGCACACACACACCCCTCCCTCTCTACCACAATCTCTCTCTCTCTCTCTCACACACACACACACACACACACACAAACAATGAAATAAGAGAATGTGTCAGTGAGAACGACCTTCCATAAAAACAAAAACCTTCAGACATTAAATCCACAACATGGAGATGCTATGTTTATGCCAATGAAGAAAACCTCCACATCAGATCTGTAGAAAGTTAAATCAATAAACAATATCAATAGCACAGGACAGACAACTTAAAATTGCTATAATTTGTTTTTTTCTAAAAGGGGGAGTGAGTCAACTGGATCACAGTAGCTAAACTGTTACAAAGAAAGTAGCATTTTTCATGCTACTCTTTCACTCACAGCCAGGTCAGCCCATGCTGACTTTGTAAGAGTTGTTTTTTTTTTCCCCACAGTGAGGACTAGGGACAGCTATGGGAAGGGAGGCAAAATGTTACAATTTAACCATGCCAACAGGTCTTAACAGCTATGGACCTCAACACTTTTTGGTCTTTCCAAGAGATTCTGAACTAGTGCATGTACATATTCCAGAACATGAGAATGGGATGTAGCTGAGTGTTTGATTGTATTGTTGTCAGCAATAAACTTTCGCAAATAGCCATGACACACTTTTTCCCCACAACTAGAAGCAAGCAATTATTAGCACAATAGGTTGTTTATAATGGAGTTTGATAAAGTGGTTTCTAGAGCCACAGCCTTAAAAGAACATTGTCCTGAAGTCATGTTCCTTCATTTTTGTAACCATGTTCATTGCAAGACATGGCAGTATTAAGCCATAAAGCTGTAATGGGCATGTTTTGCAATGGATAACTTATTTTTCACTGCAACATTACAACATACATTGTCATCATCTGCACAATCAACAATGTCTGTATAGGAAAAAAAGTCACAAACATATTAATATGTATATACAGCAAGAATCCCTAAATCAATGACTGTGAATTACTTATAATTCAAACTTATCTTTTAAACTTCTCTAGATACCCCAACCGTGGGCCTATTTCCACTAAGGCAGCACATATACTTTTGTCTCCAAACACTAAAGTTCATAGTTCGCCTAAAATTCCAACAAAGTTCCAATAACAGAAGTATATTCCCTTTTTTTTTAAACAACACAGTTCATTTCCAGTGCTATCCACAGTCTTGTACTGATATAAATTTACAAAGACAGTCACTCCACACAAGCAAGCAGACAAGAACTTTCTACAACCTGAGTAAGACAAAAACCTTTAAGTCTTTAACAAGACAAACCTACACTCACCACCATACAGCTCAGAAAAGTGAAGCTTCTATTCAGTCAAGAGTCTTAACTGTCCCTTTCCGACTCTAGTCAGCGCTGACCACCCTGGTACATAATTACAGCAGCAAAGTTCCTGTCTGGGTAGCCTAGCACTGTTTTTTGTTGTGGTACCGACACAGTGAAGTTGACACACTGTAAAATTGACAACACTGCGGCCCATGGGTACAGCATCACTGGTCAAGATTTACAACTGCATCACTCTGACCATCCTTGCTTCCCATTAACCCGCTGACTCCGTAGCGCCAGTTTACTGGCTTACCTGGTAGAGCGCGATGAGCTCTGCTCCACGATCGTGATTTTCTCTTTGCACGATTGTGGCCCTACTGGCAGAACACAATGAGCAACGATACGCTTACTATTGTGGCTCGTGCTCCACGAGCCTGGCTCTGCAGTTTCACTATCGTCTTCAAAATCGTGAATTTTAAGCCCATGTTTCTGAACATAGAAATATTTTTATTCTGGTCTAAGCGGGTTAACAAAGCAATTAAAACTTGACCAGTAGACTGTTGGTGGTCCCAACAATTAAAACACCAATGTTGAAAACGAGTTTTCTACAATCGCTTTAAGATTTCTTAATGATTTATTTTTCAGATCCAAATGGCTTTTCACATTAACTTAAGTCATATGTTTATTAAAATGTAATTTGTAAAATGAACATAGAAATCGCTTTTTAAATAATACTGTCAGCAGCTTGTACAAAATTTTCAAAGTATAAGGACATCTGCCATTTGTAATTTTAATCACTTTATTAGTGCAGTCAGAACAGTTCTTTTCTGTGTCAGCTTCCCATTTACTTACTGCAATACCCCTACATTCACCAAATACTCTATCAGACAGTGCTGGGAATCTTCAACAGGCCCCAACCCTCAGCCAACCTGAACAATCCTTTTTCTTCCTAACTACTGTGTGACTCACAGGAGATTCTTTACTAAGTCAACAATACAATTAAAGCTACAACAGTAAATGGTAATGCCACTTACATGCTCACAGGACAAAGCCTGATTTTTTTTTTTTTAAAGAGAGGGTCACAGTGGGGTAGGAGAGAGGGAGGTGTGGAAATAAGGAGTGGTGATAGGGGAGGGTAAACCTGGAGATCTGACAAAGAACTCCAAAGAGGCTGTAAACCACACCATATAACCCTCCAAGGTGCTAAGTAGAAAAATTTTTCAATCACTGACAAGCAAGGAGAACAATACCTGAGCTCTGTCTGAGTCACTGTACAAGGTCAAACAGGCTGGTACCTGTTATACCCTACCAGGGCAGTCCTTCACTGGCACAGACTTGCTAATTCACAACATTTACAATCCCAGAAATGAAAAAATGAATTCTCTGTTCTGGTGAAAAGTGCTTAAAAAGGCTGGGGAACTTTTATAGGCACACCAAGAAAGACAGCACAGACATAATTGCCCTGTTTTCTCATACAAATATTATGAGGTCAGAGTCTCAAACGTTTATGATAAACATGATAAAAAGGTTTTTATTGTGATATTATGCAGGGTTTTGAACAAAACCCTACTAGTACTAATAATAATGGTGCCGTAACCTTTTGACACTGTATTAGCTTCTAGTTATAAATAAAATAATGTACACCCTATTCATTATGAATGCACATTTAAGAGACAAAAAGAAACTAGAATGAATGGATTCAATGTGTTTAAAATATCTAAAAACATGGTGAAGACTCACTCATCATCCTTGTAAAAGTCTGAAAAAAGCCCTACACGCTGGTATCGCTTTCTTGGTGGCTGAGAGTCATCATTTCTTTTTGTAGAGGAATTGCTACTGTAGCTGACTGCGCTTGTACTTCCGTTATCTTCACTAGATGACTCTTCTTCGTATGAACCACTGCAAAATAAAATATCTGATATTGATCTTACTTTTTATTTTTCCTGGTGTAAAACATAATCTTTCTATCTTTTTTGGACAAAGATCTTTAACTATATACAATTCCATCTAATCAATGGATAGGAAAGTCACAAACATGATGATGATGATGATGATGTCCATTTGTAATGTGCAGGTATCCATTCAGAATAATGCTCACTGCGCAGCAAAAACAGAAGAGAAGAAAAAAATTAAAACAACAGGAAAGTAAAAAAAAAAAAATTAAAGACAGAAGTGTTGCTTGGTTGTTAAAGTCTGTCTTAAATAAACAAATGGGTCTTCAGTCTTTTTTGAAAGGTGGTTGCTGAAGTGATGGTGGACAATGATGATGGCAGGACATTCCACAGTTTAGGCGTAGCATTTTTGAAGGCCCTGGCTCCAGTGCGCTTCTTGTTTGTGTCTTCCACTGCAGGGAGACAAAAGCATGACTGAGAGCCAGACTGCAGGCCACGTGACAGATGGTAAGGAGGAACTATCTCTTGTAAATAGTCAGGAGCAGTTTTGAACATGCAGGACTGAGCAATCGAAAGCACTTTGTGATCAATGCGCTTGTTCACTGGGAGCCAGTGAAGGCTCTGTTGGATAGGGGTGATGTGCTCAGTGGATGACTGCATGGGTGTCAATCCTGGCAGCTGTGTTCTGAACTCTTTGGAGTCGATCTAACTGCGTAGCAGGTATACCCCACAATGCACTATTGCAGCAGTCTAATCTCGATATGATGGTAGCCAGAGCATGTGAGTTGGCAGCAGCCTGAGTCAGCATGGGCCGTAATCTACCTTAAGTCCTCAAAAAGCAGAAGGATTTTGACATAACAGAACTAACATGGTTGCACATGGAGAGCTCTGCATCAATAAAAAGCCCTAGGTCCCGTAGACAGTCAGCAAAGGCTATGGAGGCGTCACCAAGCTGCACAGCACTAAAGCGGATCTGCTCCCGTCTGGCCCTGGGGCTGCACAGTAACGCTTCTGTCTTGTCGTCGTTCAGTTTAAGACATGGGACACTACAGAAAAGTTACCCATCTAGGTGAGAGAACCATGTTGTTTTCCCAAGTACCAAACAGTAACACTAGACTTAATAATTGTGACATAATTTTAATTACTGCAGAAACAAACAACTATATACCTATCAAACATTTGTAGCTGTACAAAAATGTCATTTAAAGTTTGCTTTTTAATTATATAATAATCTTTTGTCAGCAGAATAGAAGTTGATTAACACATTCCTGAGAAGACAAGGCAGACTATACACTTATCTTGGGACCTGTTAATGATGATTCGACAAGTTACTACATGTTCCTCTGTTTACAGGTTGTCGTAAGTGCACCACACCAATCAGCTGGTAGAGTGTGGTGTATTAACTACAATAATTATACTGGACAGCCCATTATAATACTATAAACCTTCTTGAGGACACTAATGAAACATTAAAATGGTAAGAAAATTATAAATAACTAATTGTACTAGTGACTGTGGCCCTTATTAAAGCAACAGCTGATGTCATCAAATGGCACTAGGCCAATATGGAAACAATGACTCCAAAATATCTACTTAAGTCTTAAGATCAGAATGATTCACTTACTGCCCTACAAAAAGGCAAATCTGCACACAAAACACCAGTGCTAAATGAAAAGGTACTGGACATTAAAGGAACGAAAAAGGAAATAGCAAGCTGGGCTAATAAGTAATATGATAAATGCTTTACTAACTACTAATTAATTTATAAATTATTCTTATTCATGGTTTTTCAGGTTGCAAAGCATTGTTTATTTACAACATCTAAAACAAAGCTTCAGGGAGGTTCTGAAAGCCGTATAATCCCATGCTCATTTCTTTAGAAAAACTGAACCTAATTCCTAAACTAACAACAAAAGTGTGGAGTGATGCTTGAGGAATGACAGTAAAAGTCAGCTCTCACATGGGAACGGCACCTATGATACTGCTAAACAACAAAATATAAAGGCATCATCACTGGCCCAAGGCTGATGTTTAGATGCAATGATGAAGAAACTTGGATTTTTCCCTAACACAAAAAATTTGAGCAGAAACGATTCTGATCAATATTTATCATTCAAACCCAACTTAGGTTTTGGGTAGACTATATAGGGCACTGCAACCAGTTTTAGGAATTGGCAAAGAAAACAGTGATATTCCCAATGCTTTCTCCCCATACCACACACACACAAATGCCGATAAAAATGACCCCAGAATTCCACTATTGCAATATCTACATTATTATGATGATCAATATAGGTGTAGTGTTACGTCTATATCGTAATAATGCATAGTGTAGAATGGCAACTGAAAACAGACATGAGCTAGTAAATAATACCGTTAATGTAAGAATGAGACTTGAAGGTACACAGAAAGAACATAACACTCCAGAATATGGTCATGGTCAAATTCAAATCCTTTATCATGAATGTATACACAACTCTGATTAAAACCATTAAGACTACAAACAATTAAACTAGCCAAAACCCTAAAGGAAATTGTAACCCTTAAGTAAAGGCTCAAATAAAGGAATAGTGTCAACCCATGTTCCCCACATAATGCATAGTGCAAATGTGCACACATATACACACCCAAACAAACAAAGAAGGGAGATAGGAAAAGCAAGAAACAGAATCTTTTAAACACATTTATATTTCTTTCATCACTTTTTGTGAGATGACTGCTGCTAAGGTGGAAATAAATGATGCATGATATGAAATGTAAAACCCAGTTTTCTTTTATTGTTTAAAATTTTTAAATGTTTAGACACATAAGCAACTTATATATTTGACTGTCACTTGTTTTGAAACCTGATCTGCTAGATGATTACAAAGTGTTGGAATTGAAGGGAAAAAAATCACTTGTATACTAATTAAATAAGCGATGCTGATTAAAACAAATTGTAAACAGTAGAAAATAAAAGAGAAAGAAAATAAAACTAAATATAAGAAGGTGAAAAAGTGATCCAATTATTATTATAATCAGCACAACTCAGATGTTTTTGATAATGATAATATATGCATCTTAAAATATGTCACCATATGGCCACGTGATTCCTGGGACTGTCTACTCGTAATATCATACTATTTACAAAAACTTATGCTAGTCAAGTAGCAAGCAATAATAATAACACTTATTAATTAAGATTTTATCAACATCCTAAAGCTTTTATTCTCTCTCTATGCAAAGTAATTAACAAAAATACATACCTGTTTTTGGACAATCCCTTTAAGCGTTTATTTTTACTTGCTGAAGCCATGTCTTCTAGAATGCGTTTTCGTTTAAGACAGTGCTCTAAAGGTAATGGTTCATATTCTGAACACACAGTTCTAGCAGCAGATTCACTGTCAATACTACATTCTGACATGCTGGAAGAATTGCACGATTTATCTGCAGATGCACTACATGTCACAGAAGAAACAGCAGCTACAGGTAGTGGATTAATCACAACCTCTGCATTGGGAAGTTCTGCTCCCAACCACTTAGTAGTTTTATGTTGCACAGAAGCTGAAGCTGAAGGCAAATCTCTAAATGCATCAATCTCAGCACCATCAGAGAAATTTCCTTTGGGCATTTTCTTTACTAACTTCAACTTTTTTTTTTTAGGTAGGTGAGGCTTCAATTTTGAAGCTTTTGAAGCTGTTGAACCCAATTCTTGCAAAGTTTGCTGCCTTGAGTAAGATCGTGGTGAATGTGAAGATGAGGTGTGAGGCTGGCTCTCTGCGAGAAGGGTACATTCTGGACAGGAAGCCAGTTCCAACAAAGATTTGAAAGAGCAATGACGAGGACACGTTAATACTGATCTCACTGATGCTTCTTTGGCCTGACCTCCTCCATGGGAGGATCGACAGAAAACAGGTAAGTCACATGTATCTTTGGTGTGTCCACCCTCTGCAGGCTGGTAGCGCTGGTTTTGTTCCCGGTGTGATGTTTTGGACGGAGAAGCTGGTGTTAAAAATCTGTCACAAAGTGGTTTGCTGCCTTCATTGCTGGCTCCTTTCTGTGTTAATTCTACCCAATAGAAATGTAATGCCCATTAGCAAAAAGCAAAAATGTAGGGACAAAAAGTCAATAAACAACACTAAACTGACCCATCTACTACTACCTTTCTAAACCTATTAATACATACCATTTTGTTTGTTTAGGACAGCAGCAAGTGAAACATTCCTTCCAAAACAACAATCTTTCTAAATTAGCCTGAATTAATTTTATCTTGACTGGTTTTCTTAGAATTCAGATAAAGAGTTCTGCAAATACTTGTTAATATTTTATGTTAAAATTTTTTTCTGATATTTACATTCACTACATCTCCAAGATTTTAAACTCAAAAGTGCACCATCCGTAAGCACCTTCTATCTTTCAAAAAACGTATCAGTGTGAATATCAAGTACAATTTCAGTGCCTGAAACAGTACAGAGAACAACAAAGTGCCTATCATGAAAATATATCGGGATCAAGGACTAAGAGGGCTTAACTGCCATTCTTTCTCAGTTGCCTCCCCATCCCAGTTAGAATTGTCATTTTGTAGGATACAAAGTGGGTTTACAGTTAAAGTAATGTCTAGTGATTAACGTTTAAAGCACTGGAACTGTTGACTGTTCCCTCTGATGTTGTCAGGTGAGAATTTGGGACAACCAGCAAGTTCCCCCCTCCTACCTCTACAGAAAAGGTACTTTTGTGATGAGCGAATGAAATTAACAAACTGAATCTGGAGTCATTAGTTCATAACACTGACTGCTGCTGTCAACTGACAATAACCGAAAGTGGCATGCCAAAAATATTTGATAGCTGAACATGCATGTTAAAATACAAGCATATTCAACAGTGAACTCTGCGCTTTGTTTGAATCAGGTTAGTCTTTAAAAACACAAATAAATCCATTGCTGTAGCAAGAAGAGCTTTTCATTTTACTGAAAGTCCACCAACTTGCTTGTACGGTATAAATTACTGGATAACAGTCGATTCTAAAATGTTTTGAGCAAATTCTTTAGTACGGTGTGGGGATAAAGTCTGCATGGCATGCTTGAACAAAGAAGAGATCTGTACAGAAATATCTCTGAACAAAGTTAATCCACTGGCGTTTGTTGCCATTATTTTTAGGATTTCCTAAATAAGCACAACTCCCTCTGAGTGTTGAAGAGAACATTCCGCAACAGCACACTGTCTCATGACCTGTTTTCTTTAACCAAGGATTGTATCTTTTTTCTTCGAATTCAGCTCATGCAGATGGTGTTATTTTCAGAAATGCTTCCCTTTTGTCACTTCCTGTTTTCTCAACAAATCCAGATGTGATTAAGAGAAAAACATCAATATCTCTTGTGCCTCTTTGTCCAAAAAATACCACCGGAATATGTCTTTGTAATGGTTTTTGTTCCATTTCCAGCTGTTTTTACTGTTAATGTGGTTCTTTAATAATGCTTTGTCACAGGAATGAATCGTTGGAGAAAGAGATACGTGCAGAGTGATGTTTCATCTACTACCTTTAAATTTCACCGATATGTTTGTCAAATCCCCGAAATATAAAGAGAGAGAGAGAGAGAGAAAGAACAAACAATAGATAAGAAATATTACTTTTTGTTACACTTTTTATGAACAGCCCTCCTACACTACCCTGCTAATCACATGCACAAGAGGCAAAAACAATTTTCCTAGCAATAAGAGAAGCCTGTCTGCATACCATTTAACTACATAAAATATTATGTGCAAAACACAGAAATGATCATTGTTGTTTTAAACTTGCTATTTATTAAAAGCCCATATAGTTATTAAATGTGCTGATCAATAATATGCTGCTCAGGCAAACGTGAAAGTGACTAAGAACTTCTCTTTGATTTAAATCGCTCTTTAATGAAGCTGAAATCGTTAAGCTCGTACAAGATGCCCACAGTGAAACAATGCTATAAGCCATGCACATATGCTTGCCACCCCCCTTTTCTGGTTTGCGAACAGCACTAAGAAAACTGCTAAATTCTGACTCGATGTTGCCACAGGACACCAATCTATACGAAAGACCCTCATCATAAGAATATAAAAGTTTTAGAACTTGATGACAGTGCTGAAAATTTGCTGAGCATGTGGCTGGTGAAAATGATGATGGTGAGTACGAAAACATTACTTGAAAGTCCACTGACTATACTTAATGTCATTTGGATTTACAAGAATGGATTAGAATGGATTAAGATAGGAACAACTGATTTTGCACATTCTGAACTTTATTATTTAGATCTGTTCTATCATTTTTTTTAAGAACATTTGCATTTTGTGTATACTTTGGTGATATCATGAATGTCAAAGTCCCTCTGTCAATGCAAAAAAAGGGGGAAAAAACCCACAAAAAACATGATAACTTACCCAATGCTTGATTTTTTCTTGGGCGGCCAACTTTCCGCTTTTCTGGTGGGTATGGCTCACTTAAAACAGTCATTTGTGTATCACTTACTTCTGAAGCAAACATTTTCATCATCTTGTGCCTTTTCTTTGGAGGCAGACACTGTTCCCGTGCGAGCTGGATTTCAAGATTTGGCGGTCGACTATCATCTGACTGACTTTTCTTGCGAATGGTTTTCATCTTTTCTTTAGTCAGTTCTGGCATAGCTGGTTCCCTGTCCCTACTGTCTTTCCGTTGTTTAGCTTTTTTTGTTTTATCTGATGTCACTGGTGGCTCAAGGATAAGTCGATCCTTCTTCTTTTTCTTAACATCTATGATTGTAAGTTTGAATATTGATGGTAAAGGCACCTCACCAGGTTTGACTCTTATGTAAGCCTTCTCTGAAATGGTCATGCCTTCCATCATAGAGTCAAGAGATTCTAGCTGCGCCACAAATGCTGGGTCAATGATATTCCTGTGCTTTGACTTGAAATAAAGAAGCTTCTTCTTCTTTTTTCTTTTCTTACCTTCACTGCCATCCCTGTCTTCATCTCCTGATGTGTCTTCTCTATGAGCACTCAAAGCACTGCTAAGGCTACTTGAATGCAGACTGAAGGAACTTTCTTTTAAAATTTTTGAGGGTTGATATCTGGCAAAAAATCCTAAAGATCTACTGTAAGAAGCTCCAAATATGCCTGTTGGCTGCCAGGAGGTATTTTTGAATGAGACTGTATTTCTGAATAAGGACACAGGTTTTGCTGCAACAAGAGAAGAATCTAACTCAGACTCAGGCTTTGGCTGTGGCTGTTGCAAGCGCTTCTTTTTTCTTCGTTTAGGATTGCGCATCATGACATGCAGCTTTGGTTTGCGAAACTTATGAGTAGTTTTCCCAGGCTTTTTCGCAGCTGCTTCAACAGGTAGCGAACTTGGTAAAGATGGTTCAATGATGCTGATATCATTGCTGTTATCCATTGTAAACTCGCTTGATTCATCTACATCAGTACTTTGAAACTGTGAATGGATGGAGTGCTGAATGCTCTGAATCAAGGAAGCCAGTTCACTGTCACCAACACCCCTCACACTTCGCACATTAGATTCATGTCTAGGTGACTTGGCCAGCCATCTTTCATGGTGCTGTTTTCCTGCCAGATCTGATGCATTCTTTCTGGGACGTCCCCTCTTGCGTTTTTCAGTGAAAAATTGCCTTTGTGTCTCCTCTCTGATGCCAGCAGCTAAAATTGTTTCTTCAGCTTTTCTGGCATATTTTCTAATAAGTCTAGAACTGCTGCTTTGTATCTGTCTGTTTTTTATTTTCTGCACCCTATTCTTAACATTGGTGAAAAAGTGCTTCTTTCCTGACCCCTTTGGTCTACCACGACCACGTTTCTTGACGTCAGAAACTCTGAGACCTTTACCAAGACTTGAATCAGAGATACACAGCTCTTCTGGCAAGGTGTTAACCTGACTATGACTTGACACTTTGGTCGGTGATATTTGAGATTCTGACAAATCAGGATGTTCATCTAAGCTACTCTGCGAAGAGCTTTTCTGTGACTCTACCACTTCTTCTGACTTGTCAGGTTTCTTGCCAACTACATTTACAGACTTCTCTAGCTTTGCTACAGTTAATGGTGTAGCATCTTCTGCACAAACGGATGCTTCTTCATTTGCTACATTCTTGTCACTGCAATAAATATTGCTGTAAATTGTGCTCTTCTTGTGAAGCAGAAACTGAGACTTTTTCCTTTTTGGTGGACGACCGCGCTTTCTTCTTCCCATCTGTGGAGCCTTCAAGGGCATTGTTATCTCAGTCATTTCTGCATCAGAGTCTCTGTCAGATGTTTCACTGATGTTTCTTCCTGGAGATTTGGATTCTACTTCACCTAGCATTGTCTCACAACCAGTGGTAGCAGACTCAACTTCTGGAAGGGAAGGTGAAGGTTGTCCAGCAAGCCTTTGCTGCTCTGAAAAATGGATCTGCTGTGGTGGGGCCTGAAGCTGCACCGTTGGTTCACCACTTGGTTCTCCAGTTGACACAGAAGTAACTGAGCCTGGAGAATCATTACCTGATGGTGACCCTGCAATAGACTGGATTCCACTGTCTGGAGAGACGTTTGGCATGGACATGGAGTCCAAACGTAACAGTGCTTCAGGTGGGTCACCCAGCATTGGTACAACAGCATGCTTTTGGATATGCTGCAGCTGTTGCTGGTGGTCTTTATCGTCAACATCTTCGCCACCAGACAAGTAGCAAAGAACTGATGTTGCTGCTGAGGATGGACTCACACATTTTTTCACCAATTCAGCATCAGTGCCTACTTCTTTTGGCAAGTCATAGTTTTCCTTTCTAAATGCCTCTTCTTTGGGTGGAAGTCCATCCGCCTGACTTACATCCCCAGCAGCAGATTCATCCCTCTTCACAATTTCTGTTCGCCCAGCCTGGCTGACTTTAAAGGAGGGAGAGTCCCCTTCTTTCAAAATTTGGGCTGGGCTTAGAGGATCCTGGCATGCATCACAAACAGAAGATCTGGGCTGTTCTAAGGTTGGCACTTGCTGATCTCTGGATCTGCTGTGATATACTTTAGTTGGTACTGTCCTGCTCATGTCTAGACCTCTCAGGTGTTCTGGTGTCAACACCTTTTTTTCAGTCACCTGTGTAAGAGTAAAATGTAAATATTTACCATTTCCATTACATACAATGCAAAATGACACCTGGCAATAATAACAATAATAACAATAGAGCGCTTTATCATACCTCATCACAACCAAAGCAGGTTGGGATTTTGGCACAGACAAATGATAATAAAAAAATGACATTAAAAACCGTGGCTAACAATGTCAGCTAATGCAAACACTGACTGATAATGTGGTCTTTATGGGTAATAAACTGAGATAGTTCTTGATTTTTTTTCTTTGCAAGACTTCCATTAAAATTATTTAGTCTCTTTTGGAGTGAAATCCTAAGAATACTAACATTAAAATAAACTTATCGTACCATATACTTAAAGATATTGATGGGTATAAGAGACGTGATCCCTACTATATAACACTCTCTTTTAAACATATATCCTTCAACATGTTGCATGGGACTAGGTGGCTGTAATATGACAGCATCCAAATGTATTTAAAAAGTGGCAGTGATTAAAAATGTCAAATGAAGCAACGTGAAGATTTCCACAAACAATGAATCTTATGAGGTCCTGCACGTGGCCAGGGATGGCAGAGCAGCAACTAAGGTTATATCATGGCAAGGCAGCCAGCCCTGTAAACAGATGCCACATGCAGAGAAAGAACAGCATGCCGGGGACGAAAGCTGAACCCAGGACAGCAAACACTCACTGTATTGGTGACAGGCACTAACCATTGTGCCACTGGACCACCCTCCTGCATGTGGCAACAAAACATTCAAAAATAAACTCTGGTTGCCATTGACTGTGGCAAAAGTCCTTGCTGAAAGCTTTTTGATATTTTCTATTGTCCACTTACAACCCCACCCTGAAAAAAAGTCTACTGTGTTTCATAAAGATAATGCTGTCTGAGACAAGTATTCTCTGCAAACACTTATAGTGCATCAGTTTTTCACTAAGCATTTGTCTTCTTTCTGAGTCTTAAAGCATTTAGCACAAGCCCGTAAGCTACCTTAATTCTTTAATAACTTGTTTGTGCTATATGGCCTGTATACTGTGGATACATTTTAAACGTACACGTTGAGAATTGTAGTTTTTATTCAAATATTACCAACATTAAATGTGAAAAACATAATAATTTTGGTAGATAAAGCATTGCCAAAAAGATCTCCATTTAATCTTAAGAAAAGAGACAGGAAGTTTACAAATTTCCCATCCCTGTCTGCCTAAAAATGTCAAAGATGAAGATTTAAACTGCACAAGCTGATATCTATCAAATGCAATGCAGTAACACCTCAATAATAATAAATAAACATTATTTTAACGCTGTTCCAATGATTTGCTCAGAGCATTTTACAGAAGTTACAGACAGACCTGTCCACATAAAGGTAATCCACTAACACCATGCACCCATATTTGCATGTAACAAACATGCTCACTTTTGCAACAGACATGCCTACCCACACACAAGGTAAATACAGACATGCATTTTTCACGCTCATGGTCAGGACAGGGACTGATTAAGATCTTTAACTCTCTTGGTTCAAAACTCCACGATTGAGGCTTTGCTGGGTAGCACGGGCAAGGCGATTTTATTTACTTTTTATTGCAAAGTTCAAATTTTCTCTTTCCCAAAACTGTATAGGTTTCTTAGTCTAATGTTTATCTCAGAGCAGCAATAATAAAAAACAAACTTCACCCACTGTCGTCTTCGCAGTCTTCAGTTATAAGCCAGTCATTGTAATGCTACATTTTTATGTTGAACCAAGAGGGTTAATTCCCCCCCCACCCCCCCCCCCCCGAAACAAATTCACCAAAGTATTTCATTATACAAGCATCATCACTATTATAACTACCTCCCCAATGTGACTTACAACTGACAGTTAATATTCTATTACAACTTTTTTGCAAAAATCGTGTGTTAAAAAAAAACGTGGGTAAATTTTAATTAGACTAGTTCTGACCAACTGTTTGTCCTAAATTACATTCTGCAGAAAAAAGTAAAATAAAGTATATTTTGAAAGTGACTGCTAGTTTATTGGGTCACCAGTCATGTTGACCCAAAACCATATTGCCCCAGCCATACAGACCACGCACCTGAGTCAAATCGACCCAGGCCCAAAAGACAGCATTCACTCAATGATCTGCATTCATTTAGCCTCAGCTGACTCAATTTTCAGTCTTGGACAACTTGGTCTTATATGGAACAATATGGTCATGGAAGGGGTTCATGGTAAGCGGCCATGCCTGGAGAGATATGGTTTTGGATCGAAATGACCTGTCCCTATTCAAAGTTGTTTCTTTGTTTACCACTGCACATCAGTTGATTAACCTTTGTTTATGATCTTTTGCAGAAGTTCTGTTTGTGCTCCATTGCAACTTTTGCAAAAATCATGTTTAAAAAATATATCCATGAAATATATTTTAAGAGAACCGCTTTGTCTACTACAGTACATCTGTACTGATCAATTCCTCTTACCTGGAGAGTTAATCCATTATAAATTTTCAACTAAGCGTAAGAATGGTAGAATCAGTAATCATGACTAAACAAAAGTGAAAAAAAAACACCCTTGGAAATGCTTTTCAAAAGGTTTATTTTTCAACAATTAAATCAACGAACTTGAATTTAAAGGTGTTTGAAGTAATGGTTTGTGGAACAAAAGCAGACTGGTCGATTTCCCTACTAAAACCTCTCCCAGTTACAATCTGATTTTGGTGGATTATACCAAAATCTTAACAGGGAAGTTTTATTGTATCATAGTTGGTTATCACCACTATGAGTAATGTTCTTCATCTGTGTCTGATGTGTGACTATTTACATCTACCACCTGAATGTAAGAACAGATTTCCATAAGGGGACATAGCCTGCCTTAGCCTGAGTGTGAAAGACTTTCTAAAAATTCTGTAATTTTGTACATTTCAGGATAGCTAGCTCAATATCATTCTTGTGTCTCTAATGATTTAATCTTCATTAATCAGGATCCTCTCTTCTTTGACAAGATGGAAAGACACAAAGCTTCCTAATAGACAACCAGCAGGAACACTTGAATCTGGACTCCCTAAACAGTCATATGTTAAAAGCAGGACATCTGCACCTTTCTTTTGTGAAATTTAAAAGTTAGCAAGAATCTTCTGCAAGAAATTTATTGCGACACTAGGCACTAAACAATGTTTGGAGACTGAAATCTTTTTTTAACCCTCACTGATCAGATGACGGCATTACCAGTGTGCCTCTGCTAATAACTCTTCCTATACAGTTCACACCCACAGATGCAAACATCTTCACAGCCAGCTATAGCTCAGTGACGTCAATTTCAACTGTACTGAATGCGTTAATACCAATTTTATTGGAGAAAAGGAGCAGTTGCAAGGAAAAAAAAGAGGTAAGCTTTCTAAAGTTGTTTATAATACACATCTTATTCAGTGATAGCATATGGATTTATTGAGACCAGAACTACCTCTCAATGCCACTAGTAGCTTTACTTAACAAAACACATACCTACAAAACAGTACATACACTAAAAACAAACTTCACATTTTATTAGTTTATGTAAAGAAATCAAAAACAACAGTCTGCTTTTTCTGTGAACAAAGACATTATCTGAGCCAGCTACCTGCTGTTATTTGTCATCTGACACATGAACAATAATAGGATTAACACAATAAAACACTTTACTAGTTCTGGCCACCACTATCCCTCCACTTCCTTTTGGCTATTTGTCCTGCACAGTTGGAAATGCTTCTGTCAACACCTACTCATTGTTATAGCCTCCTACCTAGTGGCACAATGGGTAAAATTTAGAAGACAAGAGTAATCACAGTTAGCAGCTTTTTTAAAGGTAAGAAACCCATAGGTCAAAACAGTGTTCAGGAGGTGGGTTGGAATGCTAACCTCACAGTGGTTAAGCAGAAAGCTTCTACTGTCAACATAAGTTAGCACTTACTGACTTAGCAACAAAAATGCTATATAAAATATGAAACAAATGTTTCAGTTGCTAAGGAAATGAAATACAGGAAATACTCTAAAAGCAAGCTAAAAGTGCTGCAGATTTTCAAGAAAAGAAAAATGCATAGGCACTTGAGATTACTAGCAGCATAAATTTGGCACTTGTTATTGCACTCTAGCGTTTTAAATGCACAACTACAGCCAAGTAAAAATATAATACTATAATATTTTAAAAAAGGGCCTTATAGAGTTCCTCTTTTTCTGTTTTTATGGCAAGCAAAGCATTATTTCTATGCCAGTAATTTGATGAATTTCAGGTTCTGAGTATCAAGAAAGAAATGTGGTAATAATTTATGGAGCAAGAAGTTTGTAATAATTCAACTGTAAATCAAACTGTTATCTGATATTACTCCTGCAACATATATTGCAAAGTAGCTGCATCTGTGATAATAAAAATTAAGGAAAAATGCAACAGGTAAAAATATTTCTCATATTCAAAAGTCTAAAGATATCCCAATAATCTGAATGTACTGCAACTTCTTGTTTACTTCTCACATTAACGTCCACCTATGTCCCTTGATAATTATTTTAAGACAATAATTCTTTACCAAATACAAGCAAAAACTTATACAATTCATCCTATCATTAAGCCTTAACGCATACTGTGTAGTTTCTCCCCTATCCCCCCCCCATCCCACTTCGTTTTTGATGCACTGATCTAAGACTTTCTGGAATTGGAACAAATGATTGTTATGCATATAAAACCTAAATAATAACCTAAGGCAAAATAAACATTATCTCAATACAAATTACTTTTTGTTTTTGCTAGTTTACAAATGAAATAACAGAAAATCTAGAGTGTCCGTAGACATTTTCTTAAATTAGTCCTGAGGTGATGCGCTGAACTCTTTTTGATAAAACTGCTGAACAATTTGAGTATTTTTCCTTTTAAAGGATGAAGTAAAAACTCTTTGAAAAAATACTCACAGACAGACGAGCTTCTGTGATTAGGTTAGTATCTTTGAGAATAGCTGAAAAACTGTGGTATTTGCCAAGTAACTCTGTATCCCTTCTAATATCAGCACTAACACTCATGGGGGCTCCATGAGCAGTGGGCAATGCAGCCTCATTTTTGCTGGTGGACAATGAAGATATGTTTTGGCAGCATGTTCTTGCACGCACACTCAGCTGCCCAGAGAAGTAGCTAGTGGTGTTTGTACTCCACTCTTGGTCTTGAGTACTGGCAGTATCACTTTCAGAAGAACAGAAACTTGAACTTGACGACTCCGAAGAAAATCCGCTGTTTGAAGAGCTGTCTGAAACTTCATCAGCATAAACTATATCAGTCCTATTCATGACGCTCCCCAACTCCTTTATCCCACAGAATTCATCTTCTAGCACTATTCCAAGTCACACATGCCTTCATGGGATGAAAAAAGTACTGATCTGTTCTTTCACTGTCTCCTTTCTTGGCTGTTATCTGCACAAAAAGGGGAAAAAGGGGGCAATTTTGTTAGTAAATGTATGTAGGCAAACACTGACCGTGTAGTACAAGACATTTTCACCAAGCCCTCCACAGAAGAGAAAAGGAAACAAGAAAGAAGAGCAAGAGACACTTAATGAGATCAACTGGTCCTCTTTTGTTTCCTTGTTTCAGATCAAGTAAAGGTAAAAGAAGCAACTAGCAACCCTCATCTAATTACACATCTGTAATCTCTGCCTAGCAACTCTTCCATACTAAAGATATTGATGCATAAATTCTCTCTAAAATCCCATTTTACCCACAGCAGAAAAAAATTGCACAAGAACTGTTAAGCAGAAAAAAACACTAGTACATCTACTCCACGCTCTCCCTCCTCCCTCTCTCTCGCACACACCTTTACCCACACTATGCCTATGATAAGGCCTAAAATATTATGTAGAATAATAAAATAATATGCTGGTCAGGATCAGATTGCCATCTACAAAATGTACACAGTGCTGAATGAACCAGCTGTCACTTTTATCCAACCTGTTCATTTGGATCATTCCATTTGAATTCTAAAGATGCAGTTAAAACGAAATATTATGTACAGGTTTGTATAACCAGAGGTAGGAGCCCCATTACTATGTCAATACTACTACCATTTACATAGGCCTAACTGTTAACCAAAGACTGCTTAAATATTCCATCATTCCTATCTTTTAACTGTACACACTCCCTTACTGCATTGTAGATACGGTAAGCCGCAGGAAAAAACAACGTAGGATTTGTAAGCAGTTAAACGATGCATTGCTTCTGTAATGGTTCCATCGTTCCACATAGGCCTACATGTATCTCGCGAACGTATCTCTTCCTTACTTGTTTACATTGCAACTGGAACTATTTTTCTGTAATTCCAGATATTTCATACATTAACAACACTATATCTTTGTGATATCTGGTCTTCAAGACTGTCACACTGTATAGGATATTTTTTCGCACGATGAATAACCACACACAAAGATCCTGTTATGATAGAGTCATTTAAGGGCATTCAATTCCATTTCTATTGGATGGCTTCCTGAACCAGACGCCAGTACTAGTTGGCGTCGTGGGATCGCAGCCAAGACGGAGTAAATTCACAAAATTAACACGAATTGTAGAGTGAGATTCTGCGTGGGTGTTCTGGTATGACTAAACAGCGTCTCAAGCAGCAGGCATATGAAACGCAATGCATGCATTTTGCAACTGAGCAGCACCCGCCTAAGAGTAAGATTCAGTGTCAAACTAAAAGAGCTTCAATACCTACGCGCCAAATCCAAAAAAGCAGCAAAACTTAAAAACACAACAAAATAAAGAGAGAATGCATGCTAATTATGAGCACCACAATTTTTACCTGTTTGATTAGTAATCCAACAATCAGAAACAACACACTCAATAAAGAATCTGCTCAGTGGAGATAACACACACAGAAGGCTACGCCATAACACTACCTTCTGCGCAAGATGGCGTCTGGAGTTTCAATGCTCGAAAGGAGTTTCACATTTTGGTTACACATCATCAATTTTTAAAAAAATAATTCAAAGACAATTGAATTTCGGAAAAAGAGTTGTCTTTCAACAGGAAAAATAGCATGTAATTTTCAATATATGA
The DNA here is from genome assembly GCA_004794655.1 of Marisa cornuarietis. Taxonomy (NCBI): domain Eukaryota; kingdom Metazoa; phylum Mollusca; class Gastropoda; order Architaenioglossa; family Ampullariidae; genus Marisa; species Marisa cornuarietis. The sequence continues at coordinate 893,369 of SMMW01000596.1, forward strand.
CAATTTTGCTGAAAATAAAGAAGTTATATTAGGAATGTAGTTTTTTCCCTTACAGGCAAAGAGAGATGTTTTGGTGCGATTCATATGTTAATCACGCACCTGTCGGTGCAATTGTCAGCTATTTTTTTACCCTGAACATAAATTTTAGATTTTTATAAGCGAAATTTGTAGAAATTTGTTCATATTTACAATATTCATCAAATCCATTGCTACCCATAAGGCAATAAGACAAAATGGATTCTTTCGTAAGTGTTCGTGCAACGAGAATGGCAATCGGTTTCTTCGGATCAGCTTCTATACGCCAATGTTCACGAGGTCAGACTATGGAAAGTTTGTTTTTTAAAAAATGTTTTCTGAACAAGAGTGTTATAATGTTCTGTTATGTATATTGCGTTATTTAGTGTTAGCGTTTTGTCTGGTGTGTTAATTTGTTGCCAGCTTTGGAAGCACTGTTCAATGTCAATAAGTTGTGTAGAGAAGTGTAGCCAGTGTTTCCTCATCAAAAAGTGAAAGTGGGTTTCGGACTCTCAACTTATGTTGTTCAGAAGTTTCGGCACAGATTTACTTAGGAGGGTCCAGGACGCCATGACATTTTTTGCACATCGGGAAACGAAGCTAGAATTAGGAGTTGAAGAAGGGATAGGGATAGTTTCACGGTGTACCTCATGGTGTCCGTAACATTGTTACTAACAATCTTATGTCAGTGCGCGATGGCCCATTCTCTAGTAAAGTTGTTTCGATTTTTCAGAATCTCAGTAAAAATTGCTTAGGGTTTTAAAGCCACTCATAAAATTTTGGAAAAGTAGGCCCTATACATCAATTTGTATGTTTTGATATTATTTTATCATCCCCTCTCTCTGGAAAGCATAGTTTCAAATAATAAATCAAACTTTGTTCTATATATGAGGTTCTTTATATTTTTCAATGGAGCCATCGGTAACATAATAGGTAAAATAAACATTAAAATAATCATGCTCCAGAGCAACATACAGTGGAACTGTGTATTGGAAACCCTGGTAAATTCTCACTAAAACAGTGAGGGTTTTTAAAAAAAAAAAAGTTACCCTGCTGCTGGAGCCACAATGCCCCACACTAAAGAAATGAAGGTATGAAAAATAGATGTTTAAAATCCAGTTCTGAATAAAAATGTAAGAGGATATCCAAAATTACTTCATAATGGTAAACTTCATTTCTTAGAATGACATTTTCCTAATTAAAAACTTTTATTTTATTTGATGATTAATTATAATGTAGGCCTAATTGCTGTGCAGCTTTGTTTATATTATGCAGTATTATGCTATATTTGTTTATATATTATATTTGTTTGGTAGATGTGTTAGGAATTGTGAAAATGTTATTTAGGGAAAGTGGGTATGCAGGATTCAGGTATGCCTGAAAAAGGTAAGAATTATTCCCATAAGATATAACGGAAATATGGCTCCAGGAAATGGAATATTTGTTATATCATTCATTATTCAATTTTATGGGATGAGATTCTGATATTATGTTTCAGTTCTACACAAACCAAATATAGTCTGTGACAGAATTAAACACACACATGCATTGCCATACGTCTATTCATAAGGCTTTAAGAGGTATCTGTGTTTGCCTGGGGACATTGCAGCACAAATTGTTTGTCTCAGGATTGATTTTTTTCCATGACTCTTCCCACTGTGATTTAATTGTGCAAAACCAAACATAGTATGTGACTTTCAGGGGAAGAAAAAGTCCTGCATAATGTGATCAGGGTCAGATGCAGGCTGTGGATTTGCCTAGCTCTCAGGCAGAAACACATTCATTTATCATTTCGCCTCAAGACCATGTTGCTACAGTCATATCGTCCTATCACCTGAGTCAAATATCCATGTATAATTGTTATTTGATATGTTTGGTCTATGTTTGAAGATGTGCTACAGTATTTATTTTTAATTTGTATTTTGACTTTTATGGGGCGATATGGTCTTGGAGCAAAACCACTGGCTTCCTCACAGAGATGTGCACATGCACACAGATCAGTTTTTTTTTATAAGACTAGAAAATATTGCTGTTACCAGTTTTCAGTAATTATTACACGAAAACCATGACACTAGAAAAAAATGTGGCTTAACCAGGCTTTATGTTTTTTCTTTAGGTATTACTACATTGCCAGAAAGCAGATATTTCAGTACTGTAGCTGTCAGCAAGCGAACAACACAATGTCATCATCGTGGGCACAAAATACAATTAAATTCTCGACATGTAACCAGCCTGGCAGAGCAGTTTCAGGCAGCACATTTAGCCAAGCAGGAGACAAATTTTCGATCTGTATTTCGAACACAAGAAAATGAACCAGTGGGTGGCCCTTATTTGCCATTTCATTTGTATTATCCTTTTTAATTCTACTTTGTTATAACCCAGAAACTCTGGCATTCAAATGATGTTGAAATGTTATGAATAAATTATGAGCATAAATTATACTTCTGCTCTCATTTTGATTAGTGTTTGATAGAAGTGGCACATAGTATGGCATGCTGCAGAGAAAATAAAGACCTATTTTTTTTAAAGCGTATTTTCATAATTCAAAATATCTGTATTGTAAAATCACCCCCCGTAAAGACGTTATCATATTGCAACACCCTCTTAGATACGACCCAAACAAAATTTCATGGATGTATTTCGCTTATATAAACCTCATCTCTGTTACAACTATCTGCCAAATTTGACTTTAAACTAACAGTTTGTGCTTTATAGTGATTTTTTTATGTGCTAGAACCAAGTATTGTAAAGAAATGAGTAGATTTTAAAATAGACTGCTTCTGGCCGATTTCCATACTAAGACCCCTCTCATTTATGACCTGATTATGTAGATTTTAGTGAGTCTTAATGGGATGGGGTTTGTTTTTTTTTCTTTTGTCATATAATTCAGTTTTGAAAAATATTATTTATCAGTCCTCTTCATTTTTTGTTTATTTGTAGCATTTATTTCTGACAGGCTCGGCAGTCTATGAATCAAGAAGGAATGTTTTACATGGTGGCTGAAGCAGATGTTAAACAGGTCTTTGAGAAAGGGCTACCTGCACAGTTTACCAGGCAGGTTGGTATTAGCATTAGAAGACTTCTTTCTTTAACCCTCGTTAACATACTGTACAAGTGGATTGGAAAGGGCTCAAGATTGAAATGTTTTGTCAGTGCTGATGGCATACTTGGGGCATTGTGTGATCTCAAGGCAGATTTTATTTTAATAAATGTAAACAACTACACCCCAAAACTTATCACTAATAACAATAAAACTGACAACTACCTTAATTTGCTCATTTCCAGTTTTTTATCCAATGTAAGTAAAGGTGGTTATATAAATGTAGTCAGAGGGGGGGAATATTCCAATAAGTAACTGTACCATCAACTCATTGAAACCATTTATGGCTCATTAAACGGCTTGTCAGTTTCTAGCTGCTCATTGCTTTCAGATGAAAAATAATTGATATTGTGTGATCTCTTATCAAAAATAGAAATAACAGAGTTTTTTCCCCTTTATTTTTTCATGACTTTTATGAATGTCTTCCCTTGTAAAATTGATCATTCTTGAGTGAAAAAAGAGAAATTCACAATCAATGCAAGCTTGTGAAGTTTTTCCAGATGTTGTGCATCTTGTCACAAGTATAATGTGACATTACCACAACTGTGTTAAAAGGTCAGATTGTTGAGAATGTTACATGCTGTAATGCTGAAACAACTCCATATTTGAAATTTGGTGCTAACATTATTTTTCCAATTCCTAACATTATTATTTTCTGAGATACTTTGATACAGAAATCTGGATGCAGGGGAGTCAGAGCTGACCTAATAGTTAAAATTTTTAGAACACATAAGCATTCACTTGAAATTGAAATTATTATTTTCTGTTTCACTAATTTGTGACTGCTTTTTCTTTCTTTTGATTCTCTAGTCCAAAACTTTCAATGAAACATGCTTCATGATTCGTCAACCAGCATTACAAGTGATTGAGCATTTAAAAAATCTGAATCTTGAGCATCCAGTTCCACGTTTTGTGCTCTGTATCCTTTCTTACAGCTAGAAATGAAATTCTGTCCAGAGCCTTGTGTCAGTATTTTTTTATAATTGTTTTTTTTTTTTTGTGGAGTTGTGGGTTTGGTTATGGAAAGTGCAAATTTAAGGTTAGTTGTGACAGAGTTGGGTGGAATGTAAATCATTTATAAGGACAATAGTTGTTTGGACTAAGAATTATCAGTTTTATTTTTTTTCCTATTGGGGCTTGTGCTTTTAACTTTTTAAATTCTTTTCTCGCTGATCCTTTAAGTTCTAGATCACTTGATTGTGTTCTAAATAATATTTAAACATGTCATCCTTAAAACATATCTCAGATGGGAAGAGGGGCAGTGGTAAATCGCTGACGATGGCTCACGTTTTGCACTTCTGCTTCCGAGAAAAATGGCTCCTTGTTCATGTGCCCTGGGGTACCTGCACTTTATTATCATTTGACCAAACTATTTATTTCTTTAGGCCCAACTATTCAAAGACTTTTCAATGGTGGATACTTTCACAAGTTTATAAATGGGAAAGTTGTAAATGATGTTGATTAAAAAATAACAGCAAAGATAAAGGTACAGTTGATCAACATCATTGTCCTTGTGAATGCATTTAAACATGTTATTAAACACAGAAGCTGCTCTTTGACCTGTGTTTTCCCATGCTCTTAACAGCTGGTGAATTGAATCGCAAGCAGCAGGAAATTTCCCCATCATCATACAAACCAGGCCGCATGGATCTTCCTGTTGAGGGAGCTGATTGGCTCGTCCACTTTCGTAATCAGAATCTATCCTTTTTGAAAGACATCAAGGTCTGTTTGCATTGAAATTAGGGTTCTTCAGGTTGAAAACATAATTTTAGTAAGTAGCTAAGCAAAAAAAAAATGATTCAGCTTTTTCTGCTTGATGAATTTCAAACTAGCTATCAAGACAGTATTTGATGTATGATGTACCATTCACATCACCTCAGACCTGAGCAAAGCCAACACATTATTTTTCTTCCTTTTATTTTTCAGACCAGTCAGAAATATGTGTGGAGTAAGAGGGAGGTTACAGAGGAAGGAAGTTCTCTTTTGGAAGTCATTGAGTTTGTGAGTTGTTTCTCTTAACATCTTTGCATCTAGGTTATAACATCATAAACACTGCACTTCATTTTATTTCACTTAATAATTTTTGTTTCTCTAAATAGGGTCTAAATAGAATGAAGTTTTCATCAGACTGTGTTGGGGTGATTCTTAAGGAGATTCGTACCCAAGCAGCAATACGCAAGTGAGTGGAACATACGGGAACTTTAATCCTTAAAAACTTCTATCCTCAGATTTTTGTTAAGAAAAATATTTCTTAAGGTGAGTTGAAATACCACCCTATCATTAAACTAATTGATATTAAATAGGGAATCAAAACCATTTGTAAAGTTTGCTAAGTTTATTTTAAGGAAACTTTAATATAAATATTCGAAATATTTGGCAAAAATGAACAACAGTTTCTTAAAATAAAGTTTCCAGTCACCTGCAGATTATGAAGCAGTATCGCATATAAATGCAACAAACAGGTGAACTGGCTATTTCTTTTTGTAAATACTTCTATTAATAATCTTTTAGATGTGCAGCAAGTTTATCTTCCCAAAGTTTGAGCATGTTTATTTTATTTTTTTTATTTTACATGTGTCAATGATCATTTGGTGGACCTTAAAACTAGCAAATATAATTGTCTTCGGGCTCACTCGTCATTTTATCAGCAATGATGTTAAGTCAAAAATTAATATTGGTGTCATGTTTTAAAAACAGGCTCAAAGTTTTGGTTGCGATTGATGGTGTAAATACTTTTTGGAACCTGACACGTATCAAGACACCAGAGCGTGAGCGGGTACTTAATTTTGCATTTATTTTATACTGATAATTTTTTTGTCATGCTTTGTCAATTTCTTTTGTATTCTTGTGTACATTTTTTTCAAACTTTGTAGTGAGATGAAATCATGAACTGAAATATTTTTAATTTCACTCTAAATGTAACTGTAAACTTTTTGTTGAAGACCATGATGTTTATGTAAAATGTGGAAATTTGTAGTGTGGCATTACTTTTTTGATTTTTTTTTTTAATGCGAAGGATGTATAATGAAGCATTTGACATGCAGCTTAAATTGTTTTGTCTCTAAATTTTTCAGCTTATGCCTGGACAGATCTCTCTTGTTCACAACTTAAAAAAAATGCTGGTGTCTAACTGGGTAAGACTACTGTTTCTTTTATTGTTGATGTTCAGTTTAAAAGTTGTTTGCCTTTGTCTGATAAATTACCTGCTGGATAAGCAGTTTGGGTTGGCCTACCCAGATTCCATGAATAAGAGTTTTAAGTGCTACCTGCACTGGCTATCCATCCTCACTTTCAGTACAAACTATGCTGTGTTTTCATTTCTTTTCTCCTGCCCTTACTATTTCTCTGAAATTTTTCTTCCCCCTGCATCCCAGCCAGACAACGACACTCTTTGTCTGATGACCATATCTCAACAATTCCTGTCTTCAGAGCAACAACATACTTTCACAGGATGTTTAGTTATTGTGCAACTAAACAATGGAACTCTCTTCCCTTCTATATCCACCACCTATCCACCATTAAATCGTTTAAGTGTGCACTGAAAACACATTCTCTTCCTTGAGCATTACTCCTAACAACAGTCCACACAATGCTATGCCTTTTTCAACCCCTTTCCCCTTTTCCGTTTATTGCTACTTCCCTAATTGTCTTGCTCTGCTGAATCACGACAATCTTAGTTCTTGTTATCTAATTCCTCTTTGCGTTTTCTGTATTTGTCATTTATTAGTCATCAGTACTGTTGTTCATTCTTCCATTCCTTTGTATGTTGTCTGTAGCTCATTCTCAGGTTCTAAGAACTTATGAGTGTGAGTTTAATATAATAATAATATAGTGAATTTGTACAGCGCCATATCCTGGTCCTATGCACAGGCTCATGGCGCTTTACACCCCCACCCACCCCCCAAAAAAACATGGATGCACACAACATAACATGCAATATTGTTGTCTAGAGAATGCCAGATGAGATAGTATGAATGATATATAGCAAGGTGCTTCACTGTGCACAAATCATTTGAAAACTTATCCAGGCTGCAAATGTTCCTGTTCACACTATAAGTCCAGTCATAGAATGATAGGTGTTTTTTTCTTGTTTTGGCTGCTCATTAGGTTGCCTGCAGAATGTCTATTTGAAAAACCAAAATGAGTTCACATGCCATCAGAAGAGAAGCACTGCAAATCCACCGAAATGTTAGTGTCAAGGCGTGCACACACAAATTGCTGGCAGAGGTGTTGCCTCAACACAAAGGCCGTGCACAACAGTTCACAAGACATCAGAAGGTTTCAGTTCTGCTGGTGCACGTTAATCTAGAAGCCAAAATGTAGCGAAGCGATTCGGAGATTAGAAATTGTCAAATTTGCAGTGATCAAAGTTGATAAAATATGAGTGTAAAGATCTCTCGTCAACAAAATCATGCGACAAATGGCGCAAGAAACCGTCACGAACAGGCTGGCTGTCGAGGGGAACGCAGAAGGCTGTAGTTGGAACCAAAGTTGCCGCAGACAAGCAAATCACTGAACAGAAAGACGAAGAAGCATGTGTCAAATAATAGGCACAAAACTCACAACAGGTCATCGAAGACAACAACAAATACAGAGAGCTAGTCCGCTCCAGCCGGTTAAGCGAAGGGATGCTACTCTATAAACAAATCATGCATTTATTATTTATTATTACTCGGTTCAATTTGCCTAATAGGCTTGGTAAAAGTGTTTTATGAATAATGAGAAATATGAAAATGTAAGTGCACTAACCATATGGCTATGGAACTTTTTGTGAGAATGCACAAGAATGAGTGTGCAAGATAATTTATTAACAGCATGAAAGATGAAAACTTGCCCAGTTTTGTTCAATGCATTTTAACTTGTATGTGTGCAGACAAGTGGTGCTGTTTTGTGTTCAGTAGATGTTTGTGGCAGTGCTCAGAAATTCAGAGAACAGTACACACCTCGGTACCTTCTTGGAAAGCAAGTATGCATCAGACAAGAGAATTGCTGGTTGTTTTGAACGTGGCTTACAATTTTGACTATATAACCATGGTTGTTTTAAACGCGTGTTACAATTTTGACCTTGTTGTAACCTTACACAGACCACATAGTAATAAAATGTTTAAAAGTGTATGTTATTTAATTAAGCAAACTTGCAGTATAATAAAAACTAAATAAAGTTAATTTAGAGAGCGCTTTATCCCACCATCAAAGGTTAGCTCAAAGCATTTGATGAAAAAATATAAACATAAACAGCGAATGATAACGTATATGTGGACGCATGCAACAGATTATGCAGCCATTATGTCTATAGAAGGCCATTTAGCAGGATGGAAGATATGTAGTTCTTATTTGCTCCCAGCTTGCTCAGTCTAGCTGAAGAAGGCTGCAAATGCTCCTATCCACACCAGAGTTCCAGTAAAGTAAAAGTTGGGTTATATAGCACCTGATCTCTGTGTCAGACAAGCTCATTTCGCTTCACAGCAGGTGATGTAAAGTCAAAATAAGCTTATGACATAAAAGAATGATGTAGGTTGTAGCAGACTCTACTCCATGCCAAAGGGTAGCATATATATATGTACACAGAATAAACCGCATTCCATAGTTCACATAGCAAACAACTTCTAGTAGACATTGCTCCAAGCACTACATCCAACAGACGTTCCTAGTCATATTAAAACGACCAATGAGCTCCAACACATGCAAAAGTGAGCAACAGAAGTCAAATGAAATAGAAGCCATAGACAAATGAACTAGGTCGTTCGCAAAGTCTCAATTTCGAAATGGAATCAAAGCCGTTGTCACGAATCAAAGGCACACCACAATCCAAACGCACTACAATAGGCATGTCAAAAACACACATCAACAAGTTCAACACGAAGACGTCAAAAAAAGGCAAAAAAATCACAGATCGCATCCCCCTCCAGCCAGGTAGGTGAAGGGACATCACTCTCACCAGGATGTAGACATGCAAAAACATGCTGACTATTCAACCTGTGAAAATACTACACTACACTGACCAGGCTGGTATTTAAAAGTTAATAATACTGAATATACAGCAGATCATTAACATGGTGCACTCATCAGGCCAGCATCTTAAAGTTAATAATAATATTCAACACATCACTACATTCACTCACTAGACCAGCATTCAAAAGCTTTTCACTTTCCTGTATGTGGCTTTAGTAAAAACTTTCATATAAAAATATTGAAATATACTCTAATGAATTTTGTTTTTCCTTGTCCATTATCACAGGGCTTTGAGTGGCTTGATCCATTTATTCCGATCCATGTTCCTGACTATAGTGATAAAGAGGCATACAGCTGCCTCCAGTACTATATAGATCGCCACTGGATTCAGCATGAAGGAGGTTTGTGCTGTGCCAGACATTGTCGCACTATTTGTTATTAATCATCAGTAATTGAAATTTATAGTAGACCAGTGTATGTAATAGAGTATATCATTACTTTGTATGACCAGAGAGCAGCCTGGGGAACAAATTATGATAATGGTTGTGAACATTTTCCAGGGTCTTCAAACCATATGAGGCATGTTTGATGAGCTTTGGGGAAAACTGCACAAATGTTCTAAAACAAGCCACATTATTTGTATGTTCTCCAGCTTATACAGAAGTTTTAAACTGTGGAATTTATTGTGTTTCAGCTAAAACTGAGGAAGGAAAGAAAGAGCTGTTATTTCTAAGCAACAAAAACCCATTCCAGCTTCTCCAAATTTGCTCTTCAAAATGAAGATCTTTTCTCTGGTAGATGTATTATATAAAACTGGACACAAAGACAGTGAAAATTGCTGCAGTAAATCATAACAGAAACTGTTCACCAGTCTGATTAAAATGATGAGACTGCTGCCTGTGATTGATTTTATTCTGGTTTAGATGTCAAAAGTATTCTTAAACATTGTCTGATACAATATGGTTAAAACACCATGCCTGAGCATCAGTGTATTCTTAAATTTTTTTTTAAAGACACTGATCCTGCTGAAGCTGTGCGTCTATGGTTTTTCTAAATTGATGAGGGCTAAGTTTGTTGCTAATAATAAACGGAAGATTTATATAGTGCATGATCTTTCTCGTAAATGAGCATCCTCTCAGCACTTGAGACAAGAATGAGACATCAGTAGCATACAAAAGACAAAAGGATAACTGTGCTGACAGGTAATAACAGACAAACAGAGGCTGCAAAGAGGAATCAGGAAACAGTAAAGATTTAGGGTTATATGAATCTGCAGACAAAGATGAACAGGCGGACTATCAATAGATGGGGAAAACAGTAAAAGCAAGGGTTAGAAGGTGGACTAGCAGATTGTGGACTAAGGACACTCGTGGTCAGCTGCAACTGATTAGTATCTGGTACACCTGTCTGATGGTGCTTTTTAAAACAACAAAATAATTCTAAAATAAAAATGTACGCAACAATACATTCTAAGTTAAACAAAATCGTAATATTTCTTTTTCGCTTATACTTTCCATTTGATTGTAGTTTCCATTTTGAGCTTTGTAGCGAAATTTCATAAAAATGTAATTATCATTGATACTGAAACTCCCTTTCACTGCATCTCCGTGATAGTTACTGTCTTTCGTTTTCTTCTTTGATCTAATAATCGACTCTGCTTTATCAGATTAGAGTTTGTTTTTGTTTTTGCTTCAGATGCTTTTTACAAAGTACATTATCGTCACAGATATTAGGCAGCATCATATAGCAGACGCTCACATTTTTCCCAACCGCTATGTGAAAATGCACCTGTGGCAAGATAAGCTTATGGCAGTCGTGTGTAGAAAAACAAAACCACGAGGACCAACTAATGGCATCATTGGCCACTTGTTTGGGCCTGTTGAAGGGCGAAGACATGACACTTTCCTTGTTTAATCACCTTCATGGAGAATCACTGTCATGATGAAGATGGTGCACCATTTTGTTTATATGGTGATCAGGCTTACCCGCTGAGTCATCACCTGATTTCGCCATTTCGAGGTGCACATTTGACTCAGGCTGAACAACAATTCAATGCTGAAATGTGCAAGGTTCGTCTTGCAGTAGAATGGGGCTTTGGGAAGGTTATTTCCATTTTCTCTTCTCTTTTCTCAACTATAAGAATGGAATAAAGCTCTGGCTGCACCCACTGTGGAAGTACTCCGGACTGGTCCTGAGTATTTGTGGTTGTATGCTTTTATTATTTATAAAACATTGACATACTGATTTAGAATAATTGTTCCAGTACATTTTGTTCATTCATGACTTACATTTGCTTCCCTTATATTCTGGGTGAGTTTAAATTGCTCCATCAAAAAATTGGTTCTCTCTTGGTCTCTCTGAACCTTCAGTGTTGAAAACTTGTTTATCGGTAGTGCATAATTGAAACATGGTAAAATTAGAGTCCACAGTGCTGTCAATGAATTAAAAGTAGTAAACATTGTAATTACTAAACAAAGATGAGTTTAAATTAAGCCAAACTGTAAACTTCATCAATCTGTAGAGGAGGTGTGCAGTATTTGTGCCTCAGCTACGCAAGCTACATTAATTTTTTTTCAAAAGTTACACAAAAATGACGTCTCTACATACCTATCCACCTGTTTGCCCGCATGCGACCATGGATCAGTATAGTCGAATCGGGTCGTGCGGTGATCGAGTCGGCAGAATGGTCGAATTGACTTTTTTTTTTTAATTTAATAATTTTTTTTTTGGGGGGGGGGCATGAGAAAGATAACTCTAAGCTATCCAACTTGATTATCACGCCTCAAACGTGGAAGAGCGGAAATAGTATGTAACTTATTGTAGTATAATTAACTTCTCAAATGTACCTATGGATGTTTGACTGATGTTAACACGAACTGTGAGGCATATTACATCACATGATCTGGTTACGGACTATGCCAAGCTAAGGAAATTTATGAAATTGTCGTTGAACTTGACAGTTCTTCGCATATGCGGTTTTACTGGGTTATGTTCTGTAGACAGGAGATTCTGTGTGCGTGCTCTAGAATCTGTAACGTAAGTATTTCCTATGTGCAGTAGTAATACGAGTAAAACAACAGTTACCATTAATAGGACTAATACGAGCGCATATTGGTGTAATTTTAGCAGGAGATCACGCTGCCATGCCACTACAAACCGGGGCAAATATGGCTAGGATTAGAGGTTTGATTAATGTTTTGGGTTAGGTTAGGGGTAGAAGTAGGATTTACCGGTTTCAGCGTGTATGTCGTAGGGTGCATATTCGGTGCCATCCTAAAGTTGTTCTTAAATGTTAATTTAGATCTATAGTTTTTATGTATCAGTTCCAAGATTGTCGTAGTACATATTTACGACAAAAGTCTAGTCCGTGTAGAACTGTAAATCCTACTTGTATCTCGTTAATCTTAATTAAGAAAATGTACATTCTTCACAGAATTTAAAGCTCTCTCACACTTTGTGTGTGTTTGTGTGAAAGAGAGAGTTTTTACTAAACTAAACAATAAAAAAATTTTTTTTTCAGCCATTACCCAGGAAACAGATGTGCTGAGCTGTTTCTTATTCGACATAAATCCAATTCGAGTGCTACCAAAATGTCAAATACAGAAGTGTGTGATGTTCAAGAGATTTCCGAAGGTAAAGCTAAGGTGCTTTTGCCAAAATCTGTGTTTTACAATCCTGTTCAAGAGTTTAACAGAGATCTTACCATCAGCGTCATCTCATGGTTTGCAGCCACACATTTAGAAGAAAGTAAAAAGAAAACATTTAAAAGCAAAGTTGCTTTAGCAACAAGCACAGAAAACAATTCTCAAGCTTTAAAAAGGAATGGGGCACCAGGAAGCAATTCAACAGATGACCACCCTAGTCTAGCTTGTGCAGGTAATAGACATGAGGGGGGTGTGAAGATATTTGAAGGACTAGCTGCATCAGGTTTGAGATCTGTTCGTTTTGGCCTTGAAGTACCTGGCGTACAAGAGATAGTGGCAAATGATTTTGATAGAAATGCTGTAGAGTTCATTGAGAAGAATATCACAAGAAACAACCTAAACGGTTTAGTAAGATCCAGCTATGGTGATGCCTCTTCTGTGATGCACCAACACAAGGATCCCATCAATAGGTTTGATGTCATTGACCTTGACCCATATGGCAGTTCAGCTCAGTTTTTAGATGCAGCAGTGCAGGCCGTGGGTGAGGGTGGCCTGCTATGCATCACCTGTACAGATGCTGCTGTACTTTGTGGTAATGCTGGGGAAGCATGTTTTGCAAAATATGGCTCCATGTCCCTTCGAGGGAAGTTCTGCCATGAAATGGCACTTCGGATTCTTCTCCACAGCATTGAATCAAATGCTAATCGATATTCACGGTATATTGTCCCTCTGCTTTCACTGAGCATTGACTTTTATGTACGAGTTTTTGTGCGTGTTTACACTGGGCAGAAACAAGTCAAGATGTCGGTGACGAAGACCTCCATGGTTTACCATTGCACAGGCTGTGGGAGCTTTTCACTTCAGCCTCTTGCTATCGCCATTCCAACAAAAGGAGATAACTACAGATTTGTTCCTGGAACAGGGCCACCTGTGGGGGCCCAGTGTGAACACTGCTGCCACAAACATCAGATAGGGGGACCTATGTGGTCGGCCCCAATTCACGATCCTCCTTTTCTTGACATTATGTTGAGTAGATTGCAGTTAGCTGGCACAGCGTACAAAACCAGCGAGAGAATGGTGGGCATGTTGAGTGTGGCCAGGGAAGAGCTGCAGGAAGTTCCACTGTATTATGTGCTTGATGATGTCTGCAGTGTTCTTCATTGCTCTCCACCCAACATGCTACAAATGAGGTGAGATGACATTTTTGTTAACATTTAATTTATATTTCTTAAGCAGTTTTTTTTAAATACAATTTATGTCTGTTCTTTCCCTCAAGCTTGAAAGTGCACAACTGACTGTGTCACATAGAATCTTGTGCAATCATTAGCTGTGGTGTATTTGTTAATTTTGTAGTTTTATTGGCAGATTCTCTGCAAATGCCTCCTTTGGAAAGTGGAAAGGCCAGTGTGGAAAATTAAGAAAATTAAAGAGAAAAGCCAGTTTCATTTCACAAACTGGAATCAAATGAGAAAGAGGAGAATAAGGGGAAAAAAACAAAGGAAAGATCTATAGGTCATATTTTCAGTCTAAAGATGAAAGTATTGTGAACGTTATTATTGTATATTTTAGCAACTTAAAGCTGTTACAAGTCAGTACGGAATTGTGTATGGACTATATACAGATGCAAAAACATTCTTTAGAGCTATTCATGAGGCACAACCGAGATGAACAGAACTTGTCAGAGGAAGAAAACCTAAACTGATGGGAAGGAGTGAGAGAGAAAATTCAGGCTGAACTAACAAATTTAACATCTTTGCTTTTATTCTGCTTCTCAAAGTGAAATTTTGACAATCTATATAACTGAGAACTGAATAGTTATTCATGATTGCTTTATCTTTCTTTCTGCATTTTAAGTTTTAAAATTATTTCGTGAAGTAATGTGAAATGTCAAATTCAGGACATCTGGAAAGTTGCAGATCTGCACTGCTGCATGCTGGTTACAAGGTGTCTCTCTCCCATGCTGCCAAGAATTCTTACAAGACAAATGCTCCAGCAAAAGTCATATGGGTAAAGAAAGTAACGAAATAATAATAAAAGTGAAAACGCGTTAGTCTGTGAATGAATTTAGGGTGAGGGTTCAGCAGGCAAATTCTGATGTGCTGGAATGACCACTTTGGCCAAGTAGCAGTACTACTACTATTCAATAGTTGTTTGACATATTGATTTTTCTAGACTAGCATAACAAGAAGGCTTTTGAGTTGATACAGATTGGCAGCTGTTGACCAAACCTATACCTGTGATTGAATTTTCATTGCAGCAAAGCCATTATTTATAACTTTTATTACAGAAAATTAATGATTGGTTTATAATTTTTGTTTTTATGAAATGCTGTCAGAATTTATACCCTCAGGCTAACTGTTGTCCAGTATGTTGTGTTTTATCAATGATATAGAGACAAGATATATGTATCAGCAGCATTTGGTCCTTTTCTTGAATCTGAAAATCCTTGTCCACATTCCTGAAACCAGAAGATATTACAGACTTGAATATTGATACAATGAGAATTATTTCTTGACTGGAAATGATTTCTGGTATTAGTGAATGAAGTGTCATTCTTGAGGCTACTAGGTAGACCTTAGAATTTTATGATGTAGTATGAGGCTATCATTGTTCATTTGATTTGGTTCTTGACTCACAATGTAGATATCTATCCTTATTGCAGGATATCATGCGCTGTTGGGTAAAAGAACATCCAGTCAATACTCGGCGCCTGACAGAAGGTTCTGCGGTCCTCAACATTTTAAGGCAAGATTCTGATCTACAGGCATCATTCCTGCCACATCCTGATGCTAATCCAGCCTCCAGACAAAAAGGTCTTGTACGGTGGCAGCAGAATCCAGAACGAGAATGGGGTCCCAGACCAAGAGCACGCAGGGAGGGTAATGATGCCAAGAACTTGCAGCAGGTGGAGGAACCGGTGGAGATGAAAAGGAGCCACCCAGAGGTAATCTGCCTTGTCATGTCATGTTTATTACTTGTTCATATTGTTTAGTACTTAGTTATCTGGGTTTCCTGTCTGTATATTATCTGCTACAGTTACACAGAGATCGCAGTTAGACTTTCAAGACTAACTCTGCCTCTCAGTGCCATTAGCAAAAGGTGACTTTTTTTTTTGTTACACCATGCTATAAACGTAAAGCTCTTTTTAGTAGTGCATAGAAAAAATATTGTTTCTTTTAACTCAGTCAGTCTGGAGGTATTGATGCAATTAAGCTGTACTACAGTGGGTGCAAACTGTATAGGAAGAGTTAAATCTCAGATTTCACAAAGGAAATATGTAGAGTCCATGAAATACCTTATCGTTTTAAAAACCAAAGCCATTTCTGCACATATATAAACGTATTCTTATGTTTTCTTTCAGGAAGGAGAATCAGAAGTTGCACAGAAAGTTTCTCGAATGGAAAAGGCATGATATCAGTTTAAGGCAATATACAAAATTGGAAATGTTCCAGTTTTTGATAAAACAATATCAGCAGCCATTAAGATCTTTTTAATGAAGAGCAATGGAGCAGGTGTTGAAAACCCATAAATAAAAATAAGATCTGTTTCTTGGTTTTATTGTATTATTGTTTCGTGTGAACAAGATGCAAGCTTCTTGTTGCAAGAGAGGGCAACAGCAGGTGTGGAAAAAAAAGACATGCAGAGGTGCTCCATCTTGTCTTTCAGACTCTTGCAGCAGTTGACCAGAATACACCATTCTGCTTTGTTTGAAAGGGTCTACAGAAAACCGAGAAAAGATTAATGCAGTAACATTGTTGCAAAGGAACTCAAACTGGCAGCCTCACCCTCATATAAAAATTTTACTTATACTAAATGGCATAGAAGCGTACTTTATTTAAAAGAATATTTCAAATTACAAGAGGTGATTTTTTGCAAATCAGTATTGTAAAGCTGATGAATAACACAAAGTTTTATCACAGTATCAGGTATGACATAAATTATTTCTCATCATGTCAAATTAACTTCTCATCACACATCCTCCTACCAGCATTCACAAAATGTAAATGCCACACAAACATTTTAAGTGACTGCATAAACAGTGTGCTGAAAGTCAACGAGTATTATTAAAATAGCTGTCATTCTCAGAAGGTTGAAGACAAAAGTCTTTATTTTTGTAGCAGCAGAAAGCATAGATAAATATGGATAAATAATCAACCTTCACTAAAGCGGTTCCTAACCACCAGTGTGCAAACACCACTCTCAAAACTGTTCAACATCATTCCATGATTAGACCATGGTTCCAGAAATGTAACTACTCAGATGACCAGAAGTATCTACAGCTGGTTCTTCCACCCAAAAAGAAATGCATTTACCACCTCAAGATCATAATGCAGATGCCGAGAAATTATATTTCATTCTTATGTTTACTGAATCCTTTGCAACTATTTATTTTGCATTTCTGTTTTCCTGAATGCAACATGAACAAATGCATCAACAGCACACAGTGATATACTGAGTTTTTTTGGTTTTTAATTTTTAACCTTTTATTGTTCATAAATTCTGATCATCATTATCATCATCGTCAAATAATTACATTGCAACATTAAACCATACATGTACAATGTCATTCAACCACATGCTTATGCAAACGTAAATTAAAGCACTCCCCCCCAACCCACTTCAAAAGAATATATACTGAGTTGTTTTGCTGGTGGGAAATAGAGGTTACATCTGAGGTGGCACATCAAGACTGGTATGTCGACCACTAATAGCTTCAAATGAAAAGCGCAAAAATTGTTAACAAGCACTTGTTGAATGCCAAATAAAGTGTGCATCTCTCGGTAGCAATGGCTTTTGTCATGAAATCTTCGGCATGGAAGACATCATTGACCAGCCATGGCTCACTTTCCTGGTTCAAGAATAGCTGCAGCAAGACAAAATCTTCCACGAGAATGTCTTGGATATCATAAAGGGAAAATACTTCACATCTTGTAATGATCAAAGCCCAGTTATTTGAAAACTATTTTGGAGTTGAATAAGTCTTTAAAATGAAAGTGTTGAAAAATATTGAACATGAACTCACCACCATCTAGATCTGAAATCAGAATTCATACATACATCAAAGATATAATAATAATAAATGCAGAATTTTTTTGCGCATACTCACACTCTAAGGAATATGCTCTTAAAGCTTAAGAAAAAAAAAAAGAAACGAGACGGGCAACATATGAGGGACAGAAGAACATATTAACCGTGGAAGGATGAACACAAGTACTGATGATGAATAAAGAGTATCATGATCTGCAAAAGGAAGACAAGTGGGGAAGTAGCAATAAGGAGGGAAAGATGTGAAACAGGACTAGTATATGAGAGTAGATAACACCAAGGAGATGTAATATGATATTTGCTAAACTACACAAATTGAAATATAAAATGATTCTACAGATTCTTACACTGTCAAAAAGATAGGAAAAAGGCAGATAATCAGGTGTCAGTTTTTTCCTTTTTTTCAGTGCTAATGCTACTTCCAAGACCTTTCCTAGCTATTAAAACAAGTCTGACACCATAACAACACACTGAACACTTGACTGGATAACTGTTTACCATGAATCTGTGGGTGACAGGATCGACTGGTATTTCTCTGGTATTTTGTAAAACATCAAGGTCAGAGCGCAACAGATTCCAACGGGACTGCAACCTTTGTTTCCGCAAAGCTTGTTGTTCAAACCTACCATTAAGAGGAAAACACTACCTCGGTTTTTTGATGGTACAGATTATGCAGACATCCAAAAGCGGATTAATGCACACATCTCCCACCCATCAACTTATGCTCCCCATGCACATTTCAGTAAAATTTGAATCGATCATTTTGACCAGTTTAGATCTTATATTGCACAAATGTACTCTAAATATAAATGGTCTTTAATTTCCCTTGAATAATACAAGTTTGACTCTGTTAAGCACTTTTTGGAAAACGCCATATGCATGTATTAAGACAACTGGGAAGTTTTGTAACCTCAATTCCAGTAAGGCACATGTTTGTTGGCAGTCTGTGGCATGGAGTAGACAAACGATACGTACCTTTCTTTCATCAGCGCATCCAGACGCTGTTCAGCAGTGGAATGAACTGACAGGTGACCCGCATATCTAGTGTGAACCCAGTATTTATCCAATGTTGGGAAGGATCGCAGTGTGTATACAAACAGTCCTGATAGGTCGCTGGTTTCCCCAGCATCATTCATCTCCACTCCATTACCTGCACACATGTGATGTGTTCTTAAATTCTACAAAAGCCAGCCCAAGAAGTTTAATTTTCCCAAGAATACAACAAGTTATGATATTTAAGTGTCAGAGAAATTACAATCATTTATTCTTTCACTCACTACTGGTTATAGCAGCTTCACCTATTTCTTTCACTTTGGTCAATCTGTCAATAAGCTTCATTTCATTCATTATTACACATAGCATCTTTCACTATTCATCCAATATAATTTCTAATATTGTTACCAAAATCATATAATCGAAATGATAGACCAACAATGCTGGCTATAATTTATATATATATATTATATCTACATTGTCACAGAGGGTGACATGAGGACTTAATAGTACAGTGCGGGTGGCCGAGTCGCACCTGGCGCAAAACTCAAAAAGAACGCGCAAATGTCCAGGCGTTTAGGTGAACGCGAGTGGCTGTGACATATATATCTTATCATGATATCAGACAATGAGACAATATTACACTTTGTCAAAGCTTTTCTTCATTATCATCATCATCATCACCTTTACTAAAGGATTAACTGACCCTTTACAAACAATAACTGTCCACATCCTCCAAATGCCATAATGGGTTCCCATGGTGAAGCAAGATGGTATGTGGCAGGCAGTGATAGCTGGCACACCTTAACACCTGTCTGAATGTCCTTCAGATAGAGCGTACCATCTTTCTGCACAACCACTGCCTGTAGGAAAAGGAAAGAAATAAGCTTAAAATGTCTTAATACCCAATAGCAAGAAAGAATGGTTCTACACTAGGAAGGAAGGGAGGGTACACAGTAGGCCAGATGGAAGCAATTAGTAAAACATGGTCACTAGGCAATGCATATGTACTTCACCTCCCTCCCCTGGGTGAACTATTCCTTCCCATCATACCAGAGAATTCTGGCCTTTAAAAGACATCACTAAGACTATTTCAACACATAATGAGAACTTTAGAACACGTACTATATTCCTATTTCACAAAAATCTTCACTATTATTATTATTATTATTAAATGTTTACTTGTGTACGTGCAACTATCTCTATATGAGAATATTCCTTATAATAAGTACATAATAAAACCATTAGGGCCTTTAATAAATGCTGAAGACAAAAAACTTTACCAGTTCTGGAAGATCTGGGACACACTCCAGCAGGGTCTGAATCTCATTATCTGTTTCTGGCCTGCATAAAGATTAAGACAACACATACTTGAAAAAAAAAAGAGAAAGAAAACCGTGCACTTAACAGCCAACAGGTTTCATTAGATAATATTTTGCGTTGCATCTTGAAATCTTGTGCAAGCATAATGTATCAAAAAGAATTCTAATTTATATGAAATACTCAGAATGCCCATCATGTGCACATCCATGATCAAACATTTTTCTCTTATGGTACAACTAGCACAAAGTGCATTTGATCATTTCACATCATGAACCCCACAAATAAAAAAAAAATTGCAAAAACGTACAAGTGTAGTAGTAATACAAAATTTATCAGGTAGAACATGCTTATCATTCACAATGAAAGCTCAAAATGAAACAAATCCCAAATGTAATGATGGTTCAAAAGTCAAGAATCTGCCATTCTTCACATTTTTTTAAAAACTGTTTCTGCCATCAGTTTGACCATGAACTAGGTCCATGGTTTGATGGGAATGAAAGAGGAGAGGCTTCATTTGGGAAAGCAAATTTGCAGGATGAGAACAGCAGGCATTATGAAATGCTTTCATGAAATACTCACACTTGTTCAATACAGACAGGTTGCTCATGCGTCACCTGACCAATGTCATACAGGTATTGAGTAGAGTCTTGGCACTGGGCCAGCAGAAAGGTGGCACCCTGCTGTCGGTAGGGAGGAACATGCACTCTAGAAGTGGGGTAGAGGGATGGGTCAACAAAATGCAGCATGCGCAATGAACTTGTTGCAGACATGTTGACAACTCCACGCTGCATGCCTGTGAGGGCAAACATTTATTAGCAACAGATATTTGTGGTAAAAAAAAAACAACAACAACAACAGATATGTACCATAGGTACAACATGCATGAATATGTCACCACAGTTCTTAACTCGTTAACTTGCTTTTCCCAGTAATACATAATTTCTACATTAACTACTAAACACATAATTATAATCAACAGCGTTGTGAAAATTATTTGTTGATCGGGAATGAAGACAGCTTGATATAAAAAGTTTGTGAGTTTGAAAGAAAGATCATAACAGAATGAGGGAAAGATGATGACAAAATGATAAATAGAGAAAAACAGAAAGCAGTTAGACACTTACCAAGGTAAAAGTCCCATATTACAACATTACCATTCTCCAAGCCTATTGCAATATGAGAAGTGCAGGATGAAATCGCAGAAGCAGTTATGTTGCAGGAAAAGGGCCATACAGCATCTGGTTTGTGTTCTAAATCTGTGACCAGCCAAAAATTATGTGTTGCAATTTTTTATTTAACGTACTTTTTCTTCAGAAAATTGTCCATGGAAAAAAAAAACTTATTTTATGGAGGGGAAGTGGATAGCCAAGTGGTTAGAGCAATTGCGTCCAATGCCACAGATGTGCTCTAACTGGTTCAAACCCATGTGGTGTATTACACTTCCTGCAGCTGAATGGGTGCCTAATCCCTAAGTGGGATCTGGAAGGAAAGGTATTAAAGGAGAGGAGATGTGCAGTACCCTCACAAAAAAAGACAAAACAAAAAACAAACAAAAACACTGGCCCTGAGAAAGTGGGGTCTCAAAAACCAAAATGTTAGGGGACTACCATACATGTAAAACTCCAAGGTCAAACATTAATATATCAACATTTGTTCATAAAACAGATCATTATTACAATAAAACCTAAAAAATATCAAATGTATTTTAGAGAATTTATCAAATTTTTGGGTGGCTGGTGGCAAATCCTCATAAATCTGACTGAAGACTGCTTCATATGAGGCAAAATGCACTGTACCACATAAAAGTACCTTAGCCAGCATGAAAAGTTCAAGTAAGTGTGTTGTTGGTCTCATAAAACCATTAGATTCAATGTTGATTTAAAGATTTAGTAAAAGTCTACTGAGACTAAATGTCTGTGGAGACTAAGGGATGAACATAAAACATCTCAGATAAATAGAGAGAAGTTTAATCTTGACAATGTTAGACAGGAGAAGGACCTACTCACAATGTGCATCATTTTCTCATCCTAACCTATACGACTAAAATCAGGCTTCCATTTACAAAAAAACCCCCAAAACAATACAAAACCCACAGATATTGTTTAAAAACACACCTTTTGAAGATTTCAGAAGGGAGAATTGAAGCAAATGTTTGCTTCCTGACCACCACACTGCAACACTTCCTGGGCGATCTGTTATGTGGAAAAATTAACCACAAATGAATGAATGTGATCACAAAAGAAGGTATGATAGTGGGTTATTTTCCGCAGTAACTATTAAGCAGCAACATTTGCTTGACTGTATCATGAAGTTGCAGAGGAAATCTACAAGAAAGATTTCCTTTAACTTAATTTAATGAAATAAAATAAAATTTACAAATTTAAATTTTACAAACTAAAATAGAAACAGAACTACTGGCATCATTATTATGCATCAACAAGGCATCTGTAAATTTATGAAAATAGACTGCCCCCAGAAATTAAATGGAGTGGAATACAGGATATATCTTATTTGAACATACATATTTCAGTTTAAGTAATTTTCTTTAATAACTGTTATCAGTATTACAGCAATGATATTTGTGATCTAATCTCTTTATTTCTAATGAATGCTCTTCATATCCTTCAATAAAAGCTTTTTTTGTTGCTTTTACCTGGTGATAGTAAATTTCAATAGCTGTACAATGACCCAAAGTTTGTGTATTCAACAGTTTTTATTATTAAAACAAAATTTATTGATAAAAAACACAAACCAAAATTGATTTATAAGACAAACTTAATTTAAAGTAAACAAAAAATAAAAAGGTTTAAACGGAAAAAACTTAACAAAAGGAAGTGGAAGCACAACAAATTATAAATGCAGCAAAGATAAAAAAAAGGATTCTTGTGCTCATACTTCTTCAGCTGCTTGCTGAAACTCTCAGCAACAACAAAACAAATCACGAGTAACATATTTCTTTAAATCCAAACTCAAAGGTCACATAAGACAGTAGAATGACATGTTAAAGCCAAACATTGGATAAAGCTGATAAACTGCATGGAAATGAAGGTTAGATATATTGCGTACACTGGTCTATAAAAATGGAAATGGCCTTTAGCCATTTTGTTCAGCAAAGAAAATCTAGATGAGATTTTGGGTTTATTTTTCTTTTCTTGAAGATACTGACAATTTTCGCTTTGCCATGTTTACTGTCTGCACCAGGTTGCAGTACAGTGCTGATAGCTTTCTGTAAAGTTCTCTTTGTGAGTTAGTAAAATTTCTTTAGGTATTAACTTTAAGTCTGTCTCTAACCTGTAGATAAATCACATATAAGCTCACTGCCCACCCGGCCATTGGATCATAAAACATGCAATACAAAAATACACTGGTATATAGGATGCAGCATTTATTAAAGGCTGTTTTTTTCAGTAGTTTATGATCTGAATTAAAGGACTGTAAACAGAAGACAAAATGAGTCGATTTTTAAATTTTGAGTACAAATCCCCCTTCGTTTTAATCTTTTTCATTTTTAACAAGGGGATCCTCAGGTTCCTATAGTACCAAAAGGTTAATCGTGCTCTTCAAAAGGATTCTCATACTATTTACTAAGTGTTTTCAAGCCCAATTTGGGTCTACTCTCCTAGCTTTTACACACTAGAATGTTCTGATAAAAATCTATCTAGGATCTAGTCTGTCAACATAAACAGATTTCAAATGGTAAATGGTAAAGGCTGGTAAACTCGTTATGACTACCAGAGTCATATGTTTGATCCCTGTGCCATACTCATCTATGACTGCTACTGTACTTGCTTTCTGGTTCTCTGTCCGTTTTTGCCTGATTTGAAGATGACAGCTGATAAACAGAATCCACTCCTTTGCTTGAACACCACCTTGCTTGTTAAACTTTGCAATATTCAGTATTTTATGGGACAGTTTTTGGTGCAGCAGCTGGATTTTGGTATATTGTGTCTTAAGTGACCAAGGAAAGGATAAAAAAAGAAATACATATAAAACAAGAAAAAACCCATTCCATTTGTGATAGGACGATTCTTGTCAAGACCTATCAGTTCTTCATGCTCCACCGGTGACTCTGCAATCATTTATTTCTTAATGCTTTTTTTTTGACTTTGTAAAAATAGAGTGTTCTATAATATTTTTACACCAAAGAGCTCCTCCCACTTTTCCCACACATTAGTAGTTAGGCATAGACTCTCTCATCCAATGTCTCCTCTACTAATCTGAAGTAAAAACAAAAACTAATTTAATTAAAAGAGACATAAACATGAATACATTATTTAGCCTGTGCAAAATGGATAACATTAAATAAATCTAATAAGATTAATAAATAAGGACATGAGGTAAGAGATCAATAGTGATTTCAAGCAAAGCAAAAAATTGCAAAGCAATAGGTGGCTGTCCCTATGCAAACTCTGCTTAATTTCAAACTTGGCAATGAGAAATTTGGCTGATTCTTCAGTTTTTGTACAAATTATCTCAGCATGATTAAAAAGCAGGCCAAAAATACAAACATCAAAGGTAAAATAATGTTATATCTATTCACATTCTTGAAGACCCATTTGTTTATTTAATATGGACTTAAACAACCAAGCAACACTTCTGTCTATTTATTTTTTACTTTCCTGTTGTTTTATCTATTTATTTATTTTATTTTTTTATTTTTTGTTTTTGCTGCACAATGAGCATTCTTTGGAATGGATACCTGCGCATTACAAATGGATATCATCATCATCATCATCACATACTGAATAGCATGACACAGTGAAAAGAAAACTGGTAAGAGAATATTAAAGACTGCACATGAAGAATGTAAGAAAAGAAAGTCCAATTTTAAGATTTAGAGACATCAGTGGGAGGAGAGAACTGTAGAACATACGATTTAACTTTGGCCCATGGATACAGCCATATGATGAATGCAGGCTTATAGCGCAAATATCAATGAAAGAAAGGAAAAGTAGAATCTTTTCCCTATGCAGCGCATATTTGCAAAAGAGAAGGGAGTAACCATAAAAACTCTCTGAAGCAGGCATCAATAAAAATACACACGTTGTGTGTGTGTGTCTGCACGCATGCGTGCATGCACACGTGTGCTCACATTTCCAAGCAAGCTTGTATGAATATAAGAATTAATGCTGTTTTCACCTCTTTTTTTTTGTTCAAGTTTGCTTGACTTCTCTTTATCAGGAGTTTCTTCCTCCTCTTCATCTGGAATAACCCAAACTGATGTGCAAGTATCAGCTGATTGCTTGCAGGTCAGCAAACAGATTTACATCCATCAGCTGTAAAACTATAATCAACCCTCTACATCGATGGGCTGAGATTAGAGGGATAGGTTAGGGTTTAGGCTGTGCTATTTGAACGATTAAGTTAGGTGAGGGATAGTTTTAATATAGGAGTTTAAGGCTTTGAAAGTTTAATTTGTTGGATCAGGATAACATCAGGATGAAGAATGTAGGCTAATTTCTTTGGCAGCTGGGTACAATGATGTACTTTGCAAAGCTGGTAATTCTTGTGTTATTTGAAAACCAGGGACTGTCCTCAGTTAGCATATTTAGTTCAGGTCTGTGTCCCAGATTTCCAGGAAATATATGTGTGTGTGTGTGTGTGTGTGTGTGTGTGTGTGTGTGTGTGTGTGTGTGTGTGTGTGTGTGTGAGTCAATAAAGAAAGCACTGTGGCTTTAGATATTTGGGAAATGTGAATAAGTCACCAAGACCATCATGGTAATTTAATTCCAGAGGAATAGTTTAATGTTAACAATGGAATACAATATAAATAAGTAAAAAATAGCCATTATATTTCACACAAACCCTAAGAAAAACACATGCACCTTGAAACCTTCCAATCAGCCAGTATATGTTAAACAGCAGACAAAATTTAGTGCAAAACAATTAGACAAAACACAGAAGTGGTGTATATCAAATACACATGAAATGAATCTCACCTCTCTGTCCAGTAGACAGACTATCTCCCACTAATGATATCCGCCCTGGCTTCAGAAAATGGAATGTTGCTTCCATGACTGAGTGCTGTGTTTGTGGGTCTTCCTGAGGCAGGTACTTGATGAGGTCGTTGTGCATGTGTTCGAATGTAGAATCCCGGGAATCAAGGTGGGCAGCAGACATGATGTGCATCTGACCAGTGCCCAGTACTTCTCCTGTGTCTGATTTCTGAGCCACTGAAAAAGTACTGGTAGATGCTGTGGCTGAAAATCAAGGATTTATTTGTGTGTACTGTGTTTCTGAAATAATCCTCATATACTTATCTATTTAATCACATTAGGAAACTAATTTTAAATGTTTGCTTAAAAAGTCTAGCTCATGTGAAATTAATAAAAAGCATGTATATGCACATGTGTGTATGTGTGAAAATGTGTATATACAGGGTGGCATATGAAAAAATGGCCCATCTCCTGCAATGCCATCTTTGTGTATATGTGCTCAAGCCAGGCAGTCAGAGACCAGCCAGTTTTCATGCACCACCCTATATATATATATTCTGCCAAAATCACTAAAACCCCTCCTGAAGCCATAAATGTACATTTACATGCTTACTATAAAAAAGAACTATAATGGTAAATAAAGGATTTTCTGTAGCAAAATAGCTTTAGAAGTCCACAATGCAAAAGACCAAAAGAAGAAATGCCTGAACTGCCTTTTAAATATTCTGAAAAATGTTTAAATACAGCTTTTTATTAAAGAAATAGTTTAAGGGTTACCTGAATATGGAGCCAGTGGCTTGACTTTCAGCACCAGATTAGGTGAAGTGAACTTAAGAGCTGCTTGAGTTCTTATTAAAGAAGGGGAGATGGGAAGTTGCTGCTCCAACCTACTCTGTAAATATGATGATGATTTGCATTAAACAGTTCTTACTACATCCTCCATTCTTTAATGAAAGAAAAAACTTCAGGCCAGTAATTAATTTAAAAAAATATATATAGCAGTGAAATCGAGGGGCATGGTTGGGAAATGCCCCCTCAAAAACAAGCATGTGAACATCGTTCACTGTCAGAATGGAATTTGACCCCCGCCCTCCCTAAGCCAAGCATCTTTCTATGCCACTGAACAGTTATTTCATTTTTTTTTAAACTGAGTTCAAACAGTGGTTACAAAGTTCACAAGAACACACATATATTGCCTTATGTTTCATGTTAAGTCACTAATATATATTACACTTATTTTCCAAAAAAAGATAAGCAGAAAGCTAAAACAAAAAATTCTCACTGGGATGTGTTCTCTTGCATGCGTGACTCTTAATATGTCATTCTGTGTGTACTTGTATGCTGATTTTGGCCTGTCTGTACTATGCTATTTGTAGTTTGTGTCTTTACAAATGAATTTGTAAATCTCCATGAGCTTTCTTGGAAACAGCACCACTTAAGAACTCTTCATAATTATTAGTAATATTAACAGAGGTAACAACAATTTTGAATCCCTTAAAATTACATTTAATGGTGACGACTGTGCAAGTGCATGTGCATATTCTTCTAAATTAATAAAATATTAAAGAAACAAGACAAAATATCTTCATGGCATTCTTCTGTAAAAACAAATATCCTGTAAATATTTGCTGTAAATCAGAGATATAAGAATTATGGGAGGTTATGACTGGAAATAAGAGAATATTAGAGTACATGAATTAAGGATAAAATCAGACCCACCCAAGACTTAGAAAAGAACAAGTTTAAAGAAAAAGAAAAACAGTTCAAGTTATCCCCATACACCCCACAGTCTTGTTCTTTTCTCCATTTATTAAAGCATATTTTCAATTCAGAATACAACATATACTGTAAAGCTGTTCTAGCTAAAGCTTTAAGGATCATTAAAACAGCTACTTTTCAAACACATTTCTGAATTTTCAAACTGAATTATTTTAAAGGCATAAACAGCATGGATCTATAAGCAATAGCTTGACTAAAGCAAACTAACAGTCAAAGACCGGGGAAAAAATAGGACACATGGTTTATGGATAGATCTATATATCTCTTGCTCGGATAATTGAAAAATAAATAAATAACAAAATATTACTCAAAGCAGCATTTTTTTTAATTTATTACATTAATCAAGGTTCTATATTTTCTGCAATGGACTAAAAAAATAAAAACATGTTCTAACACATCCCTTGGGACACTATATATTTATGTACACTCACACAGAGATACTGAGCACTGAAAAGCTCTTCTAATAAGATTACACATCTTATCTAACTAGCATAACTAAAAACAAAAATTAGATTCGCACACACACACAAAGAACAACATGCACACACACACACACTAAGAAAGGTTTACTTTGTTGGTATGCTTCCTCTTCATCAAGTCAAAGAAACAATGTGTTCTTTTAATTAGAGCTAAAATAAGTCATGTTCATAGAAATGGTACATGTCAAGTCATAAATGTATGCACAGTTTAGGACATCCTCCTTTTTGCCATCTCACACGCTCACACAAAATAAATCATTTATTATTCTTATCTATCATAAATTAATAAAAATCCTTTAAATGTCACTGGTACTTTAGTAATTACAAAATATTTGGCTCTCAAAGAAGAATATTAGATTCTATCTGAAAACATGAAGACTATTTTCCACAGATACAATACAAGAACATGTAACTAGAATAGACTGGGATCTAGTGGGCACATGCATTTTGGCTAATCTTACAGGTGATTTTGCTTTCTTTGAAGTAAACCTGCCAGGTCTGTTCTTTGATGCCTGCCAACCATATGCAAGTTTCATTAAGGAAAATCATTAAACCATTGTCAGTTTTAAGGATTTTTGTTTTGAAAATGCAGTTATTTAATTGTCTACAGATCAAAAGAGACAGAAGTCGCATTAGAAATGTAATTTAAATAGCTGTATCATAATTGCATTAATTTTCTCAAGAAGAGTGTATATTGTTTAAGAAATAATCTAAAGCATGCAATTTTTGTACCTGTGCAATGCAACAGTGTATTATTCCTACCAATGTTTATCCATATTCCCTTCTAACTTTTGTCCCCTGATTGTTATTGTTGATTGTCTATACGGCCACTCAGTCTAATCAAGTTAACAATAAATTTTGGCTCTTAAACCACTGATCAATGAAATCCCCTCCATAAAACCCAAAACAAAAGTGTACATACGCTGATGTTCATACCTAATAATAACTTATTTGTGAAAAGGGTACATGGTCTGCAAGCTTGATATCAACAGTAAACTGTAATTTATAGCACTGACTACAACCACCTATAGAAGTAAAAACATAAATTTAGCCATGCCATGGTAAACAACCTGCCAACTTAACTGTCTATAAGCTATCTAAACATATCATCATTACTCCTTTTTTGATATGAGTGTCTAACACACACACACGTCTCAAAAAATATATTAGCACATTTGCATTCCTTATCCATTTCACGTGTTTTTAATGTTAAAGTTTTATCTTCAGCAAGGATGGATAGTCCATCTACATAACTGACAATCACTGAAATAACCATGGCAGTTTAATAAATTATGATCAGGATTTGTGAAAAGTTACTGGTGAACTAAGAATGTGAAAACGGTGCAAGGGTGCCTGATACAGGAGTTTTATACATTCAAAATATATACGTGTATGGTGCCAGGGGTCTACATAATCTGAATTTGGAAAATTGCAGCTGGTGCTTGTATTTATATTACAGTTATAGTTACTTAACGTGTAATTTTTTTTTCAAGGATTATTATTTGTATTGTCATCTTTAGGATAAAAAATCATAACACTTTACACTTTCACACTAGTGTACTTTCAAATAAACTATATAAGAAAGAGTGTTTTGGTTGTACCAAAAAGTTCTTGTTTTTACCTCAGGCTTCTTGCCTTCTTCAGCAGGATGACTTGGTGCTAATTCTGCCGGTGTTATGGTAACACTTTCCTCCTTTATTAAACACAGGAAAAAGGGTATGAACAAAATTTGTTAATGATACAAGCCAGCAAACTCCTAATCACATTGCTGATTAATTTCCAAAGTGTTTACATAATTATGGCCTTTTTTTGGGTTTCTTCGATCTTTGAGAAAGTGAACGAAAAACTTTAAATGTCACTTTACGATCCCAGCCCCAACACAAGTATGCTGAGCAAATGCCTGTTAGTGGACATGCTCTAAGCTCTAAAGTGTACAGCATACAGTATCAATAGAATGCAATAATCTGAAACAGGATTAAGAGTAAGACATCACAATACATTTTACTAGAAAGCATTGTAAGAATAGGATCCCTGCCATCCAGCCAGGCATGTCGTAAGAGGCGACTAAGGTGGAAACCTCACCTAGAGGTAAATTAGGTTGTGGTAGGGCTAACAACCACACCATATAAAAAAAATCAGGTTACAAAAACCAACAGCAGAGCACTCATCACGGATGGCAAAGGAAATGAGACATACCAGAGGACTGGACATGACGGAGGACAGTCAAACCCAAGAGGGAGCTGGCGCCCCGATAATGGATTTACTGAAGCCGAAACAGAAGTTGAGGGTGGGGTGCTGGAACGTCCAGACCTTGTATCAGACTGGCAGGTTGCCCCAACTAGTCAAGGAGTTTGACAATTACCTGGGAGTCAGCGAGATCAGATGGACTGGCACAGGAAAGAGGAGACTAGTGTCAGGACATACTATCCTGTTCTCAGGAAGACCAGACGACCAACACTGTGAGGGAGTAGCACTACTCCTCAATAGGAAAACTGAGAAGACACTGCTGGAATGGAAGCCTTATGGACCCAGGCTTCTGAGAGCAAGATTCCATTCAAAGTACACCAAGCTATGCACCAACAGAAGACTCCGAGGTAGAAGACAAGGATGCTTTTTACGATCAGCCCCAGGCAGCCATGAGAGTGTCCGAGCCCATAATATGTTGCTCATCACCGGCGATCTCAATGCCAACACCTGCAGGGAGCATATCATGGGCAAGCATGGAATTGGAACCATCAATGACAACGGAGAGAGACTGGCAGACTTTTGTGAAGAAAACAATCTACTGATTGGAGGCACACTCTTCCAACACAAAGACATCCACAAGGCAACATGGACATCACCAGACAGGATCACAAAGAACCAGATAGACCATGTCATCATCAACTGAAGATGGAGGAGCTCACTTCAAGATGTCAGAGCCTACAGAGGAGCAGACGTTGCTAGTGACCACACTCTTGTGATAGCCGCAGTTTCTCTGAAGCTATGTCAAACACGAGGAAAACAGCCACATCAGCAGAGAGTAGAGAGTAAACAGGCCTTTGCAGTGGAAGTAAAGAACAGGTTCCAGGCTCTAGGGGACTAACAGGTGATGACCTTAGAGGACTTCAATCGAGTCTTATAGAAAACAGGAGAGAAAAAAGAAAGAACAGTGGATCAGAGAATAGACATGGAAGAGGATAGACGAGAGAAAGTCAACCAAGCAGAAAATCAACAACACCAGATCTGAACATCTGAAGGAACAACACAGACAAAGATATACAGAAATAAACAAAAAGGTAAAGAGGATGATCAAAACCGACAAAAGGAACTACATAGAGAAACTGGCAGATGAAGCAGCAGGAAAAAATGACCTGAAGACACTGTATAAAATCAATAAACAGCTGAACAACAGGTTCAAAAACAATGAAGTGCCAGTGAAAGACATGAACGGAAATGTTGTCAAGGGAGAGGCAGGAAAACTACAGCGCTGGAGGGAGCATTTTGAGTCAGTTCTGAACAGACCAGACCCCCCTCAGCTCGCAGACATCCAGCCAGCAGATACAGACCTTGACATCTGAAAAGACCCACCAAACCTGGAAGAAGTGACAGCAGCAATCAAGGTATTGAAAAGCTGCAAAGCACCAGGGGCAGATGGAATAACAGCAGAGATGTTGAAAGCAGATGTGAATGTGACAGCTCCCATGTTGACTGAAACCTTCAGGCAAGTTTGGGAATCAGGACAGATCCCCGATGCGTGGAAGACAGGGCTCATCTTCAAATTATCCAAGGAAGGAGATCTTGGAGACTGCAATAACTGGAGGGGTATAACACTTCTTTCCCTCACCAGCAAGGTCTTCAGCAAGATTGTTTTGTCAAGACTGACGGCAACCCTTGAGAAAGACCTCCAGCCTCAGCAAGCAGGATTTTGCCCTGGTCGATCCTGCTCTGAAATCATTTTCATTCTGGGTCAGATTCTGAAGCAGAACAACGAGTGAAACACACTGCTGTACATCAATTTCATCTACCTGGAGAAGGCTTTTGACAGCATCCCCCGCGAGTCCTTATGGAAGATCCTAAGGGATTATGGAGTCCCTGTGAAACTTGTCCAGGTCGTTGCAATGCTGTACAGCGATTTCAAATCTCACGTGGTCTGTGACATGGAGCTCACAGCCCCCTTCATCTTCAGTACTGGGGTGAAGCAGGGCTGCATTCTCTTGCCGTTCTTCTTCATCCTGGCCATGGACTGGATCATGAAGAATTCCACTGACAGTGAGAGGAGAGGGATCAAATGGACCATGATTATGACAGCAACAACACTGGAAGACTTGGACTTTGCCGATGACATTGCCCTGCTGTCACACCGCCACCAAGACATGCAGGGGAAAACAAATGCCTTCTCAGAGACAGCCGGAAAACTTGGCTTGAAGGTCAGCGCAAAGAAAATGAAAAGTATGAGAGTGAACGTTAGAGTCCAAGACAACATCAAATTAAATGGAGAAGAGATTGAGGAAGTTGACAGTTTTACCTATCTTGGAACCAAGATGTCAAAGACTGGGGATGCGGAGGTGGAGATTCGAGTCCGACTGGTGAAAGCCAGCCAGGCCTTCGCCTTACTCAGGAGCACATGGAAGGCAAAAAACATCAGCCAGAAGACCAAGCTGAGAATCTTCAAGTCAAATGTGATCAGCATCCTCCTTTACGGATCAGAATCATGGAAGATGACCAAAAACAAAGAAGAAAACGAGGCCGTCCAAAGGAAACTTGGAGAAGAACAGTGGAAAGGGAGATGAAAGGAAAGGGCTGGAGATGGGGTCGCCTGGAGCAGGTTTCAGCCGATCGACATCAGTGGCAACTAGCATGAAGAGGATTGATTGATTTCCTTCATAAACACACCTACACCATCTTTTCTCATCTTATTTTAATTATCAATTTGTTATAATGCTTTCATCAATATCTTTCTAGTGTCGGGTCATTGAGGAGTAAGGTGTCTGAGAATGCACTTATCAAGAGGCCAAATAGTTTTGTGAGGGTGGTATTCATTTCCTCTCCCTTTACAACCAACCTATAATTTGAATTTTTTCGCACAAACTATGAATCAAACTCAGCAACATGTTCTTTGTTTTAAAACTATAGGCAAAGTTTTGAAACCAGGAAAAGAAAATCTGTTAAATTTTATATTACAGGCAATTTATTCTTCCAAACTATCAGATTAGGGACGTGAAAGAGGTTGTATAAAATTTATAAAGGTAGAAAAATTAATTTTGTCAATGTTTTCTTTTATTAGAAATAAGTAAGCATTAATTTAACTTACAGAGTCTTTTGATTCTCTCTGTTTATTAAACTGGATCTCGGCTGTCTCAAACTCTTTAATCCAAATCTCACGTGGTATTCTGTACACTTCAAGCCAGATATCATTTGCGTCAGCTGCAATATGAAGGACAAAAAAATGAGCCCAGCCTGCAAAAGTTCATGGACCTGAGCCTCGGCCGCCAGTGGGCTTAAAATGGGCCCTACATATTCAAAAACAAACTAAATAAATGATAACTAAAAGAAGCTATATGTATCTGTAAGAATTTGCTATGTCACGTTATAAGTAGTGAAGAATTTGTTTTTAAATTATGACTCAGACACGAGCATTTTAAATATTAGATGATTTAAACAATCATGTAAAACATTTTTGTTTTACATTTAATACAACAAAATAAAATAATAATCTATCTTCAGTTCAGCTCACTAATACAGTTATGACTCTTCAAAATAGAAACAAAGCTTGAAATACAATTTATCACTCATCAAGATACAAAATAAATTTTGTTTTTCCTTGATGGTGTCACAGACAATTATTATAGCATAATTAATGTTAATTATAACATTACAGTATTATTACAGCATAAATAATGTTAATTATAACATTACAGTAATTATAGTCTGTACTTTATAATCTCTAGCTTTTCCAGCACAGACTATTTAGAAAAAAGTGTGCGTTGCATACTTTCGAATACTACACCCACATATTCACCCTCCAGGGAGGCATGAATAGCACTTGCTAGTTGCTTTGGAACAACTTCCTGCAAAACATCAATATTAAAATTTTAAGCAAAAACTCAAATTCCATGCTTATTCTACTTTAGAGAATTTAACATTCTACGACAGGGGTACAGTACTTGTTTCTTTTATACAGCATTATAGTACATATTTTCAATTCATAAGTGGACATTATGACAATGAAGTTCAAAAGCGTACAATAAATAGATGCTTATATGACCAAAGGTATATTTACACATTCAAGGATGCTTGCACTCCATATACAGAAATGTGAAAATATATTTTCTGAATACCATAATGCTCTTAAAAAAACCAGCAAATATATTTTCTTTAATAGATCATGGGACTTCTCACCTTTTTCAAATGAACTTTGGTGAATGAAAACAGATAATAAAAAAAATCAACATACTCAGGTATAACCTAATGAAAATTAAATGGACTGATATATCTATTTTCTAGTTTAATAAAATGTAGCCTCTTTTGCATGCAGTAACAAACAAGAGAACATATTTAAGAAAAATGTTTTAGCAAATAAATTGGAAGTTAAAAACCAGGAACCTTTAGAAGAAGCAGTTAAGGAAATAAGTAATGGCAATTTGTATATACCATCATCATCATCATCATCATCATCATCATCATCATCATCATCATTGTCACAGCAATAGAACAAACATGCAAAATAAGATGCTACAGTTCATGAATAGCATGCAGCAAAAGATTTACAACAATTCAAATACCCCAAAAGCATAAAAAGTTGATGAAACCTTAACTGACTATTTCAAAAGTCTTTTTCTTACGAACATCAGGTGGCAAAATATCTCCTACTTCCTGTATGTAATAAAAATAATTGTTATCTACCTTCTTAAACAAAATGGTATCTATGAAAAATTTACAACTCAACTTACTAAAATGTTGTTTTGCGTTTAAATGAAAAAGGGAAGTTTAAAAATGACACAAAAAAAATTATACAGGAAAGTGCATGCGTGGTTTGTGAGCATGACTTCAGCATCAGATGATAAACCATTGTTTTGTGCTCATTTTTATTTTTTGATTGTCCTTATACTACCTTTTCTTTTAAGTCTTTGGTGGGTCTTACTTTTGTCCTTAATTCATGCTTTTTAACATTCTCTTATTTTCTGTAATACCCTCCCATAATGCTGTAGCTGACACAGCTGGCAGTATGAGACAAGATATGAACATAGAATTTTATGATCTTCATGGTAATGATGATGTGCTTGACTAGCATGCTATTAAATCATCCTAAAATGAGGAAGGAGGACAAAAACTAGAAAGCTGTAGAAAAGAGGTGAAAAATTGTGTACTTACAGACTGATTAAAAACCTTGGCTAAGAAAATGTAATTGCTTGCAAAGAAAAAAAGCCTAGGGATTGCTGAAAGAAAAAAAATGTCATTGATTATGAATGTTATCTATTTTCCTTGCTTAATTTGTTTAGTTAAACTTTTTTTATTGCAAGAGACAAATTTACAACCTTTCAATTGTAATTTTAGTAAAAAGAGCTTAAAGAAGAGTTGATATCTTAACTGGAATTGTTAACAAATATATACCTGTACTCCCCCCCCACACACACCTTCCACACACACACACACACACACAGACAAAATTAAAAAAAAATACCCATGTCATCCAAAGTGACTATAAGATATGATGAGATGGAAGCACAGTTATTAAAATCATAGGCATAAATTTGTGTAATTTCTGCTCCATTTTCTTCCCAAATGCTGACAGTTTGTTGGTTGTGGGAGCTGACTGCAGCCAACCCATTTGGCAGTCCAATAAAAATATAGTTGCCATCCCTGGAGTTGGTAAGTGCAGTTGCTTTGCCATGCACCTGTATACAAGAAATGTATATGAGATGTGCAATGACAGGACAAAGTGATTAAACTTTGCTACAATACTGCTATATGGATAAAACTGTTATACTGCAAACAATTTTACTAACCTGCATCTTGATTGGTTGATCGTACTTTGGAGGTCTCACTTTTCTCTCCAGTTCGAGTCGTTTCAATTCTTTTTCTTGAATTATCTCCCAAGCATCAGAAAACAATTCATCCATAACCTTATTTATCATTCGATAGGGCTGTGGAAGAACGTCCCGCAGTTGATCGGGGTCTTGGAGGTAATCATCTTCATCCTCTTCAGACATCCTACTGATGGATGGTGGTGTAAGAGAAACATTTTTCCGAATATAGACTGGCATTTTTTTCAAATCCTTTTGAACAACAAATTATGATGTAAGCTTCTTGAAGTTATATTCCGGTAAGGAAGAGGAAATAATATTCCATAACTGTTGGAGGGATTACGGCGCTGTTGCCAAGAAAGCCATCTTGTCACCAAAAGGAAGTGACGATCTAAGAGTAGCATGGCACACAAACAAACCGTCGAAATAATTCAGTTAGATTTCAGCACTAATTAAGTTAAAATATAGTTTTTTTAAAAATTAAAAGCAATAAAAATGTCGAAGGAACTATTTGGACTTGTTGTTTTTACTGCTAAAAAAAAAAGTACTTCCTTGGATACGTGACGTCATACCTCGAAGCCCAAACACTCCAAGGAGCAGCTAAAAGTAAGAAAATGATTGTGTTTTACTTAACACTAACAAGGAAAACGCCAGAGTAGTTACATTTGCTCAGTTCGCAAGAATACAATTATACTAAAGGAAAAGATTTGTTCAAGTAAGGTAAAAGTTTTCTGTAAACTCTTCTGTGGCAGTTTGAGTCTATACAACCAAAACCATCATTTAAAATGATGGTGGGACAGTTCAGCCGCAGGACCCGAGAATACGCGGGTCCTGCACCATGCTCTGTTGGAATCGTAAGTACTGATGACTAATTTACCAGATACTTGTTCAGTACTTTAAGGTGTTTGCAGGTGATACAAAAAATATAATAATGGATAATATAAACATGTATATATATTTCAAAGTGACATTATTGCAGGAATGATGTGAAATATGAAAATTATGTTTCTATATATATCGAAGTGTGGAGATATGACATAGGTAATACAAAATCCGAGATGCATATACAGAATACAAATTTCCAACTTTATAGATCTGTTTTGATTTTGATTATAGTAAAATATGTGTGTAAAACTCAGAACTTTGACCCAGAAGATATTTAAAGTGACTTTAACAAGGGACATTAAATAGGCTTTGAGGCCAGGTAATGAAAGACAGTCCCTACTACTATCACTATTTAAAACCAGTCTCAGTGGCCATTTGGCCACTATTTCCAAACTTGATCAAGGCAACAGTCAATTTGAATTGTAAACAAATGAAAATCTTGAAGGACCATAAGTTGCTTTTACCTTTGTAAAAATGAATGCGCCTGCATGCACTTGCACACACACACACACACACACACACACACACACACACACACACACACACACACACACACACACACACACACACAAACAAACAAACAAACAAACATATACACACACCTCGATCTACCATAAAGTGAAATATTGCCCTTTATATGTATGTATATATGCATCCTATGTTCACATTTATTAACTAAGAGAATATACATGTACAGAAGCTCAAGAAACCAAGCAAGTTTCCGGCAGACTTCCTAATTGTGGAACGCCGAAAGCAAGAAGATGCTCGGGAAGAGATATTAAAACAAACCATGATTTATCAGTTAAATGACTTGAAGACTGAGTGGGAACGAAATTCTGACAGACGTATAATGGTGAAAAATATTAATCGTGAAGTGGATGGTCGTCTGAAGATCAATGAATTTACTGTAGAGGACAGAAGAGAGCGGTCAGTGATAATCTACTTTGAAATGCTTTGTCATTGATATGTTTATTTGTCAATTTTGAAAAGTTGATGCACAAATTTTTCTTGTTTACAAAGAAAGAGAGGGTATTAATGATTGAAAAAAACCTGTTTTAATGTAATGACAGAACTTGGTTTATATTTGATGTGTTAGCATTATCCCTGTTTAAAAGTTATGGTGTGTTCTCTTGATAATGTGAGAAGTGAGATGGTAAAAGCAAATCAGCTCCAAGAGTTTTGTAATAATCTTTATTGCAAAGTCCTGCATCTGGCTTATTGATATTAGTTAGTTTGCCCTATTTGTTTTAATTTTTCAGCTTATTTACATTGCACTGGTATCCACTACTGAAACCGTAAAAAAAAAACATCCAAAAATTATTTTTTTTAAGAAAGGTTACAATTTTATAGTTAAGGTATCTTATTGGCAGGTTCTTCTTATTGGTTGGTAGTCCTCTTTTCAATCAGGTCTTAAAAAGCACCTCATATTAATTTATGGTTATTTAAAAGAAATTAACCAGAAATGCTGTTTGTCTACATTTGTTAAATCTTACTGATGTAGTGCTTCAATAAGAGTAGATTTTTAAAGAGCATATATTGTAACAACAGTGTGTAATTTTCTGTTAGACTGCGAGAGCTCCTGAGACGAGAGGAGCAAGAATATATTGCAGAAATGGAAGCAGCAGAAGAAACAGTCATTGAACGTCAGGCCAAAATGCGGGAAAGAGCCAAACAACTGAAAGAACGGCGAGAGGCAGAACGTCTCAAAGTAGTCCAAGAAAAATATGACCAACTTTTTAGGTAATTTAATAATGATGCAATTTTTTCGTAATTAATGGAATAGACAATGTTTAGGCTGTATGTCAAAGATAACAGATTTTCTGAGTCATGGTATGTCACTTTTTGCAGTTTATTGATAAGGTACCTGCTAGTCAGAAATTAAGCTTCAATCTTTGTCATTCTTATAAATTAAACCCCATGTTATGTCCACAGAGCATATAATTCATGAAGTTCTTTCAAACATTCGAGTCATTTATCCTTCACAGAGAACAGTGTGAGGAGCTCCGATCAACGCTGTCGAAGCAAGATCAAAACCTTGTATGTGCAGAGCGCTTTGAACAGCTGAAAATGAAAGAAGAAGAAGCCAGAGAGAAAAAGGCATATGAAAACATGTATGCTCATCTGTGGGAAAAAGACAGACAGGAGAAGGTCATTTTCTTTCAATTACGTTGAGTTTAAATAATGCTACCCTGACATAAACTTGCCTTCATGAATCATCCTGGAGCTGTAATTCTTTGCAAGCAAAGATTTTTACCAGAATAAAATCCATCAGTATCAGTCATTTAAGCTCAACTTGTTAGTTGACATTCCTGCTCCTTTATATCATAATTCTTGGCACAAATTTTAAAATATTATTTTGTTGCTGAATAGCACCAAAAAATTGATGCCAGAAAATGTTAACTTGGCTAGCTTTCTTGAATCTTGTGATTCTTTCAAAATTGTATGTTACAGATAGCATGTTACAAATAAAGCATATTTTATGATGTTCATGGGGTTGTAGATGGCACGAGAGGAACGCGAGGCTAAAGCAACTTATGAACGCAACAAAGACATGCTAGACATATTGAAAAAACAAATGGCAGCTGTGGAAGCCTCAAAGGAAGAGGCTAAGCGTTTGCAGGAGGAAGAGGCAGAACTGATGGTTTGTAAAATGGCAATTTCTTCTTAATAGCTGTTTGGAATAATAGTCCTATAAACATGGTTACAGATATTCAAAATTTACAAAAATTTACAAAATCTGACACAAAAAATTATGCTCTACCATTCTACCCCAACAAATTTTATTTTTCTTATTTTTGTCAGCTATCTTTGTGTCTCATACACACCTCTTACTCTTTTGACTCTTTCGCATGCAGATACATTTATGGATTTAATTGTGCTCTCCCCACATTTAAGGGAAATAACATATTTATGCACATGCAGTCATAGATTAAGGTGGGAATAAATAGATTGTTATAAGCCTTCTGCTCAATCATTGTCTTTGATATCCTGCTCCTTTTTTTAAATCTTGACATTCAAAAGTAGCGTAGAGCATTTTAAGATGTCCAGTTTCTTTCATTCACATGTTGTAGAGAGAGCAGGCAACACTTCGCAAACTGGAAGAGGAGGCAGCAGCCCAAGAGAAGCGTCGTCGACAGTTGGAGAATCGCGAGATGTTAGACCAAACACTCAAGATGAAGCTGCGTAAAAGGGCAAGAGAAGAACAAGAACAGCTGGCCTTTGACCTAAAGATGCTGGAGGAGCTGTTGGAGGCAACTCGCAATGAGGCCAAGGAGGAACAGCTGAAAAAAGTGAGATTTCTACCTGGTGACAGTTTTACAATTTTTAATTAAATCATTTTGTTTTTAATTTATCCTTTTTCAGACTCAAAAGGAAGAAATGATGATTTTTTTCAGTTTTGTCTGTGAAAGTCTGTTCCTTATCCTTTAGGTCCTTATGTTATTTCTTTTATGTTGAGGTGATTTTTCTTTTTTCTTGGGAATTAAAAAAAAACTATGTCTATCTTATATGACTTTGCAATTTCTTTCAGTCTTGATATAATTTTTTTCTGCACAGCTTCAACTTCGTGAAGAAGACAGGAGGTATCGTGAATACCTGGCCAGGCTCCAAGAGGAAGAAAAACGAAGGGAGCATGAGCTGCAGCAGATCATGCAGAGGGAGCTAGATGCTGCATGGGAAAGGCGCCTCAACCAGTGGGCTGCTGAAAAAATGATCCGTCGAAAATTATTGGAGGAGGTGCTTGCTGGAAGACAGGAGCAAATCAAGGAGCGATGTGAGTCCTATTAGTGTATGTCAGTTAGCAGACACATATTGGATTTCTAACTTGCTTGTAAAGCTGAGTTTTAGGATTTAAGGATAAGCATTCGATCTTAACCAGCGAAACTACATGATTACATTAAAAAAATACATTAAATCTTATTACATTAGTGTTTCCATGACAACCTTTTATAGAATTTAGCTGGTGAGATTACTAATATTCAAGTCTGGTTTTGTGTGTTCCTACCACACTCAAATACCTCTGTCTTTGGACTCAAAACAAGTTCTTCCTCAAACAATGATGGTTTGATGTATAATGTGTTTGTTTATGTGCTTGAAGAACTTGGAAATACAACAATTGGAGATTTGAAATAATGCATTTTCTAGAGGAAACCCCACCCAACATATTAGCTTAAAATGTGCTTGGATTAACTTTGTCCACATTTCTAGTGGCAGAAAATGAGCAGGATAGAGCAGCCAATCAACAGGAGCGACAGGCACTTCTGGCATTGATCGAGGAGAACAAAAGACGTGATGAAGAAGAAGCAGCAAAGCTGATGGCACGCCATGTACAGTATCAGAATGACCTGCGGGAACAGATGCGCTATAATGAACAGTTGCGAGAAGAACGTCGCAACAATGAGGAGTATGAATATGCAATGGCCATGCAGGCTGAAAGAGAGTACCAAACACGTCTGAAGGAAGCTTTGGACAATCCCACATTTTCCCGCCTTCATCCAATGCGCAGGGGCCTGCAGAGCAAGCAATGATTTTGAAACCACAGAAGTCTTATGCCTTTTGTTGGAGACTGGGATTAGAGGGATTAAAGGTCAAGAGATTAAAGGTTTCATGTGCAGCCTCAGCATCAAGGAGATCAGGAGTAGAAGAAGTGGCTGTGGACATGAAAATTATTTTTTGTGATTTCTGTTGTCCTTTTCTAAATATCCAAACACTTATACAGCCATGTGGCCTGCCGAAGCTTATCATATACATCAAAGCTCAAGTAAATGTTTTAGGTTTTGATTCAAACTATTCTTTTCAGATTTATTAGGAATGTCTTCTCAGAATGTCTCATCAAACTTTTGATTTCGTGACACTTGTTCTTCATGCGACATTATTGATAATGAAGCAAGAAATGACTTATAGAATCAATGGCACTGTTGGATTTTTAAAGAAGAGCTGCAATTGCAACCTGAATATGTAAATATTGTGCTGTAATTTTGCATTTTAACCACTTTTGTGCATTTGTCTGTTATTTTACACTCTTGAGGCCAACTAGTGAAATGTTTCAAAAGTAAAACATCAATTTCCTTATGGACACTACATTTTTCGAAAGATAGTGTGCATAGTATCTTATCTGAAATACTCCATCAAAAAGTTTATTGTACTAAAGGTTGGGGAATTATTTTATGAAATTCAGTATAGAATGAGACATTGCTATGTTACAGAATGGAACAAAATATTAGAAAGCACATTTTGGAGTCATAAATATTTAGGAAATAATGAATATATGCAGTTGTAAAAAGTAAACAAACTCATTTCGAGACAGAAGGTTTACCAGAAGAAATATTTTGGAGAATTCTGAAATAAATATCAGAAAACCAACCAGAAGTGGGTTTTTAATTGCCAAAACCTCTGACAGGTATCAAAACCAGTTTGAAATGTGAAAACTTAGACTAGAATAATATACATAAAAGTGGTTCTCCTGAAAGCAAGCAATGCAGTCACACGCAGGATCATGTAAACAGTTATTACATTTTCTTGTTACTTGCAGAGTTATATACATTCACTATCTCTCCTGTGAAAATGCACCGATTTTTGATAATAAATTCACTTCATGGCCCATGAACTAGTTTTGATTCTGGATTGATGATGTAGACTACTGGCGGAAGCTGGCTGGCCACCGGTGTTTAATACAGTTTAGACTAGTCTCTCCCTGAAAACAGGGACAAACTGAATGAACCCAGAATTAAGGATATGCATCACTTT
The DNA here is from genome assembly GCA_004794655.1 of Marisa cornuarietis. Taxonomy (NCBI): domain Eukaryota; kingdom Metazoa; phylum Mollusca; class Gastropoda; order Architaenioglossa; family Ampullariidae; genus Marisa; species Marisa cornuarietis. Next base: position 936,272 of record SMMW01000596.1, read on the forward strand.
CTTAATTGGTTTTCTTCCTAACTCCTTGTTTCTGATCTACTGACCATGTACTCTTTCCTATTTTCACACCTATTGGTCTTGTGCTTATCACAATATTTTGCACACTTCGTGTTTAAAGTATGTACGTAAATTTGACTGCACTACTGATAAGAAATGTATTTATTCTGCCTCTTGCTCCATGGATTTTCTTGGTTCAAGAATTGACGACCTTATTAGGTCCCTAGCATAAGCCCCTAGCAGTTATTATCGTATCTTCTTGTTTTTATAGAGCGCTTTGAGGCCATCTTGATGGTGGGGAAAGGCGCTATAGAAATTTCATCATCATCATCATCATCATCATCATCATCATCATCATCATCATCATCATCATCAACACCATCACAGAAAAAGAAGAGACATGCAAAATAAGATGCCACAATTTATGATTAGTATGCACAAAAATATTTTAAACAATTCAAATACCCCAAAAACTGTCATTTATCTTTGATGAAATAACTGTCTTTATATACATATATAGATGTGTGTGTGTGTGTGACACATTAGAAATCTAATATTATAGACAGATGATGGGAGGTTGCCATAACTGTAGCTTCCCTCGGTAAACAGCTGGCGGGAATGGGTACCCGACTCCTAAATGATTGGGGAAGGTAAGGCAGCTAGTGAGAGGAGATGGACATGCACCGCGCTCACGTAAAGCTGGTCCTGAGAAAAGTGAGGTCTCTCAGCCCCTTACTCCCAAACTACCTGACAAATGTCAGGGGACGACTTTACCTTACCGTGAGGCATTGGAAATAGACGAACGTGTAACTAATGGCATGATCGTTATAGGATCCTCTGTGACGCTAGAAAGCTGATTGAAGGACTGGCACGTCTACAAGTTGTGTATCATACGACAAGAAGCAGGCTGGGTGAACTGGGTATGGGACATGAGTACATTGGGTAATGGTGGTTCCACTCACAGCCGAGTTTAGAAATTATGCCATACAGGCTGAAAAGAAAAGGTGGAGATGTTTTCAGTAACCAACCTGTTCCATGTCACCCCCTCTAATTTATATCCTATAGTTGAACCGCATGGAGATCGATAATGATCATCTGTTTTTTTAATTGGTGTTTTACGCTGAGCCAGCAACTAAAGCTATATCACGGCAAGGCAGCCAGCCCTGTAAACAGATGCCACATGCAGAGAAAGATAACAGTGTGCCCGAGACGAGAACTGAACCCAGGACAGCCAACCTTCACTGTATTGATGACAGGCGTTAACCGTTGCGCCACCGGACCGATCATCTGTTTTGATAGCACATTCGTAATTATTATTCAGAAGGTTGCTTTGATGTGTTTTTAAAAGATGTTTTGGTTTGAAATATTGAATGTTTTCATTAGCTACCCCCTCATGGTCACAAAAGGAAATGGGGTTCGTCTACAAAGTGCAGTGTTAAAACGTTCACTTGTGAACAGTGAGGAAGGTAAGGTTCAGATCCGATCTCTGGGACACGTGTTTTTCTCTAGGTGTGATTAATGGGGCTTGACCGTTGACCTCGGAGGTTTTATCCGGATATTCCGGTTTCTTGGTCTTCATACCTCCTTTCTCCTAAATGCGCGAAATCGCCGCTCTGAGTGAAAGCACTTTCGTTACAGCATCCAGCCAGCCAGCCAGCCAGCCACGGACCTATATACGTGTCGTATACATACAGATGATACAGCTCCATGAACGAGCCAGTTCAGAAGATGTCAACCAGGTAGGGCTTGCCGTCGTTAAAGGGGGAACAGACCTGTAGACGCAGATTTTATAAAAAGAACTGGATTCCTGGTCCCCAGCTGAGCCACGTCTGGTAACCAGTCACACGGCCCGCTGGTGGGATCACATTTCATCGCCACCTCTTCACATCTAGCAGCCAACGCCCAAGAATCAATATGACACCAGCAGGCCTTTTAGTTTTTTTTCTCTCTCTCTCTTTCTCTCTCTCCGCGTTCCAGCAGGCTGCCTCAGGAACGTGGGTGTAGAGCTTGTACAAGAATTTTGTCAGCTTTCCTTTCTGTTCAGTCAATGGATCGCTGGAGTTTATTTGATCATGTGGGTTGTTTATGTTCTCCCTGCTACCGAGATTCCTTTTCACGATGTAATACGTAAAGATTTCTGATGTCAGTGGAAATGAGAAAAACTACAGGACAGAAGTCACGGATTTTGAAATTAAAAATCTTGAACACAGCCAGGACCCAGGAGAATATAGTAAGACGGAGAAAGCGGATCGAAGAGGATGAGGCTGTCGATATGCAGTCGGTAGACTGAGCCACGCTCAGTGTTATTGTGCAACAACTGGTGTGAAAGTGGTGCTCATTAGCGAAGAGTGCTGTAATAGTTGTTTGTCTAATTGATTCATTGCTTCAGTAGGCACTTTCCATAGTGTTTATCTTGTGTCGGTAGGAGACGGCACGCGCAACATGCAATTGCGCGCCTTCATGCACAATCCATGCTCAGAGGCCGCCGAAGCTTCTAGAACCATGCAGGCGACACGGTACAGAAGCGGTGGCACGGTGCCAGGGGAAAATAATGAGACGCCTCTCAGGTTTGAGTGTGTGAGTGACGAGACACCTGCCAGGTGTGAATGTGTGACCTGCACCTGCACCTGCACTTGCACGAGCCACGCCTTCGATCACTTAGGGAGCTAGAGCGAGCGTTCATCACACGGTGTGGGTGCAGAAGACACGTGCGCACCTTCAGACACTTTTCAGGGAAGCAGGTGCAAAAGATGGAAGAGCAGTTCAGCGGGCTGACGACTTGTAGCAGAGGCTGTCGCATGTCCTTTTATTTACCGAGAGATGCCCTGGTGACTTTCCCCCCTCGCCGTCAGATGAAAAGGGCGTCTTCAATGCAGGGGAGGTTTTCTGGAAATTTCTGTGCTATACAATCCAGTCAAAACACAAAACGAAGGGAAGTACGCAAAGCCTTTAAAACATGGAAACTGAATTCACAGCTCACTTATCTTGCAATGAACATCTCAAGGAAAAGTCAGCACAAGCTACACACACCCACACACACACAGCTCACCACCTTCGTCACTAGATTCCGAAATGCACAGACTTAGGGACTAGGAGTGTGCATCTGTTCCCATAATAGTGTAAAGCTGAGGCAAAGATAGTAATCCTCTGTGTGTGTGTGTGTGTGTGTGTGTGTGTGTGTGTGTGTGTGTGTGTGTGTGTGTGTGTGTGTGTGTGTGTGCTGTCTCACGATTGAGAAGTCAGTGTGTCATCGTTTCCGAATTTTTATAGGGTACGAAAGGGGGTAGCAGAGGCCTACAGAAGGGTATAGTGGATCAGGAACTGGACATTGCTGGCCTTTGCTGGAGTTCGTTCCCAATGGGGGCGAGTGATACACCAGACATTGTGCTGCTCCAGGAGCCTGATCTCCCAATGACCGTTTAATTGCTTTAACAGTTGTGTGGATGGAACTATGTTTCTGTCTGCCAAGGTTGGGCCGCAGCGCCAAGGAGTGTAATTTGTAAATTCCAAACAAGCTTCATAATATTATCTTCTCAGCTACTTTTCGGAGTTTCGATGTAATGGACTCCATGCTGACCACATCTGTGATGATGGCATTCACCTTCACATGAGTGGCCACACTACAGGGACACGCATTGTCTAATTGTTTTTGAGACCAGCGTCCATGATTATTGTTAATCTGTTATGTCTGTGTTATGCTATTTTTGTAGCACGCTTTGAGCCTACCTTTGATGGTGGGTAAAGCTCTCAATCAACTTTATTTATATTTTGCTGTGAATTGTGTCTGCATGTTTTTTGTGTATGTGTGGTTATTATGAATGTGCATTTGATCCCTGCTCTAAAAATGTGCGCTCGGGTACCAATGTTGCGCCTATAAATGTTGTTGTTGCTGTTGCTATTATTAATTGTAGTAGTTAAACTTGCGCAATGGCAGGCACGTGACGATATTCCACTGCTGTTCGATTTAAAAAAAAAAACTCTGCATGCCACCCACCGGCACTTTTTAAGTACAGCTGGGGATCAAGAAGTCAATAATGGCTGCTTCGGCATGTTTCCAATCAAGTGAATTAAGACCAAGTAAAAGAACAGCTTACGCGACAGTTTCTGTCTTAGCGGTTTCCTTGGCAACAGGAAGGATCGACACCCTTGCCACTTCACCATGCTCTGTCGGGTGGCAAAGTTGTTGCTTTGCCACGTAGATGCAACCGGATTGTGGGTATTGGCATAATATATTCAGGGTGGAGTCTTAACTCAAAAGCAGCGAGACGCATCGACAGGCCGCAGATTCCAGACTTCTTCGCCAAGCGATGAACATCTGACCTCCACTGGCTTCAGCAGCGCTGACAGGTCGGCAAAGATCAAGTCAAAGGTATGTTAAACAGATGGGAATGTAGTCGAGGGCTTTACTCTTCAGGGGTAAAATTGTCAGGAAAAGTAAATTCTGTGTATTTTGTGTAATTTGAGTAGAACTACTGTTCATTAATACTTTGAGAAAGAATTTGTTCCTCCTGACCCACATGATTTGTTGCCACTCACTCTTTTATCTCAATAACTAGCTCATGGAGGCATTTATATTGAAAATCCAAAAACTCACTCACACTCACTCACTTTATTATATCAATAGGTACACTGACAAATTCTTGTGTGGAGTAAATCTTTGGATTTCAAATGAAGGCTCACTAGAAAAAAAACCATTCATTATCATAACTAAGTCACACACTTGTGTCCAGTCTGCCTCGAAAGGTCATCAACAATATACAAGACGATAAAAGGTTGAAAAATGTGGTAGTTTCCCCCTGACTGTCCTTAGGACAGATCAAAAGAACTGACCGCGCAGGTACGAGCCCTGACAGTTCTTCACTCAAAGAGATGATCGATCAATGATCGACGAAGAATGTTACAGATGTTGAAGTTGCCAACTATCCCATTATTATTATTGCTTGTTGCTTACACGTGCTGGCTTATGCTCGCGGAAGATTTCAGGTGAGTTTAGGTATCGCCGACTTAAAAGGTAAATCCCGTGATAGTCAACCTCCAATGAATGATCGTGCCACAGCAAGCATAACTGCAACTATTATGGTCAAGATGATTTATTTCGCTGCCAATTCTTTGAGGTAAATGTTGCTACTACCTGACCTAGAAACACACACACACACACACACACACACACACACACACACACACACACACACACACACACACACACACCCTGCTTGCATGCCAGTGAGTGGCAGGATGCTAATTTCTTGCTAATGTTAAGATACATTTGTCTATCCGGTTGGGTTTCTTACACCATACTGATGGCGAACAATTTTATTAACGAGTGACATATTGCAGTCGTCAGAAACACCCGAGAAAGTCGGGTTGTAGCGATAACAAAGTATTGCAGTCGAATATCACTACAGCAAGAAATGTAGAATGTTCACCATTGCAAATGCTTTTATTTACTCTGTCAACAGAACTCATACGAGTAATATATATTTTTTACTCTAGACCTCTTTCAGTGAAATAAAACAGCTAACAGCCCGCTTTGTTTGCTTTGTTTGCTCGCACCATCAGGTAAATACTGACCTGTGACCTATTCTTGACATCCAGGGCTCGATGGCAAGACGTGTTAGCGATGGCGTTGATGTTATTGTAGGCAGCAAGCAGCAAGAGTGACTATTGATCCCTGCTAGCGACCTTAACATCGCAGAATGAACTGTAATATAATCTCATCATACTTTCCCTTAATAACCACGGGAGTAAAATGTGGACAAACATTACGAACAAAGTCGTTTGGAACCTCATGATGCGCAGGCTCGCTATAAAATTATATTATAATGACAATCAGCACAGAATCTGCTGGCCGATGTCCTGCATAGTAGACTGGGTTTGGTGGCGCTTGGAAGAAAGAAAGAAAGAAAGAAAGAAAGAAAGAAAGAAAGAAAGAAAGAAAGAAAGAAAGAACCACGAAAAAAAACCACCCAACCCTAGGAAGGAAGGAACGAACGAACAAAGGAAGGAAGGAAAGAAAGAACGCTGTCAAGTACAAAAAGTTCTCTCAAAAACTCGGGCTCGGGATAATGTATGAGTGATGAGTTCGAGAAGTTCAGCATCTATTCTGCAAACCTCATAGAACAACGGACTAGCAGTTCAACAATAAAACACGGTTGCTGGTTACCGACAGAGTGTAGATATGTAATGGTGACGACTGACAGTTCTGGGGCAACTGTATGGCAGAGGGTACAAAGTCGATTTGCTTTTTTTTTTAAAACATCATCTGATGAATATGTGTTACTTGCAGGGCCTTACTGACTGAACCACTTTTACAGATCCTGTAGAGGTTTCATCAAGATGGCCAGGAAGGTGACATTTCTGACAATTTTCGTGACTGCGACTTTTTCATCATTGGCGTGGGGACAGGGACATCCAAGGATGATTTTGCCCCACGGAGGATACTTGCCTGGACTGTTTAGTGAGTGATCGTTTCGTCTTGAACAATTAAAACTAGTTTTTATATTTTAATTTTTAAAAGTCTCCGTCTCTATATTAAGAAATTTCAAGAAACTATATGAACATCCACATCGTTGAGCGTGATGGTCACATAACTCCTTTTAATGGAATAAGTTGGCAAGTTTTAAAATCTCCTCCCATACTCTGAAATGAGTTTAAATAATAATAACAACAATGACAGAGCACTTTTAACTATCACAACCAAAGCAGGTCGCACTCTCTGCCCTGACCAGCGATAATGAAGAAATAACATTAAACACACTAGGTAGCAATAACATGTTATGATGCACAAGGCACAGTCAGCAACTAATCCCCAGGATAAAGAATCCACAGCTAATAAAAACAATGTCTGATATAGTTAAACAAAATAATGAACTACAAATTAATTGTATTTCTTGAATATTGTGAGTTTAGTGTCCCTGTCGGCATTCCTTGTGATTGCTGCTTTCTGCTGCTTGTCTGTTTTCATCTTTTTTCTGTACATTCTTCTTTAACAAGTAACCTATATCAAATGGTGTCTGTTATATACTAGTTATGAAAGGGTGTGTTATCTACTATAGTTATGAAAGGGTATGTGTTATTTAATAGTTATCTAAAGGGTATACCTTATTTAGTAGTTATCAAAGGGTGTGTTATCTACTATAGTTATCGAAAGGGTATGTCTTATTTAGTAGTTATCAAAGGGTGTGTTATCTACTATAGTTATCGAAAGGGTATGTCTTATTTAGTAGTTATCAAAGGGTGTGTTATCTACTATAGTTATCAAATGGTATGTGTTATTTACTAGTTATCGAAAGGGTATGTCTTATTTAGTAGTTATCAAAGGGTGTGTTAATTACTAATTATGAAAGGGTGTGTTATCTACTATAGTTAACAAATGGTATGTGTTATTTACTAGATATCGAAAGAGTATGTCTTATTTAGTAGTTATCAAAGGGTGTGTTATCTACTAGTTATCAAAAAGCATGTGTTATGTACTAGTTATCAAGCTATCGAAAGGGTAGGTCTTATTTAGTAGTTATCAAAGGGTACGTGTTATTTACTAGTTATCAAAGGATGTGGTTTATCTAGTTGGTTTTTATTTTCGGCTCGTTCGCACTTCATCAGCTAATAGTAAAATTTTATATACCGAAGAGACAGAAAGACAAATAATTATACAAGTAAATAAGCACAGAACACAGCCGTGTCACTGCTTGTCTGTCAGTCAGCCTAAAACATGATTCATGGGCAGCAGCAGCAACAACAACAACAGCGACAGAATAGCACTGGCTTGCATTTAATTTCACGTTTACTGATGGCTGGGAGCCGCCAATCTGTTCAAATATTGTAAAGAGACTGTTGCACGCAGCTATTGGCGAATGTCGACCACCCATCGCAGGCCTTTCACAAAGCCCCGGTAATCACATTCTTCCTGCTTTTTTCTTTCACTTTCCCGGCTGCCTGCTCGCAACAGGCCTGATGGATTTCCCCTTCCAGCCCTTCTTCCCGGAAGTGGACGACCCGCGCATACCTCACATGGAGGAGCTGTGCAAGCAGATGGAGGCCCAGCTGCGGCAGCTGCAGACTGCTCGTCAGAAGGACTCCAAGGACCGGACGGCCAAGGTGCAGAATGCGGTCAATCTGTGCGGCCAGCTGTACTCCAGACCCGAGCAGGTGCTGGACGATGTCCATGAGGCCTACCTTGCCACACTCCCCAGGGAAAGCGAATCCACGAAGCAGGAAAGAGGGCACTGGACGGAACTGACCGCCGCCTACCAAAACAAGCTAGCCGAGGCAATGGCCATCCGACAGTAAGAAAGCAGGACATCCTCCTGTCTGTTCCAGATGACAACTCGCAGAATGCTGGGTTCGATATTGCGCGCAGATAAAAAAAACAACAACAACAACAAAAAAAGAATTATAATGACAGTGTGTTCCTGACGATTTTCTCAACTCTGGTACTCAAGTGGTGATCGTACCTTTACTTTCAGTGTTGTGTAAAACTTGGCGTAGAGGTGTGCACTAATAAATATTTACAGCTGTATTGAAGAACATAGCAGGTGTATGAACACACGCATCGCATAGCATCTTCCTCCCTTCACCATCCACAATGATAAGGCACTCGACCAACAACATGGTGGGTTTTCTTGTACACGTCAAACATTCAAACATATTGTACTTACATAGAATCAAAATGGAGAAAACAGCTTCAAGCCACATACTCCAGTGGAGAAAGGAAAAGAAAGTTCCAGTTTTTTTGTTTGTTTGTTGAAAGGAAAATGAGGAAAGGGATAGAGGAAAACTGATTTACAAACAATACATTTATGTACATAGTGTATTTGAGCAAACAAATTAATCAAAATGCTATTTTAAATTGACCATACATACAACACACAATAGGCATTATGTCTTCGTTATCTAGTGATATCTAATGATTTGTACTTGCACTTTTTTCCCCACTTGTCTTGTTGTTGGGATTTCTTCGACAAAACAATGTAAAAAGGCATTAAGTTTGTAGGGAATTTAAAACAAAAAGTACAAAAATACCAAATTAAACAGAGTAAGCACACAAAGATTAGCTATTAAAGGTAACACATCTAAAAGTAAATAAACAATAACAAAAATGCTTCCGACCTTGAAAAAATGTTTATTTTCGTAGAAAGAAAACTTATTTTTGTATCAAAATCCTTATCTACCGAATAAATGGCAATTTTTGGTATGTATTTGATAATTCCGCTTCCAAGCAAGGTCAATGTTCCCAAAAATATCTTTGTTAAAACAATAGAATTATGTGCTTAAAGTATCGAGTGTCAAAAACATTATCCGGTGAAAGTCTAGTATTGCTGCATGACACTGGCCACATGGTGTCAGCGAGAATGTGTCAACAATCAACACAAAAACTGTAATACAAAAGCCTAACCTGGATTGTTGTATGATTGAAGACAGTAAATGTAGACATTTAGGTAGGGGAACATAAGGGTTGTTTCTAGTGATCATGATTATTTTATTTATTCACGTGACCCCGTGACTTCTTTCTTGTGAAGATATTGCTCACCGTCAATTTTGTGATTTGTGTGTGTGCTGGCGTGTCTTTTGCTTAAGAGTCCTTTCAACAATGTTTAATTATTCTGTATGCAGTATGAAAACTTAAGTCTTGTGTGAAACATTTCAGTGGTGAGTAAAGATGTTGTCTATAAAGTCATCTCGGTGTATGTTCTTTCTTAAGAGACAAATATTTCTTCCACAGTGTCGTCCTTTGATTACCCTTTTTTCCAATCTCGGTACACTAAAGGTAACATGGCCCACATAAGTCCGATACACAAACCATGTTATACACTGGAAAAACATCAGGTAAATGTCAGCATTACACAGCAGAACAAAAGATGAAGGTTGATGAATGCTGTCAGATGTTTGCCATCCAGCAGCAATTCAATTACAAACAGTGAGATTATTTTTTCATGTGCACAGGTCATATTTCATTTATTTTATATTTCGTTTGCGACAATCTTATGTAATGAAGATTATAACAAAAGAAATGTAGTCTCATCATCTGTGAACACATAATTTTGTGTTTTGTGAACGGTGATCTATGCGCTACCAAAATCAACTTCTCATTCCCTGGCATACACAAGTTCTAAGCTTGAAAACATGAGTTTACAGCAGGAGGAAGATGCTTCCAGTGGGGAGGGCAAAGTGGTCCTTTATGCTGTCAGCAACTAAGGTTATATCAGGGCAAAGCAGGGAGCCCTGTAAACTTCCAGCAGGGAGACGGCAAGTAAAAGATTGTCTACTTGTCTGAACAAAGAGCAGCTATTAGCAACCTGCTGAGACTTTATACTGCATAAAGAAAGATCGACCATGAAATTCTTTGTTGTGTGATCTTTCACGTGCATGCAGTCACTACAAAGAGGTTTTCTTTTTTACTTTTTTTAATTTGGCATGTAAATATTCATGGAGTTCTCCTCCAGTCTGCACACAAAAAACATTCAACGCTTTCATGGCATGTTTGTCCACAAATAGGGTACACACCGAAACACACAGACAAACTGACAGTCATACACACCAAAACACAGACAAACTGACAATCATATACACAGAAACACACAGACAAACTGACAGTCATACACACCAAAACACAGACAAACTGACAATCATATACACAGAAACACACAGACAAACTGACAGTAATACACACCAAAACATACAAACTGACAATCATATACACAGAAACACACAGACAAACTGACAATCATACACACCAAAACACACAAACTGACATTCATATACACCGAAACACACAGACAAACTGACAGTCATACACACCGAAACACACAGACAAACTAACAGCCATACACACCAAAACACACAGACAAACTGACAGTCATACACACCAAAACACACAAAGTGACAATCATGTACACCGAAACACACAGACTAACAGTCATACACACAGAAACACACAGACAAACTGACAGTCATACACAACACAACCACAGCCACCCCGCTAGCAACAGTAGCAGCTATAAGCAGTTCACCTCTTTGTTGATCGCTCGTAATGTAGTTGTAAACAAAACAAATAAATCTGAAGACATTAACACAACGAAAACAGCAAGAAAACATTCTAAATACAAAGGACAGTGTTAAAGCTATCACGTGGCTAATTGCTAGTTGCTTACAATCTTAAAATGCAAATACTATTATATAATAAAGTCATGAAAGTTAAAATAAAGATTGGTAGTTGTACTGACCAGACAGAGCTATTTGCAGACACAAAGTATTTCTACTTGCATTGGAAAGGTACCAAGAGCTGGATCTCTCTGTTGGGATCAGATGACCTGCTCGCAGACCTACCCCCGGAGGTACGCGATCTAGTCCTGAAGGAAACCCTCGATGTGGACCCGCGGCTGTCGTACATGAAAGAGAAGTGCATCGAGGTTTTCGGGGGAGACCCAGAGCGCTTTGCGCTGCCCAGACAAGCAAGAATCAATCCGGGGAAAGGTCACCGCGAGATGACCGTTGGCGGCCTGGCCGACGATGAGGACTTCCGGAAAAGTCCGACTCCACGACACGACTCGGAGTTCTTTGCCGGAGTCGCCCGAGATCTGCGGGAAAGGTGCGTGGCGCTGAAGGACGAGCATCCGCCGAGGATCCACGAAGACGACTCGGAGCTGGCGCAGGTGCACGAGCTGTACGTCAGCACCTTGGATGCGGAATCGAGGCTGCAGGAGGCACGCATCTGGACCGACCTGGAAATTCTGCACGCGCAGCGCGCCAGGCTGATGCTCGAAAGTATGGGCCTGATATAAGGAACACGATGTCAGTCAACAGATCGCCACTAAAATCTCATTCTTCGTCAACTGTTCGGTGTTGTTGTTGCTGTTGTTGTTGTTGTTGTTGTTGTTGTTGTTTTGTAAGTCGTACCTCGGACTATCTGTAATAACCTTTTCGTGACTTCTCGAATGTTCTATTTTTAATACGCGAAATAGACTACCTTTATCTTTAACAACCTTTCAAGTGTTTTTTAATTGATAACAAAACTTAGGATATATACATATATATATATTAATGAAAAGAAGTGTGCGATTATGTATTTTGTTTTATAGTTGTACTAACATGTAACAGTTGACCCAGCATGCCTCTAGAACTAGTTACAGTACGTGCCGATAGTCATCGTGCTCACCGTGGTGCACACCAACTCTTGCTATGAAATGAGCTTGCATAAAAAAGAACAAAAGAAAAAGAAAAAGGAGATAAGCGAAGCGTGTCAGCAAGATTTCGTTTGGAGCAAAATTTAGCCCCAAATATGGGTCACAGTCTTCATGCAGGTCAAGGCCGAGTACATGAATGGTACAACGTGAACCTTCTCCTCCTACCTCTCTTCCCCCCCCCCCACAAATGCCTCCTCACCCCCTACCCAACCCCTTGTCACCACATCACCAAGAAATTAATCTTGCAGCACGCACAGGAGAATCAACAAACAAACAAACAAACAAACAAACAAACAAACAAACAAACCTGCTGAACCAGAAAGTCAGCTAGGGATTGTTACACACGAGTGAACTCCATGGTAAAAATAGTTTGCACTGCACAGATTTTTCTGCAACATACCTGCATTTTTTTTTCACACATCGGCTTTAAGTTGACAGACAGAGGAGATTACATTGTGACGTCAGGTTACAGCGAGGCGTGAAGGAGAGCTTATGAGGGCAAGCAGACGTGACTTGGGGATCACAAGACTTGTTCAAGCCTCGGTGTGTCAACATGTTGCACGGCTTACACTGCCTTTCCTACGGTTTATATTAGCGAATTACTTTATCTTTTGCGCGTTTAGTAGGATTTAGCGGGCTTGAAAATGTTCAGGTAGATTCTTGTCACAGATTTTCTTGTACTTTTGGTCTTGAATGTGATGCTCCACACGAAGTCCGAGGGATACTTGTCTCCACACCGATTACTACTTCCATTAACACTTTGTCAGGACCCAGTGTCGCCAGTCTGCAGTAAACTTTTTCCCCACGTTGACTTTTTTCTTGTTGTGGTCATTGTAAAAGTTTGAACTTTTTGTCATTAAAGAGAAAAGCCGCACATCTTTTGTTCAAATATTACATGGAGACTATCGGATATGCGGAAGTCATCATTGTAAACAAAAACTGTCATCATTACATTCTCCTCTCAAGTCATGATGAAGCATCAATCTTTTAATCAATTTCGCTTTTAAAATTCCACATCAATGTCGTTGTGGGCGGTATTTGAAATTTCTTAATAAACCAGACATTCTGACTAACAAAAATCGGCACACAGAAACAAAAGGCATTCGCACATCCTAAGCAACCAGCACCTGGTTACACAAAGGATGCTCAAACAAATTATTGTTAGTGTTTATTAATAAAATAAAATTGGCCTTTTAATGCCAAGCTCTAAGTTACTCCCAATGTGAGGGAAAAGATAAATATAAAGGGACAGAACAGGCTTGATGTAGAGACATCATAATTCTCCATCAGCAAAAGAGGATCTTGGCTAGGCCTCCATTTTGTCAGTAGTGAAATGTTTTACACCTAAAACTCGTTTTGCGTGAGTGGAACTCACACTCGTGGTGCAAGCCTGCAACACAAACTTGCAATTCAAATTCAAACTGGCTGAGAAGAAAAATAAATGGTTCTCTAGCTCAGCGTCATGACATGCATGTACTCAGTGTTCTCCTATCTGAGCAATTTCTAACATCCTTCATCCTCAAGAATAAAAAAGAAAAGAAACAAATATTTTGGGAAAAAAAACCCGTCGGAGTAAGCTTTTTGAAATCAGAGGCTTGGTGACTGGTCGGCGCTACCACAGGACGTAGCCGGAGAAGGTGGAGATGTAGGGGGCAGCCAGGGAGGAGGAGCCCACGTAGCCAGGGTTCTGCGAGATCCACGTGAACTCACACGTGACCTGTTGCCTTGCTGTCAAGGCCACCATAGTGGTCAGGCTGCTGTGCTCGTAGTCGGTGTCGTCGGCAATCTGCATGGTTTGAACGATCCTGCCGTCCACCTGCAACATTGTGAAAGCCATGACCCGTGACACCCAACAACATTAAATATTTTCGATCTTTCTTTCTCCGTCTTTTTTTTTTCTCTCTGTCTCTTGTTTTTCTTTTTTTTTTTTTTTGGATACGGAGAGTGGTGTCCCTTTGCCTAACAGGCTTGAGGGGACCAGCTCTCCACATTTTCGTTTTCTTCTAGGATTTTATTTACTTTTATTGGCTAGTGTACCAATCTACACTTTTTCTGATGTCAGCGGCATATTGTGTTTGACTGTTTACTTGACTGTGGATTTTTTAATCATTCCTCTGCTAATATCAACTCTCTCATCGCCGTTAATCCTCTGGCTGACGCCATCACAGTTTCTTCATTCTTACAAGTCGTTCCTGGGATAGACTTTACATCAGTGCCAAACATTGCGTTTCAACACTGTACTGCAATTTCTACTTTGTGATCGTCTTGATCTTCTGACGATTTGATGGATGTGTTTGGATATAGCTATAGTCTGCTCCAGTCCAGTGACTGTAGATCTATCTCACTGACATCTTGATCTATGAATGTCATTCGCAGAAGACCGAGCTGGTGTTCATTCCTATTAACTTGACAGAGAGAGAGCCACAGGAACTTTGTCTGTCTTGTGTTTTTATGTTTGTAATGCGCGGAGAGCCTGGCTTTGGCTGGGATACCGCGCTATAAAAGCTCACACCATTATTATTATTTTTATTATTATTATTATTATTATTATTATTATTATTATCTTATTTCCCGCAAGCACATGCACCGACACTGAATGAATTAATTTCCTGACACTGTTTCGAGGACCAAAACAGTTCACCTTTATCGAAACCTCCGATGGCCGCAGTCCTGATCCAGATTCGAGGGAGGCTGTCAGCAGGTAGGTTCCGTCAACAGGTGCGCTAAAGACGCCGGCTGATGAATCATAACCTTGACCCTCATTGGTCATGACGTAATCGAAGACGAGGGGCACGTTCAGCTCGGCAGATCTCGCCCCGAACGCTGACATGGCGGCATGAAAGGCAACCTTCTGCTCTACAAAACACAGTGCACAGGCAGTGACCACTATTGGTGATGATCGCCATGAGGTTGAAGGTGATAACAAAATGGCGCCGAGTTCATTTTGAAGTGAATCAAGTTTAGTTTTAGGTCTGATAATATGTTTGACCTAGTAGAAAAAATATAATATTAATTCTTAGGATGTTTCACACATCAAAAGGAATAAATTAAGTTACCCGCAGGGTGAGCGAAGCTTCTGAGATTAAAAATAACTAACGATGAAAGGGAGAGAGGGAGGAAAGGAAGAGAGAGGGGGGAGTGGAATAGAGAGGAAGGGGGAGAGAGAGATGGAGAAAGAGGGACGGAGTAGAAAGAGGGAGAGAGGCAGGCAGACAAGACTGAAAGAAGAAGAGAGCTAGCAAAGTCAGGATGACCGAGGGTTTATAAAGGTTCTTGTAGCTGCACATGGCCCTAAACAAAAAGTTTAAATAGTAGTTGCTTCTGCAACCAGAATAATTTGTCATAATGTGCCGCGTCTAGGGAATCTCACTGGGTCTGAGGTAGCTGAGATTGTCAACAACATTGGAGGGTTTGTCCAGTAGGGCGGTGACTGTAATAGAACTGCTCTTCAGGCTCACGAACTCCCTGGCCAGGTCACGGTACTCTTGGTCCACCACCTCTAACTCTGTGAACAACGAGCACAGGGGAACGAGGGAAGAAGAATAAATAAATGTTTTATAAGAAGTGAAGTTAAAAGGTCAGGGGACAGATAACTTTTGTGCATCAAGCTGATATGCAATATTCACGGACTGAGAAGGAAACACGAAGAAAGAATTAAATCGTGTAGTTACTTGTAATGCTCTAGAAAAACGGCACAGATAAATAACAAGATCTGCTTGCTCAGGTTTTTAAAGAGTAAGTTTGTCTCTGAAAATAATTGTCACCAACCATAGAAGGGTAAAGTATTAATGTTTAGAGAACTCACAGATATTTGCTGTTAACACCAAACTGGATAAAATAAATAAATAAATAAATAGTAACAGGGCCATCTTCTTTTGTGTTAAAACTTTCCCTGCCTGAGCATGAAGCTTAGGACCACATATCATCTTCATAACACCAAACGTGAGCGAAATCGTCAGCAACAGCTAAAGGGAAATAACTACGTAATCAGCAGTAAAAGCTACGAAGGACAACTGCCTCTTTCAGTAATTACTGGGCACAATAGTGAAACCAAGTTCAACTCCAACAAACATCAAACCCTGCGGTTTGTAGCTCAGCTAAATATATTTTCTAAAAAGTCAGAACTGGGTTTCACAAGCATCCATCTTTCCCTTCCACACTTTAGAATGCCCCATGAAAGCAGAGGCATGTTGGCACTTTAAAAAGAAAGTGGTAAGAACGTTCCATTCACCCATCGTCAGCTTTTCGAATGTTCTGGAACCCGCTTGAGTCGTGTATGCCGCCTGCACGCACCTTGTGTGATGTTCTGGCTGAGGACGCGGAGGCTGTTGGCGCGGTTCACCAGCGACGCCGCCTGAGATTTAAGGCCCTCGATCGTGCTTCTGAGTTGAACCAGACTCTCAGTCATGAAGTGAGGCAGCTCTTCAACAGCTGCTGAAATGATACAGATTATTGCGCGCATTGTGAAACCAGATTTCGATAGCAAAAGACTACCCCTCCCCCTCCCCCGAAAAAAACTCTTCTACTTATTGTGGGGGAAGGTTCATGGGAGTTCAGTGTAACTGAGATGGATGGGTTGAGGAGTCAGCGCTGTGAAAGTATTTACAGGTCATCGCAGGGGGAATTTACTTTTAATTTAACTCGAGTCGGAAATGAATATAACCTCAAAGTGGTTTGGAAGTTTTACAGACATAAAGCTATCGTTAGTGATAAACATGCGTTGTCGCTTTTAAATCAGTATTTGGGAGTAACGAGCATGTTGACTGATCTAAATTCTCACTTCTCTAAAGGTTGCATTTAATACAACAACTTGTGTGACCTAATTTATAACTAATTTATAACTACCAATATCAATGAATATCACATCCAGTCCGAGAGTTTCAAGCAGAGACTAAAGAAGCGTTGCTATAACAGCAAGCTTGCTGAATTTATTGTGACCCCAAACCTACGAGAACCGCAATTCGTATCATATGATGAATAAAACCCATTGATTTGTGGATGATCATGCACTCGGGTTAGCCTTTAAGTCAAACGAATGAAGTCCAGGTAACCTCACCGCCTGCCACGAGCCTGGATGTGACAGAGAAACGTGCGAGCAGCCCCTCTACAGACAGGCCGGACACGGTGCACGAGTAGTTGCTGGCGATCTCCAGAGCGGGAAACGGGTAGGTCACCGACAGGTAGGAAGACGAAATGTTCTGGAACTGGTTCTCCTTACCGTCTACCTGCGACGAAAGCGCACCTATGAGTTCCTCAAGCCGGCCTTACTGACAGGCAACGTGGACGGGATGTGAACAAGTAAAGACCAAATGCAGGTGGAGAAAAGCCGAAGGACAATGCAAACAAGTGTTCAGATGGAAAGAAAATTTGCTACTTTCTTATTGATCGTGTTAATCAGGATACATCTTGAAAAATATGTTGTGTTATCAGTTGCATTCGAAGAAAGTCATTGCATGGCATGATTAGAGTTTTTGTAAAACTCGTGGCGGGCTTGACTTACTGTAATATGGTCCTCAATGTCGGTTCTCATGAGTTTGGGGGGCTGACCTGGGGTCAAGGTCACTATGGGAATGGTGATGCCGCGGTCCTCGATGGAGATCTGCAGGAGCAGCAGCTGGATCATGCTGGGGCCGCTGTCCGCCACCTCGCAGCGCATCACGACTGACGGCGTCACCCCGGGTACGAACGTGCTGGGGCTGATGGTGAACTTCACCCCACATACCGCTGTGTGGCGCCAGCACACACACACACACACACACACACACACACACACACACACACACACACACCAAGTACATACACACACACACACACCAAGCAGATACACACAAACACAAACACCAAGTACACACACACAGACACACACACAAACACAGACACCAAGGACGCACGCATGCCAAACATATATATATACACACACACACACATACATGAAGCACACACACGCACATATAAACACACATATGATCACAAACCAAGCATACACACATCCTCAGACACAGGTATATATAATATACATAAACGTACGTACATACATATATCAAGCACACACATGCCCATGCATTCACGCACGCACCAAGAACACGCAAGCACACCGAAGCACACACACGTGTACAACATATAAGCACACATACATAAGTATATATATACTATATATACACATATCTAGATATACCCACCATATAATAACTATGACTACTGTTTCATCTCCTTGTACTATCCCTGCTAGAACAACTGCTACCATTCCCACTAAACAACAAGTTAGAAACAGGTTTTAATGATGAGAGTTTCACTGAACAGGTAGGAGACTTAAGACTGGAGTGGAGTAGCTGTGCTTGAAACGAATAGAAAAATTAACGACGGCGCAAGAGACAGGTCGATGACATAAATGAAAGGATTCCAACTTTACTGGCTGTTTGCAGCTGTGCATGTCAACTGACTTTATCATCGTTTACCCCCCCCCCCCAAACCCCCCTCACTCTCGTTTGTATGTCACAGTAAAAATATGCTTAAACAGATAAAGAAGATTTTTTCTCGGTCATTTAACTTCAGAGCAAAACACTGGCCGTACAAAGACATCGTGTTTGCTTCTGTAATGAGGTCACACAGAAAAATTGATTCTTCAAAACCTTTGTCTCTGCTATTTGTCTCTGTAAACAAACTTCTGAAAGTTCACTGTTTTATGAGATTTGGACAGTGTAACAATATGAAGATTTCACGATGGAGAACATACCGTTGCAGAGGAGCAGGATGAAGGGAACAGCCTTGAAGACCATCGCTGTTGAGTGAAGGTGATGGTGCTCGGGGGGCAAACAGTTGTCAGAGGCTCGATCTCACCATCCGGGGCTGTTCGCAGCTGTCGGTCCACGCAAACCAACGGCTTATCGCCTCTTATCAAATAATTTTCAGAACGATTGGTGGATGTAGGCCATTTCTAGAGGGCGACATATCTCTTGCTGTAAATGTGAATAGTTTATAAAGCATCATTTTCATGTTATATATTAATATATAATACATATAATATTAATATGAATATAATCGATGTGTGCTAAGATGAAACTAGGCTTACATAACATCCTATGTGTTGAATTGGACGAATAGCACAAGGAGGGCAGAGAAGTAAAACAATTGGCAAAGTCCGTTAACCCTCATGATTGTTTTTTTCACCACCAGGACAAAGATTGTCTTATCATGATTCCGAAGTCACATGAATCCAAAGGGAGAGAATCACGAGACAACTCCAGGGCCTTGGTTCTGTCCTCCATCTGTAAGTTTATGAGTGGTACTGTCTGCCAGTAGTCACGGAGATAAGCAGTCTTCTTGATTGTGAACAAGAGAACTCGGATTCTAATCATGCAACTCTTGCTGATAACAGCGGAAACTTGTCCTGGACTGTCTTTGGCATCATTTTGATGTGACCTGTACTAATGTGTGCCAATTCTGACAGTTTGAATTAAAAACCGACTTTATAAACGTTCACATGTTTGTCTGTATGGTCTGCTAGAAATGAGGTTGTGTCAGTGGCTATTCTGTTGCATCCTATCATCGCTCATCACACACCGCAGTACCTGGAGCAGGCCATAATATAATAATGTACCTGCCATTGCCAGGAGAGTTTTACTCTTAAGCCTTTCCCGGCGAGTTTTCAGATCGGAACGAAACTCGGAAACAAAAGTTAGCTTTGCAGACATAAAAATGTATGATGTGCTTTATACTCCCCGTCACGACCACCGCGCAGTGTATCAGTCACTCAATGCTTTCAACACACACACGGAGCCTGACAAATACGTGTTCTTTCACACACATTAAAAGAAAAGAATGATTTGCCTAACGAATCTCTCTGCTTTACTAAGTGTGAATAAAAGAAGAAAACAAGAAAAATACACAAATGAAAAGTCAGTTAAAAAAACGATTCCTACATTCAGATTACTTTAAAATAATAGAATCCCTAACCTTTGAGTCCTGCCTTTCTGAATATCTACAAGAATACCTACTCACTTAATCCATCTATATACTCCTAAACGTCCTACTCAACAAATTCTTCTTTTAATTCCTACTCTACTTGTCTTTCCGTCCTAAACCTCTCCCTCTCCTACCTGACTAACTGCTCCTCGCGCTCTCCCCCACGTCATTTCTTTCACTTTTTTACATCACTCATACACGTCTTCCGAACAACTGACGTCATTCACGCTCTTTCGTTCTTCCACATTAATCCTTATAAAATTTAAGCTTAATCACGATACAGTCAATAACTAATAAAAATGATACCTGACACTCCGCATGAAGACGCTCATACCTTCAACACCAGAACTCATAGAGACATAACTTAAGCCATAATTTTAATCAAACAGCTGCTAAGCGACCTCCGGCATTGACACAAAATAGTGTCAAACAACGAGAGTTGCCAACGAGTGTCCAACATCACAAGCAAGTTAAAGACAAACCGCGTCAAACTCCGAAAAGGAGGTAACCGTTGAAGCACGTTGCCAAGCCGTTGATGGTGTTCTCGTAGGGCACCAGGTTGGAGGTGGCGGAGGAGGCGAGCTGCTGGACCACTGTCACCAGGTCGGCGGGGCCGAGGAGGGCGATGGTGCTGACACTCGACTGCTGGTACGTTGACCCCTGACGGTCGTCGCTGTTGAAGGTGCTGCTCAGCAAAGTAGCATTGGCCTGCACACAGTTGCAGGACATGGACCAGGTCGTTCTTCGCATGCCAACTTTAACATGATTTTGGCATCCGGAATGTGCGAAATGGCAGACGATAATAATGGACATCTAGCTAAAAAATCACGAAAAACACCTACTGTGGATAAAAGATAAGGGAAATAATCCCTTCGGGTTCTTATTTGCGCAAAAAATAATGTCCAGCAAAAGGATTCAGATTACATTAAAGGAAAACATTTTAAAAGAAAATAATCTATCTATCTATCTATCTAGTTGTGATGAGCTACCTACTCGGATTGAGAACGCTCGGACGCTAGCGGAGACCGTGTCGTGGGTCAGCTGGCCCGAGGACAGGAAGTACACTCCATGTAAGGGTGGTGAGAAGATGCTTGTAGAGACGTTGTACCCGTTTCCTTGGTTGAGCTGTACATCAACAGCATCCACATCGTTAAGGCGCCCGCAGCCTTATGTCCGCTCGCCATCACTCTCTTCTAATGATGTAATGGAGACACTAGTGCTGCCTCCGACCCAAGGGCACTGTACTGTATACTATGTTCTTAATGTCCTCAGTTACGGTAGTTGAAATTTAGCCCCCCCAGAAAGATTAAATAAGTGTGTCAATATTAATATTATTTATCTATATTCATCAATTATATCACATTCCAATAAACAATATTGTTTACTAACGAAATGAAATTAAATATGAAAGAATTACTGAGACTCGAACCTCGACAGTTTCAAACAGTACTTGGACCCCGGCCCCGTAGTTTTTCTCTGTCCGCTCAGTGACACTAAAGGCCACCCGCTTGCCTGGCACCTCAGCAGACAGGTTATCAGCTTTGTAGAGCAGGTCCTCCGCCGTGGCGTTGAGTGCAGCTTCCTCGCTTGATACCCTCTGACGGAGCTCATCCACTTGAGTGCGAAGCTTCTGCAGGTCGGATTTTCGTTTTTGTAATTCTGTGGGGAGAAAAAAAATCACAACATCACTGGCAGACAGTCTGCTCCCATAGCAAAATTGCCGTTAAAGGCTAGCCTTAGTGCAACATTAATTTTCGGTTCGCGATTAAATACAAGACACCACGTTTAGGAAAAGGGTGATTTCATTTTCCATGATGCCACAGAAGCAGCCTCATTAGGGTCGGGTGGAGGTGCGGCACTTAGTGGCCTCTTTGGCTACACTTGAGATCAATTAAGAGGTCATTTCTTAAAAAACCTAAAATTTTAACAAACTAATGACAGTACAGCTTTGGCATCAACTTGCAGCACAACATCTTCTTTGCCTCTAACTGGCCTTCAGTAGTTGTACCTGTTCGCTTGACCGCGATTTCATTTTCCAGTTGCTGGGTCGCCGCCAGAACTTGACTGCTTTGCTGCTGAAGCGCCTCGGTCTCCTCCCTGAGGGTGGACACGATCACTTTGAGGAAGAGGTTCGCAGCCTCAGACTGAGCTGTGAGCGAAAAGCAGTTTGAAAGCAGATTGAAGAGTATTTCGGGGTGAGCGGTTCAAAGGTCGTCACCAACAGCTGACACATCGCAGTAACAGTCTTCTACCGCGACAGGCTGATTGCTCGTTTATCAGGGGAGTAGTCTTTGTAGACCAGGGGAGTAGTCTTTCTATATCAGGGTAATATTCTTGTATATCTGGTGGTGGTTTTTCTTTCTCTCTCTCTATGGCACGAATCGATTGGAGGGTAAGGAAGGGTTAGTTATTTAAACAAATAACTGCAATGTTCAACTTTTTGCTACTTTGCTGTTAGTGTCGCAGACGCGGGAAAAAAGTTCTTGGACCAGTTCTGAAAGAGCTGCTGCTGGGTACATTTATCTACATGGTGACATTTCAAATGGGTTCTAGGTGCGTAGACTTACAGTGTAAAGCTTTGCAAGGGTTGCACTTGCTTACACTTACGATGGACAGTAAAGATTGCAATGACTGTGATGGTACACTTACGATGCACAGTGATGTTTACAAGCGCCGATTTAAAGACTTCCTGTCCGTCGGGTCCCAGTCCTTCGATCTCACACCGGTACCTGGAAGATGTTGAAGATGTACGTCAGGTAGCACGTTCCAAGGAAACAGGAAAAATGAACTTATACTTACTGACTACAAAAGTTATCTCCCTTAGACAAGAATAAAATAATACATAAATAAATAAATACGTATGTATACAGAGAGAGAGAGAGAGAGAGAGAGAGAGATGGACTCACAGTCCAGCATGTTGGGCTGTTGGATTGTGTATGGAGATCTCCAAGCGGGCAGTGGACGGCGAGCCCTCGATGAGTCGCCCGCTGGTGATCATGTTGGGGTCCGTGACGTACTGGGCGGGGGCCTGGCCGGCCCGCAGGCTGGCGACCGCTTGTTGCTCCTTGACCAGCTGCAGGAAGTACACCTCACGGTAGTTGTCCACCGCTGCACCCGGCAGGCACGTCACCGTCAGCGACGGCGTTACAACCGGGATGAGCTGCAGGGGGTCAGCTGTCAGCTGGATGTCGGCAGCTGCCACACCAAATGGAGAACTGAAACTTCATTTCTTGCTATTTTCCCTGTCACTGCGTGACACTGGAGGTGCTGAAACACTACTGACTCAGTCTCATGTCTCAGTCTCATGTCTCAAGTCCGTCTCATGACACACGGCAGTCTCATGTCACAGTCTCATGTCACAATCTCATGTCACAGTCTCATGTGCAGTTTCATGAACCAGCTCATAAAAAGATACTGACCACGTAGAGAATGTAGTAACAAAGAGATAACCACCACAGCTAAAAATACTCTCTCCATTTTTTCCGCTGAGCAAACTCCAAGCCTTCGGTTTCTTTTGTACCAAATGTTTTGAGAATGAACCGTCTAGTTTCTCAGCCACGCTGGTGGAAACTTCCAGGTCAACAAGATTAGGGGCCGACGCTGGATACAGACAAGGTTTTATTTTCTTATCTGTCGTGAGAGATATCGACGATAATGCAACACGAAATGACAGCAGAAATACAGACTGGACACTGTGTAGAAAGAAGGAACTGACACCGTGGATTGTATAGTGACACCAAAGACAAGGAGCTGACACTATATGTTGTAAGGACAAAGAGCTGGCACTATATGTTGTAAGGACAAGGAGCTGACACTATATGTTGTAAGGACAAAGAGCTGGCACTATATGTTGTAAGGACAAGGAACTGACACTATATATTGTAAGGACAAGGAGCTGACACTATATGTTGTAAGGACAAGGAGCTGACACTATATGTTGTAAGGACAAAGAGCTGGCACTATATATTGTAAGGACAAGGAGCTGACACTATATGTTGTAAGGACAAGGAGCTGACACTATATATTGTAAGGACAAGGAGCTGACAT
This sequence comes from Marisa cornuarietis, assembly GCA_004794655.1. Classification (NCBI taxonomy): domain Eukaryota; kingdom Metazoa; phylum Mollusca; class Gastropoda; order Architaenioglossa; family Ampullariidae; genus Marisa; species Marisa cornuarietis. The sequence goes on from SMMW01000596.1 coordinate 960,460, forward strand.
TATATGTTGTAAGGACAAGGAACTGGCACTATATATTGTAAGGACAAGGAGCTGACACTATATGAAGGATAAAGCACGAAAACATGATGAAGAAAAAGAACGAGCTGTACAAACTTTTAATCAAATGTTAAAATACTACGACCTCTTACTTCTTGTCATCGTTCTGTCCAAGGCGATGGACTGACCATGTAAGTGTTGATCATTTCGAGTTTAGGAGGAAAAGGGTACTTCACAGGTTTTCCTCACAAATGCGTGACCACGTGACACGACAGCTGTACACGGAAGCACAGATGATGCTGTTCCGAGGAGGAAGGTAATGTTGATATGAAGGACATGGAATCCTACTGGAGGTACATCCTTCAGCAACACCATACCACTCCCACAGCCGCCAGTTCCTGCCACTGGACCAAACTCGTGTACATTAAGCGGACCCACCACCACACGGAGTAACATCTACACACTCCTCCCCTACCCCAGCACAGACAGGTGCTCACACGCACACAAACACATCAACACACACACACACACAAATAATTCCCACGGAAATCTTTTAATTGACTGATGGCATCATTTATTAGAGTATTGTCATGACTTTCTTGCTTTGCTACCAAAAGGCTCGGGATGTAACAAAAGGACTGCATGGTCTCGCACTGACAAACACATCTGGCATTACAGGTGACATAGAGAAAAATGATCAGAACTTGTGTACTTGTGTACATCGTCGTCAGTGTCATCATTACACCATGATGAGACTTCAGAAGTTACAACAGACATCAATCAGACGCTCAAGAAGCAGATGCAGTTTTATCTGTATTTGTGAAAAAAAGAAAAAGAATAATTAAAAAAAATTTTAGAAAGAAAGAAAGAAAGAAAGAGGGTAGGAGAAATAAGGATGAAAAGAACGAAATAAAGAATTGATAACGGATTGAAGAGGGTAAAGAAAAAAATGAGTATAAGAATAAAGTATCGATCTCATACAAGTTTTATTTTGTAGACCTGTTCCCTTAGTCCACAGACCACCACGATCACTATATCAATCACTCTTTCTACAACCTATATATGTCTATATATATACACACACACACACACACACACAGAACCGCTAGTTTTCTACAAAAGAAGTGTTACACCAGCCTGTCTAGGAAGTCACGAACATAATCTTACTCTCGGAAAGTATCCATGGACAGCACAGCTTATTGATTGATTGATTGATTGATTGATTGATTTATTGTGGTCATTCAACCGGAAACAGAATGGTGCTGTCATATTCAAGTGCTTCGGTTTTATCTGTTGCCGCACGCGGAATGACTTGACAGCAAACATTCACCAGTCAAGGGATAGAGTCTCAGATTATCATACACTTTGTATGTTTATTATACATTTTGTATGTTTATTATACATTTTGTACGCTTATCCTTTTGTATGTTTATCATACATTTGGTATGTTTATCATACCTTTTATATGTTTATTATACTTTGTATGTTTATTATACATTTTGTATGTTTATCATACACTTTGTATGTTTATTACTTGTATGTTTATCATACACTTTGTATGTTTATCCTTTTGTATGTTTATCATACATTTTGTATGTTTTCATACCTTTTATATGTTTATCATACACTTTGTATGTTTATCCTTTTGTATGTTTTTTTTATACATTTTGTATGTTTTCATACCTTTTATATTTTTATCATACATTTTGAGGTGAAACTTTAAGTGCACACACAGGTCGTAATCACCCTCATTAGGACTAATTCCGGAGGTGGGAGAGACTGTGATACAGACGGTTTCTGGTCTCCACCCCGCGACTGTCAGGGTAGCCGCGCAGATCATTTTCCAGGCAAAAAGATGGCGGTGCGAGCCGTTGATCGAGCATCTTCTGGCACATCTCCCGTAGAATGAAGTCAAAAACGCCCAACACGGACACTCTTTCTGAAAGAAAAGTTTTATCATGAACGTTGATCTACTGGACTGATGACCAAATGCCGAGACCAACGCTTAGCCTCTTGCGAAGTTCTGCACCGCTAGTCTCGGCGAGCGGATTCAGTCCGATTTCCGTTTCCGGAGACGCAGCACGACCGCGTGCTGCGTCTCCGGAAACGGAAATGGGACTGAATCCGCTGGCCTATAGCATGAATGAGAGCCGCTCGCCAATCGTCTTGCTCTTTCGATATACCTGGCCGCGGAAGGCGAAAAAACTTTAAACCAAAACATTTGTAACTTGCACATTGGCATCCTTACATGCTGCAGGAGTTACCACCTCCTGGCTGTTTATATTTCTTTACTGCTGACATAGCCATTGTTGTCGTCGTTCGCTACCGGAAGCTGCTATTCTTCCTCGAGCCTCGTTCTCGCGGCTCTCTGACTTAATTGAAAAAAAATCGTCTGCTAGCAGTCCAGTAGATCAACGTTCATGGTTTTATGAAATCTCACAGGGTTAATGTAACTTTTCATTCCAACAAATGCCAACGACAGTCAAAAATGTCAAACAAACAACACTAGCGAGGAGTTACTCGTCACAGATGAGGAAGGAACTGAGGTAAACTCTGTGTGTGTGTGTGTGTGTGTGTGTGTGTGTGTGTGTGTGTGTGTGTGTGTGTGTGTGTGTGTGTGTGTGTTTGTGTTCACTTGTCGACGTAAGCACAACTCTGTCCTTACTTTTATTTCCTTGTGCTATAATTTTAATCTAAAAAGCTGAACTGAAGCGGACACTCAGTAGCTTGGCCACACGAAGATACAGAAGCAAGACAGACAGAACAATAGAAACACAGAGCAACAGAGCGACACGGACAGACAGACACACAGGCGTGCATAAAGGCAGGCAGGCAGGCAATCAGGCAGGCAGGCAGGCAGGCAGGCAAAAAAGATAGAGTGACAGAGTGAGAAACGAACAAATATTTAAAGAGTAATGCTCACCGTCATTAGGAATAATTCTTTGAGCTTGTGGCGACCTCACCAGAAGGAGAAGAAGGCATGCCATAATCTTCATTGTCGACATCGTTGTGGATGTCTGCTATGTTAGACGATGTCAAGTGTTCAAGTCAGTCTCCACACACTGAAGTCGATGGACTTGTGAGGAAACACTTGGCTATCTGTACCGCCAGGCGGCAAGGGGCAGGGCAAGGGGCAGGGCGTGTGTATAATGGCGCCAATTGTAGCGAGGTTTGTAAGCCCCAGTACCATGAGTGTAGTTAACCCATTTGTAAGTGACCATCAAGAGCCTGTACGACTCCTGTCCCCTTTGCTAGCAGGCAGTGAAAGTGCCAAGTAACTAAACACATTATTTGTCACTGTACTACCGTGTAGCTATGGTAACTTCTTTTAAAAATGTTACGGTTTTCTAAAGAGTGAAATGTTTTATTTCTCAATCAGAAATGGAGCTCAGTTGTTTGGGAAGTGAATAAGTCTTTGCTTTAGGCACTAATGGGTTAAGAGGGTCCAGTGTGTGTGTGTGTGTGTGTGTGTGTGTGTGTGAGAGAGACAAGAGAGAGAGGAGGGGAAGAGAGTTAACTACATGCACGTCTGCTTTGCGTGTGTTCTTGCATGATCTTGCATGCAGGCAACAATTTATTCCCAACATTTAATACCCACGACAGAAATTCTGAGAAATATTTCATTAGTAGAAATCGAGGAGTGATTTAGGTACAGGACCGTCACAATAAAACAACTCACTTCATTTCATCAGTAACAAAAATATTTGGTTAGGAAACAAAAAGTCTCTCTCGCTTTATTCTTGTACTATAAACACTGATTTGCTTTGTGATATCCACACAGGCTTTCCTTGATAACTTTTTGTCAGCAGTGTTAAATTTATTTCTAAATTCAATGTAGAGCATAAACTGTTAAAATTAAAGAAACGCTCAAGGGAGCTAATAAACAGAAAATAAAAGAAAGCGGAGACAACTCCTGTCTGGTGCAGGATCCCCTTCCCCTGCTCTGGGTACGTGGTGTTCTTACATACACTATGTCTTATATAATGATCAAAATTGACGACAGGGTGTGTACATCTGATGACAATGTGGTCACAAAGGTTCTGGACGAGGGCTTCTTCATTTTCATCAAATAATTATCGAGTCGCTGTAGTAGTAGTTTCAGAGTCTATCGGCTGATAAGTTGCAGTTTTATCTAGTGTCTGTCGAGTTTTCTTCCCTTTGGTCCATCCATTCTCAGGACTGCTTCTCCCACTTCTCTTTTTTTTTCTTCTTCTCTAAATGAAATCCGATGTGTGGCAGGTGGTCGTCTAGTAAAAGCCATGTTCTTGACAGTAAGATCCTCACCTGTAGTAATAGCAACCGTTCTTATTGTGTGAGATGTGATTTAGTCTCCGTATCTGTGCAGATTCTCACAACTCCCTTGCACACAGTACAACACAAAACAGCACCAAACAAAACAAAAGCAAATGGACACAGTAACGGTATTTATAACAAATACTATATTTAGCCAATTTCATATCCGACATGTTCAAATCCACGAAGCTCTATAATATTTTAAAAATGTTTTCTAGTCCGTTTCCCATCGTTGTTTGAGCTTGTTTACAGTCTGGATTTGTCAGTAACATTGTACAATTAACTTACATTGTTCAAATTCAGTTGTGAAACATCCAGTGTTATATACCCGTAAAGAGAAAAGGCAGAAACAGCTGCTAGTAAGTCAAAGTTTTTATTATTGTACATTTAAATTAATAAGAACACTTCATTGGGTTAATTTAATTTTAATTTCCATACAACTCAAACCCCAACGCTAACCTCAACTAGCAAAATTAAGATTCTAAAATGCAGATTGGGTTGGATTTAGACATTATCCAGTGATTTCTTATTGCATTTCAAACTAAAGATTAGTGTTGAGATAAGCTGAGATTAAAAATAAGTTAATAAGAGAAGATTAATTGTGAGGAACTATATAAAGGTCTTCCATTTATTTGTTATATAGCCAAGTGTGATTGAAAGTGGCATATCACAGACAGACGGAAGGATAAGGAGAAGAGGACGGACACAATTTGTACGAGAGACAAAATAATGAAAACAATACTTTGTGAGGTGTTGAAGGTGGCTCTTTTCTCGGATATAGATTTTTTGTGAGGCTACCGCAGAGCTCTTCCCCTTCTTCTTTACCTTAACTCTCTAAAAAAAGGTAGATACCTATTAAATAGCTCAGTCTCATGCTGGAAGTTTGCTGCGCCACACGGGATTCGAACCGCCTGCCTATAGACACTAGAGATGTGTGCTGGGTGTGCATTGTCTTCGACATCAGAGACATTGTGGCTCTATATCAAGAGATGTGGGAAATTGCAATGTACAGGTTTCTGTAATGTTTCCACTTCTTAATCCGCGGTTTATTGTTTATTACCATACACCGTCACTGTTTATTTCTAAACAACGATTATTTGTCAGATGATACCTGAGCAATGCACAAAAAATGATGCCAGTGGGGCCATACAGGTAAACTCTACCTATTCCTCACATCTGGACAGACAGTACTTTATCTTGTTACACTCGTGAAACTCATCAGTGAAGACAGTTTATGACAACAAATGTCACATGACACAATGTGACACAGCCCCCCCTCCCTTCACTGTGTATGAACTATTTTCTCTTTGGTGAGACGATGCGCCCACGTTTGGCACGAAAATTATTTCAGGAAGAATCTTTTTACATGGACCTTTGGTACAGAGAAATGCGTGTACAGCCTCACAGCAGTTTGCGCTGAATTCGACTTTCAAATCAAAGTTAAGGAGACATTTGTTAGAGCGGGAGGTAGCGGTTATACTCAGAACAAAAAACCGTTATCGCGGAAGTTGAGCAACTTGTCATGTCGTATGAAATGTCGGGAGCTTCCGAAGCAGGAAAATGTGGGCGTGGGGTTCGCATTTCAATGATTAAAGCGAGTTGGTTGAATAAAAAGTGTTACAAATTGCAAAAGAAAGAGAAGATTACGACACACACACACACACACACACACACACACACACACACACACACACACACACACACACACACAGAATAAATGTAGAATTAAAGACAGGCACCTAAAAGACAAACTAGGCCAGGTATGAGTTTGAAAACGATTCGGCTACCATTCTTTGAAGATAAAGCTGTTCTAAAATTAGCTGTAACAATTCACAGATTCACAGACTAGGTGATGGTTCCTGGGCTTTTGAGTGAAACAAGACTTTAGTTACAGAAAAACGATGTGCAGTGTTACTCATGTACAAGTAACAGGAGGTTTTGGTAATCACCCAGTTCTTAATTTCCAGAAACAACCATTTCCAAAATGTATAACACACACACACACACACACACACACACACACACACACACACACACACACACACACACACACACACAGTGACCAGTGACGTGTCCTACACTGCCCACCAACCTCCAGTACCAGCTCAGTTGACCCCCGGCAGCTTGTTTGAAGGGTCACGTGACCAGTAGGAGGGGGATAAGATGAAAGAGCAGCTAGCCAACCATGGGTAGACAGCCTACCCTGTCCAGCTCTCGAGTTTTACTCATAAACCTTTGTATTTCTTTACAAGGTATTTATTACTTCACCTTACACTTTGATGAAAAGTGTCAATCGTCTTCGACACACATTAATGTTATAATCAGTACTATATACACAATATGCATTAATTGTCTTAGAAATTAATTATTACAACATGACTCAACAAGGTACCTATCGTTGTATCAAGCGTGAGTTTTGAGTAGCACACTACAACTACTGTCGTCTTGGTGGTGTATGAAATGTATGGATTACCTGAGTAATAATTAAAACTTACTGAGAGCTCACAGCCTGCAGTCAGCAACAGTCTAGCAATGTTCTGTATACCTGCTCTGTCAACACCTGACATTTTCAGATTCTCTCTTTTTTTTAGACACTATGTTACCAGTAAAATGAATATTTTTGCAATTTTTCTGTTCATTATGATTCTTTACAATATGAATGTATTTTAGACATTTAAAAAATATGCAGAAAAGTAGTTACAAGAATCACTCTATAGTCTTCACATATTTAAAACACCGAAGTACCGTACCTATGTAGAGATAAACTGTAGTACAGTGGACAAACATTCAAGTTTGCCTACTTCATTAAAGCTTAATGAGAGCTTTTTGTTGAGAAAATGAGCTGGTGAGGTGAACAGGTTGAACCTCTCTACCTCACATTCACAGCATGAGAGAAAGATACAATAATACTAATATATTTTTACTGCTTTATGTTATAATTATACTGTTATATGTCATAATTCTGTTGTTATATGTCATGAATCTACTTTAGCTTAAATATTTATTTTTAATTTCTTGGCCTGAAGGCGTAAAAGATTTTGAGTTTATTTGTGAGCTAAAAGTACTAATGGAAAGGATAAGGGAAAAGGCCCAAAGAAATGGCATCTCTCGCCTAAGCAGACTACCTGTATAACACGCAGGTGACTGGCACTACTCTCATGTCTCCACAGTTGGAGAACAAATGTCGCGCTGAACCTGGTGGAATATGATGTTGATAACCTCGCTGGAAACATCAAAGAGGTGCTACTGTCAACATCCCAAGAGGTTCTAGGGCGACAGCCATGGGTCACGAATGACATCCTAGACCTCTGCGACCAAAGGAGGGCCTCGAAGAGAGAAAAGAAAATCAAACCCTATGCAGCTACCAAATAAAAAGAAGTGAACTGTGCCATCAAGAAAGGGATGAAGGCAACTAGGGGACAACTGGATCGAGAGCCGATACCGGGACATAGAGGATGGAGTGGCACGAGGTGACAGCAAAAAGAATTCTAAAGACCCTCACTAAGACAGATAAGCACAAGACCTCAGTCATCGAAGACAGCAATGGTCACCTTCTCATAGAAGGCAATGCTGTACTCAGCCGATGGACAGAGTACTGCAAGGACCTGTACAACTTCCAGCTGAAGACCGACGCCACCATCCTCCAAAACAACAAGACTAGAGACAGTGAACCTGCAAACCTACTGGTCCTACGGGAAGAGGTCGAAAGAGCTGTACGTAGTTTGAAGGGAGGAAAGTCACCAGTCGTTGATAATGTACCAGCTGAGCTGGTCCTACAAAGGTTCTAACTGTCCTGTGCCAAAGAGTCTGGGAGTGCAAGAAATGGCCCAGAGAATGGACGCAGTCACTAATCATACCCCTCCCAAAGAAAGGAAACAGCAAACAGTCAGAACTACAGAACCATCAGTCTTATCAGTCACCCAAGCAAAGTCTTGCTGAATGTGATATAGAACCACATCAGAACCACCGCAGAGGAGCTGCTAGCAGAAGAACAGGCTGGCTTCAGACCATGTAGCAGCACAGTTGAGCAGATCTTCAACTGTCGTCTTCTTATACAAAAGCATCTTCAGCATCAGCGAAGCCTCTATCACCTGCAGACATCTAACCTTTCGGGTGTGGACGGTGAGGTGTTCGGAACTGCTCTTTTCTCGGGACCAATATTTGTGAGTGTGATGCCTACCTTTATACCCTCGGTACCTCTCCTTCCTCAAACTTTAGATGTAGTCAGGAACATTTTATTCCATGGCGTTGTTATTGCTAATATCTGTCAATATCTCTGTTAATCTACAAGTACTAAAGCTAATGCAGAATGCTCACGACGAAATAAAAGTTATTTTTCACTACAGACAAAGGTTAAACATCCGGGACATGAATGTCCTGAGAGCAAAAGTAACTTTTCAGTCGTTGTCAGTGTTCACTGTCAATGTTATCAATGTGGACCGTTCAGTGTCAAAGTCAAAGGTTGCGCGTGAGTCCGACTCCAAGCAATGAAGTTAAAATAAAAAAAAATGCTCATTGAGTGTAAGACCGCTTCACATGGAGTGTAATACTGTAACACCAGTGCGTATCCATAGTTACACCGCAAAGCCAAGTGCGCGATACTGAGGCAGATATGTTGAGTATTGTGGAGAATCTCTTCAGTGATCTACGTCACACAATGCGATCTACGTCATAGAGTGCGATCTACGTCACACAACGTGAGAGTGCGATCTACATCATAGAGTGCGATCTACGTCACACAACGTGATCTACGTCATAGAGTGCGATCTACATCATAGAGTGCGATCTACGTCACACAACGTGATCTACGTCATAGAGTGCGATCTACATAATAGAGTGCGATCTACGTCACACAACGCCATCATATAGTGGGATCTACGTCACACAACGCCATCTACATCATAGGGGGGTCCGGTGGCGCACGCAACGGTTAGCGTCTGTCACCAATACATTGAAAGTTGGCTGTCCTGGGTTCAGTTCTCGTCTCAGGCACGCTTTTCTTTCTCTGCATGTGGCATCTGTTTACAGGGCTGGCTTCACGTAAAGCTGTTTAAGTAAGTAGTAGGTATTAGACAGAACTCTTCACGGAAAGCTGTTTAAGTAAGTAGTAGGTATTAGACAGAACTCTTCACGGAAAGCTGTTTAAGTAAGTAGTAGGTATTAGACAGAACTCTTCACGGAAAGCTGTTTAAGTAAGTAGTAGGTATTAGACAGAACTCTTCACGGAAAGCTGTTTAAGTAAGTAGTAGGTATTAGACAGAACTCTTCACGGAAAGCTGTTTAAGTAAGTAGTAGGTATTAGACAGAACTCTTTACGTAAATTGCTGGAGGCGGACTAATCTTGGCGATTGACAGGCTGGCACCGTCACCTCCTTTGTTGTCAACACCAGATACTAAATTCTTTAGCACGCGCTTCTCCTCCGCACGGTTGATCTTCTCTAGCAACAAATTTAAAGTGTAGAGAAAAGGGTTTAGAGCTGAGTTGAGAGGCAGCACAAAGATGACCATGGCCACACTCGCCTCACTAGGAATGGGCACTCCTAAACTCGCCATGATGCTGACCATCCCTACTGGGAACCAGCACAGGAAGTCAGACACCACAACGGTAGCGAGGCGACGAGCTATGATGATGTCTTTCGATTTTCTAGTCGTGTTTCCCTTCATGGAGTTCACTAGCACCGATCGGTAAATGCAAGCCTGACCAACCGCGATGACCATAAACAGGATCATATTGAAGATAATCATAATTCCGAAAGAGTAGCTACGACCTCCGAAACCTTTCCTCGTCATCGGGAGCGGCATGCAGATGGCGTTGTGACTATAAAACTCCCAGTCCGAGAGGAAAGGCAGGAGAGGAACCGCGGATAATACGAAGCCTACACACCAAGCCAGTCCACACGTCCACCAGGCTGACCGGCGCTTGAATCGGAATTTAGTAAACGGAAAGCGGAGAATGATAAACCGGTCGAGGGTTATGAGACAGATGATCAAAGTCGACACCTCGCTGGACATGAAGGACAAGAAGCCAGCAACTTTGCATGTCGTGCTGACCCTCCACTGGACATCGTGCCACAAGTAGATCGACCGGTAGGTCTCGTCTGCTACCCCCAACATGGCCAGATACACACCCATCAGGAAGTCCGCCATACTCAGGTTAGTAACAAACACACCGAAGCCCGAAGTAGAAGCTTTTCTCTGGAGAGTCTGTCGAAACAAAAAGCTCCCAGCATTCCCGGTAACGGACAACACGCAGAACAGCCAGAGGAAGACCCGGTACACGTCCGATCGCAACAGATCTTCGCAGGACGAAATTTCATCTACAGGAGCAAAACAAGAGCCGGTTTCGAAAGAGTCTGGAAGATTCTTCTGGCAACAGAGCTTATAATTATCAGCATAAACCGCGCGAAGACGTCGTGCACTTCTTAACGTTTCCCGGGGAAATATTTCCAACGGGTTGTGGCTGATGTCAAGTGTACTCAGTTGAGGTAGGTAGATAAAACCGTTATCTGTTATTGTCTGAACCTGATTGAATGAAACGTTCAGGACTTGAATGTTTGTAAAATTGAGAAATGTTCTGCTATCAAATATCATAAGCGAAGTGTGTGCAATATCCACAATTTGAAGATTTTTGTGTAAATAAGGAAAACCACTATTTAGCAAATTAACTAGGGGATTTCCAGCAAGGCGTAACTCTTTTAAGTTGATTAGTAATGTAAAGGACCCCAAGTCAATTGTAGTTAGGTGATTATTTCTAAGATCTAGTGTCTGAAGGTTCGGCAGATAAACTGATGTTACGGAATCCAGTCCGCAAAAAGCAAGACTTACCCAAACAAGATAAGTATTGGAAGAAATGTTTTTCATGGTCATACCCGAGTTTGCCCCGTCGAGATAACGTACATTAGGAAAGTCAAACGTGGAAAATGGTTTCTTACACACGACTGCCAGTCCCTGACAAATACACTCATCTGGACATCGGAGCTCACAGAACTTCTCATCGTCGTGTTGCGGACACTGTGGCCAGCCATCGCACATGTTATCGGCGTGGACACAAACGGTGGACTGGCGACAGCGATAGAAGCCTGGACACGTGTACAGCTGGCAGTCCTCCTCGTCCTCGTGGGAGGGACAGTCGTACACCCCGTTACAGCGCACGTACACCGGCAGACAGTAAGCGGACTCCCCTGCACACCGGAAGTGCGTTTGTGGACATCGTTCCGAAGGTTCTAGAGATACTTGGTAAAAATCACCCTGACCATCGAAGTAAACAACCGCTGGAGGAAACAGTCGGATATTATTCGGGTATTTATAGAAATAGGTGTATGCACAATCTTCGTCCGAACCATCCCAACAGTCTGTGTAGGAGTCACAGAAGTTGCTATAGGCAACGCACTGTCCGTTACGACACCTAAACTCTCGGCAGCTGTCTTCGTGTTTACAAAAGGTTTCGTCAGATGCATCCAGGCAGTCGTTTCTGAAATCACACACCAGGATGTAGGGCAGTGTGGTGAGGTGATCGTCACAAGAGAACATCTGCATTTCGACTGAAGTGTCCACACCTGCTGTGGTTCGGCAGTAGAGAGGCAGCCCCCGGGTTCCGCAAGCGCTTTTCGGGTCACACGATAAAAACGAATGCGTCACGTGACCAGAAGGACAGAAGGTTATTCTTACTTTCATATTGTTCCAAACTGTAGAAATCTCAGATACACGCACCGACACCTGTTTGGTAGTTTCTTCAAGGTGAGCATCATATTCGCACACAAGAAGGGATGTATATTCTCTGCAAGCAAAGCATTCCATCAACAAGGTGTGCAGAGAGTAGCGGAGGTAATAGAACCCACAGATCTTTCTCGTAAAATCGAGCAGGTATCCCTGAGTAGTGTTTGCTTCGTACGCAATGGTGTTATCAGCCCACTGAAATACATATCTGTAGTACTTTGGCCAGACTGTGCTGGACGTTTTCAAGCCAATTAGAGCCTCTCCGTGGTTTTTGCCGTATTTAAATAATTGTGAGAAGGCTTCCCACTCTTCCTTGGATTTCATACTAGCTAAGTTTCCTCCCAGCTGTCTACATTCAGCGTCTTTACTTTGTTCCATATACATGTAACACTTGCTACCAACGGCTACAGAGCCGTTACAGGCGGGGCTGCTGTAGGGACAGTGGGGACCCTCGTCCTCTCCTCCCTGACATTCCTGCTCCAGGTTGCACTCCAGGTGGTCTTTAAATGTGCTGTAATGAGGCCCCGAGCAATCCCACAGCCTGCTGTCTAAGCGGCGAGGTGCATGTGATGAGGGATGAAATGTGAACAACATTTTACTTCCAAGGCCATCGTTTTTTTCTTCCTTAATGTGAAGAAGAACCTTATTTTCAACAATAGTCGGTCCTTTCCTTAAAGCATATACTGTATCCACAAGGACCAAAGATCCCCTTTCGTCGATTTTATAAAGGTTTTTTTCATTCGTTGCAGAATAGTCGAGAACATCAAGTATCTCGAGCAGCTTTTCCGAAAAACTGATCATGGCCACGTGACCCTCTGGGGCAGTAATCTCTTGCGTGGCATTGTAACCACAGGGATATTGTTTTCCATCGTCATAGCCATGTGAGGTAACATAACCCGAGGTTGGTGAGGTCAATACTACAGGAAGTGAGTACAACTCACTTTTCTTCACCGCCTCAAAGTAGACCTGAAACTCCAGTGTGAGTGATGCGTTTTTCAGACTGTCTTTGAAGGAGAATGTTTGTCGGTTGAGATCACTAACCGCCATCACCTTGCGTCCTCTGACATCTGTGCACCTGTAGTCAACATCAGAGCATGTCGGGGAGCTGCTGAGAGCAGTGACTGTGACAGTAATCAAACAGGGATCCATGAAGACAAGAACATAACTCGATACGACATAACCTGCAGGTACTTCCACAGACCAGGTGCATGCCGGGACCGACCTGGAATGGTTCTGCTCACCCGATTGTCCGTAGATGACTCCTTTTAGAGTGGAAGACTGAAGGATGCTGGTGTTTGCACACTCATTCATGTTGATGTGAAATTCTTCTGGCTTCTCATTGCTTGGCATAGACTTCGGTGTTTCGCTGCTCCACCCAAACAAGTTTTCAGTGGAGATGTGAAGCGGAAAACACGAGTGGCTCAATGAGAACAGCACCACAGCTAGTAATGTTATGTTTTGCTGTGGGAAAACTTCTGTAATCAAAATTGTTTGAACTCTCCCTCTGAAGCAGGAGCAGGAAATCATTTCGACATTAATATGGAGATGGGACCTGGCTCCCGTCTTGGGTAAATATTGTCCGGCGCTTTTTCGAAGTGTATTCAGGAGTTGTAATAGTTCATTGACTAAATTGTAAGTGGACTACAAGCCCAGCAGTAGAAAAGTAGTTCATCCACGACACATCCGCTTATTTTAATCGTTGCTGTCAGAAAAAAGTCTCCGTAGAATGAAATATTTTCATTTTTACCCATCAAGCTGGCGCTGCTCTTACATTCTTTTCCTTCTGCTTGGAAACTTCTATCACAACTCCAAACAGAGTAATGGTGATGATACTTTTCCTGAATATTCTAAACACTTTGTCACATTTCTGCTTCCTTTTTTTTCTCTCTCTCTCATCAGCATTTGATGCACACACGTCTTTATAAGTCTAGTTCCACCATTAATTTGTATCCCTCGACCGTGAATAAAAACTCAAGTGTAGAAAATCTGTACGAACTTTGTGGAATATATATATTAATGCTAGGTGATGAATTCTCCATTCGTACTTGGTCACTTGTGAAGACTCTACAGCTTCATCAGTAACTACTCGAGACTAAAGAGACCACTTGCAACAATTACCAGCCACTTCTCAAGTTCGCCAACTGTTGTATTCTTTCTTCTTACTTTTCACCTCTTTCTAATTATCTGTTGTAATGCTCTCATTACCACCTGTGTAGTTTAACCGATGTTCTATTATCTTCTGGAAAGAGTCGGTCACTAAGAGTCGAAAAAAGAGGCTCGACAACGGCAATCATTTGTCCACAGACATGGAAGGAAGAGGACAAGTGCAATAAACTGGTCAACGATAGACATCGCAAATATCTCATGTGATGAATGTATCACCTACTGGAATTCAATGGAAAATGTCTAACTGCATTTTATACTACTCGCTCTGCAATGAATCGGACATTTTTAGCATCTCAAAAATTTCAAATCTTAGTTTGAAACTCACTATTTATTCAAAGCAGGTGATCAGAAAATTGGTGTATCGGGAAACAACGTACACGCCTGAACAATTTTTCAATTTGTTTTGCTCTAGTAGTTTTTTGTTTTTTTTTTGCTTGTTAAGTGTTTGACAATTGAACAGCGCTGAACCGTTATTTTTTTGTTTTTCTACCAAGGGACACGCCCCAAACAATTATTCGTTCTTGACAGACCTTTTCCTTTTCCAGATAATTCAAGCTGAAGATAAAACATTTATAATAACTGGTGGGAAACAGTGAACTTATGGATCGCAATATTTTGCACCGTAAAAGAAAAAAATTCCAGCGCGCATTTTGCTCAAGTATTTCTATCATAGATGTAATTGTACAAAATAACTCATTTTGTGTGGGTAACGGTTAATTTATCAATCGCGATATTTTTCCTACCGTACAGAAAAATCTTTGAGCGCGTGCTTTTTGCTTAAATATCGTTGTCATAGAGTCATTTATGTGTATTGGTCATTAAACTTTAATCTTTAATTTTAAAAAATACCTCAATTTGGTTCCAGAAATGTGTTTGGTCTGTTTCGTGTCGGTTGGTATTGTAATCAGTTTCGGATACTCGGAATCTAAGTCAATAAAATCAGAAATGTGTTTTGGTCTATAGTATTAAATGGTGCACAAAAAACCAAGAAAATGTAATTTCAACAATTAAAAATTATAATTTTATACAGAAAAGGGTAACATCGACAACAGAATTATTCTTAATAAAAAAATTTTCTTACTAACCTTCTCCCTGCATAGTCCCTGGTCTCTTTATAAAACAGAGATGTTGCACTGTTGCAGCCAGTCAGATTTCGTGAAGACCAAGGAACATGTTATGTTTAAAACGAGGTTCACCTTTAAGTCATCTCCTGGTGGTGGTGTTTCTGGATTCAGGTTTTTGGCAATGTTTTCGCTGGGCATTTTGCCTCCAGACAGAAAGATACGAGAAAGATGTAATAGGAAGCAATGACACAGGATCTTATCTCGTGACTAAGATTCCTTCTTTCCATCGAGAAGACCTCACTGACGGGACACTCCCTGACGCTTCTCCCCTCACGACCTTTGAAGGCCATTTGACCAGAGCTAATCATACTGATTCTTGGAAATCCGTGGAAATGAATCAGCTCACACCTGATTCCATCCAACATGACTATGACAGAAGCACTCAAGTAGATGAGCAAAGGACGGTAGAAACATTATATGAGGTAAGAGAGGAGCAATGCATATCAATTGAATTGCTACAGTTCGTAGGTCGGGCGGGCCGTGTCCACGGTCTTTTCGAAGAACTGTTCTTGTTCAGTGATTTTCCACCTTACTGCACCTTTAAAATTGTTGTCCCTGAAGGCGAATATGTCGAAGCCACGTTGAACTTTACCAAACAGGAGGAGACGATTTTCGTTACAATCTCAAAATATCACAACTTTCGAGATCCGATTACTATTGAAAGTTTCCCAAACTCCAGACGGAATTTTCCGTTGCTGCTGAGCGGCTCCAGCCAAATGTTTATGCGAATCACCATGTCAGTAGGCGTCTGTGAATTCAATCTAAGGTTTTCTGGTAACAAGAAGGACTCGCGAGTGACACTGCCACTCGTGCTCACCTCACCTTCTTCCGGCTATGTGGCCACCTGGGGCTTCGAGAACAACAGGATACACCCATGTGTTATGAACGCTTCCCGCACTGTTCAGGTTCCCCTCAACCACGTGGCTATGCTCAGCTTCTCCTATGTGGACATTCACTATACACCGACTTATTTGTGCAGAGCGGCTTACATACAGGTTTATGAGATCGAAGACAATGGAATGCTTTCGTTGAAGATGAACATATGCATAAATTCAGTGACACCAGCTTTAGTGCTAAAGAGTTCTTTTAAAGTTTTCTTTTTCACTGTCATATGCTCTGGAAGAGGGTTCAAGATGAGTTTTTCATTTCATCCTTTTAGCGAAGCGCCAGCAAAGCGTGACAGCGGGCTGTGGGATTGTTCCGTGCCGCACTACAACACCTTCAGCCAACACCTGCAGTGCAACCTGGAGCACGAGTGTCAGGGAGGAGAGGACGAGGGTCCCCACTGTCCCTACAGCAGCCCCGCCTGTAACGGTTCTGTTGCCGTGGGGAATAAATGTTTCATTCCCTTGAGATCCACAGGGTACGTAACCTGGTCTTCTGCAAGTCGGCAGTGCAGAAATCGAGGAGGCAATCTGGCCAACGTGAAGACCAAACAGGAACAGGAAGCTTTAAACAACATTTATCAGTTTTCAAAATCGCCATTAGACATGCATGTAGGCTTGAGCACATACTATGGTACTTTACCCCCCGAATACAAGAACGTATTGGTCTGGTCTGACGGCACCCTTGCCTATGACTATGCACATCTCGAAAACTATGCCCAAAAAAATATAGACGAACCCTTCTGTTTTGTTTCTGCTTTATACTATACTCAGTTTGTGCAGGAGTCTTGCGTTCTGCAGTTTAATTTAGGTATTCCTCTCTGCGAGTTTCATATTAAAATGCTTATCCCTCGACTTCCCGTACTTATGCCGCTCGTAAATAGTCAGCACCTGACACAAAGTAACAACACCCTGTACGTATCGTGTACTGCAGGTCACTTTACTTACGACTTCCTGTCATGTGACCAAGCTAGCCACTGTGGTGCACAAGCCTCTTCCTTGCATTGTCAGACCTGGCTGGGGGAGAGATCGGTTCTGACCGCCATGTTTGTGTGTCTCGATGGCAGCCGCACTTTGCCCTACAGCCTGGTGTGTGACTTCAGACCCGACTGCCCGGATGGATCTGACGAGAACTTTTGCAAACATGAGAGTCATTGCGACGGGTTTATGTGTCGTAACGGTCAATGCGTCGAGCTTAGCAAACGGTGTGACGTCACCAAGGACTGCTGGGATGCCTCGGACGAGGAATGCACCTCGTTTCAATCCTGGGATATGGCCGCCATCCTTCCCGTTGATCCACCAGCAGTAATAGACTTTGATCAGCAAAATGCACTTGTCTTTAAGGCACTGAATATCTCTGACGCATGCCCAGACACGCATTTCCGGTGTCCACCTGATGGCTACTGTCTTCCCGTTTACGTGCGGTGTAACGGCGCGTACGACTGTCCTTATCACGAGGACGAGGAAGACTGTGCGAGTTACACGTGTCCGGGCTTCTACAGGTGTCGCGCCTCCAGCGTGTGCGTGCACGCGGACCACGTGTGTGACGGGCGACCACAGTGTCCACAACACGACGACGAACTGTTCTGCGAGCTCACCTGCCCTCGAGGTTGTCTGTGTCAGGGTTTGGCCTTCGTGTGCCCAGCGGTATTCGAAATGCAGAAATTCCCTGCCATGCGGTATTTAGATGCTAGTGGCTCTGGAATGGCCACAACACACCTGTCTCCCAGCATTCACCTCGTGTGGCTGAGTCTAGCAGCTTGCAACTTGCGAGTTCTTTCCAACATGTCCCTTCCTAGTCTTCAAACACTTGACCTGAGCGACAACCTCCTCACCTGGCTGGACCTGTCGTATTTCGCGAAGTTTGAAAATCTCCGTGTCCTTCGCTTGGCTGGAAATCCCCTGGAGTCTGTCTTCACCAGTTCCACTCCAGCTCGTTCCTCTCTGAAACATCTTGACTTGTCACGAACATTCCTAAAAGTACTTGAAGGTGAAATGTTTTCAAATTTTCCGGACATACAAGTTTTAAATCTGTCTTTCGTTCTGCTAAGAAATCTTAGTTCGGACAGTTTCAGATACTGCACAAAGTTGATGGAGTTAGATATGAGAGGAAACGATGTCAAAGAAATTCACAGCCAGACCCTGAGGCATCTCACCTCACTGCGGGCTGCTTATGTCAGCCACTACACCTTTTGCTGCAAAGAATTTTTGCCCGATATCGAGAATTTGCTTTGTTTTTCGCCCACCGATAGCATCTCTTCTTGTCAGAATCTTTTAAGTTCAAAATCACTTTCTATTGCTGTTTGGGTGATGTGTGCAGCATCACTTGCAGGCAACATGTGCTGTGCTCATTACACATTATACACGGAGACTGGAATCACGGGCAATGCTTTTACTTCTCTGATAATGAATTTATTTATCTCAGATATGATCATGGGTGTTTATCTACTTGTCATCGGAACAGTAGATCAGGTTTATCGAGCCCGTTACTTGTGGTACGAGCGGTCATGGACTGATGGCTATGTCTGTCAGACTGCTGGCTTCTTGTATTTGGTGTCCACCGAGGTGTCTGCACTTTCCCTCTTTCTGATGTCGATAGAACGCCTTTTCGTTATTAAATTTCGTGCTTCTATTTTTAAGAGCTTTTCATCCCCTGTTTTTTGTTGTTGCATCTGGGTTGTCAGCCTTGTTCTTGCTGTTCTACCCTTCATAGTCCAGCGGGATTTGTACAAGCAAAACTCGGTCTGTGCACCTTCACTGGTGTACGATGGTGGCTTCAGTGGCTGGTCCTACTTCTCTGTATTGATTGCCATTAACCTTGCACTGAGTGTGACAGCCCACCTGTCCCACGCTGGCAGTGTGTGCAGCCTCTTAGCATCCATCCTCAGCCACACGGATCATAGGCAAGCGGGAGAGAAGACCTTAGCTCGGCGAATAACTCATCTGCTCATCACAAAAACTTTGTCTCTTTCATTTCTGACTGTCAATGGGTTGGTGATGGGAAAGTTCTATTCTGTAAGCCTCATCACTAGTCTGGGGTTACTCGTTGGCCCGTTAAGTGCTTCTGTCAACCCTGTCATCTACGCTGTTGGAGTTTTTCGAGAGATGCGAAGAAAATCTCAGAGACTACACCTGCTGAAGGTGGTCGAGTCCCGCTGCCACAAGTCTCAAGACACAAGCATGTCCTCCCATCGGACAACATGTCCCAGTTCTAAACAATAATTTCTCTTCTTGTAAGAGTTTTTTGCACATTCTCAAAGTAAGACATTTGCTGAAAATATGGGCATTCACTTTCGTAGAGATTCAGAAATTTCCTAGAAATGATACTTTAACGAGGTATGGACAAGCCAGGTAGGATAATCTTTTAATGGCAGTAAACAAGAAAGTGGAAACATTCTTATTAGTAGTTTTCTTCTTCATCGTCCGATGGAAGAATGCGTGGAAGGAAAGAATGGTTGAAGGAAGAGTCTAGTTGTCAGACATCTGCTCGCCTCCTGGTCTGCAAACCTCCGACTTGATGGAAGGCGCACGTTTGCTGTCAAACGCACAGCGCAGCACGTGCCTGACGTCCGTGTTGCAGCACAGCACGTGATGGTTATTAACCACGTGCAGCAAATCACAGCTTCGCTTGCGGCGGCTCTGCTTCATCTCACGTGCGCTGCATCTTACCGCGCAGCACGTGCAGCAAGTGATAAATGGAATTGTGAGCCGCGAGTGCGAGGAGTTTGCTGGGTGATACACGAGACAGTTTTATTTGCCTCAAAACTTTGACTTCTTTAGAAAAAATGTCTTTTGTAGCATCTCTGTGCGCCGACCTCTGTCTTTAGTGCCCCCCCCACACCTGCTTACACTACGAATGACCAGCCTGTAGTAATGTCCCCCCACCCCTAAACTCATGTAGTCCAATGTGGAAAAAACTGTCATCTATATTCAGTGTGCATCATCAGATCGAACAAACGTGTTTTGATCTTCTTGTAGTCCATGTTCTGATAGTTTCCCGATATGATTACGGCTTGTGAGGGTAAACAAGTTCGTGTCCAGCCTTTGCCATAGAAACCAGCCTCGTGCTTGTTGTCAGGACTTGCATTATCCTAACGGACTCTATCATTTCAATCTCGATGATTATTTTTAAAAACAAAATTTAGTTTGCTGGAAATGCTTTTGTCAGTCATTATCGATGTGCTTGTTATTTTATCGGGAGAAGTTTTTCAACCAACCAGTCATGTTGTGGGGGATTGAAGATGAGTACAGGGACTGGACATGGAGTCTACAATACATTTGCAGAATTGTAAAAATGATTAATTGTGTATCTCCGTGCTTAAGTTTCCTTTAATGCGGTTTTAAATTTCGTTTAATAGATATACATTTATAACACACACACACACACACACACACACACACACACACACACACACACACACACACACACACACACACATATATATATATATAAATGAATGAAACGGACGGATTCATTTATGTAAACTAAACTAACTTTTCTGTCACCAAAACCTTGTTAAAGAAGATTGATTGCCAAATAAACATTATTTTCTGTAAAATGTATTCTGTTTGTTTATAGAAAACGTATTTAGATTTTTTGACAATTTTATAAAATAAAAACATCGTCACAACAGATGCTATTGACTGGTTTTACCACTAACACTAAAAAAACCATTGTTTTTAATTTTTTGGAAACAATGGTATAGTTTTTTCGGTTACGAAAACAAAACTTAAGAATTTATTTAAGGTATGCAAACAAAGAAACAAAGGAAAGCCGAGACTTACACCGAGACTTGCAACATAGATATAATTATATATATATATATAGATGTGGTTCAATACGTGAAAGACACACAGCTCTCGTGAGCCATTTTGAATGTGCATCAACATATGATGGAAGTATGTTGCCCTCACTAGTTAAATACACTGCACGTGTACAGGATGTTGGTCATATTAGTTCAACAGACTGCTCATTTAAATTCAGGAAAGAGTCAGCTCTGTAGTTCAAGTAGCTGCCTGCAGGTTTCAGTTAACAAATAGTAAACAACAACAAGTAAGACATACACACAGTCACTGCGCTAGCTGTTCGTGTAATGAGTTTACATTGTTTCGGTGAAACTCGCATCTTTCTCGCACAGCAGCAACTACACAACAACACCCACAACCCCGTTGCAAGTGGCGGTGATGTTCGATCGCACGTGTCGTCGCACGAGCTCTGCAGGAGGCGACAAGCAAAAGGTTGAGCTGCGAGTCTGGCTGAGGATGAAATATGTTGCTGCAGAATTCAGAGTCTTTTACTTCACAACTGACCACCAAACTTTTTGTACTTGAAACAAACTGAGCCCCGAGTTTCGTGACAACAAAGAATGTTTCTTCTTGTTTGTCACATCATCATCATCATCATCATCATCATCATCATCATCATCATCATCATCATCATCATCATCATCATCATCATCATCATCATCATCATCATCATCATCATCATCATCAATCATCAATCATCATCATCATCATCATCATCATCACACTGAACCTTTTTATCACCAAACAAATGTTTATTCATTCTCAAGCCATTCGTCTCTTGATAGAAAACATCTTACTGGTATTTAAAAATAACCTGACTTTTGGGAACAATGAACAGTGAAGGAAATATTTTCTTCTTGAAAAGTTTTTTGTTTTTTTAACTCATGTCAGTTATAAATGATCGAGCTCTGCCTTACACATAACTCAGAATTCAGAAAGTATTTACTTACATATTTTTAGTAGAAACTAAGTAGGTTTCATTTTCTCCTCCGAACCACGCCTAAGCAGAATTGAAGTGAACGTATTCCCGTTTATCTTGTCTTGTTGCGTAGTAGCTGTAAAGTAGTTGGATAGATGATAAACAACAGCTGAGGGGTGGGGGAGGGGCAAGGGGAGCAACCGCGCCCTCAGAAAAGATTCTGAGGGGACAAACATATCTTTCTCCTCCCCCTACCGGCTCAATGCTTGAGATGATGATGATGATGATGATAATAATAATAATAATAATAAAAGTTAGCTTGTATAGCGCCCTATATATCCTCCCTTTTGGCCGAATTCAAGGCGCTTCACAAATGACAGATGGTGTGACGTGAAAATAATGTGACGTCAGAACAAAATGACGTAGCTCCAGGTCATAGGGCAGCGTCTACACACAGCACCAACACAGTCCCCAGGCCAAATATCAAAGGTGCCACAAGTCGTAATACACTCCCTAGTCAATGTAGTTCCTAATAACACATCCTACACACATCACACATCACACTAGTCGTAATACACTCTCTAGTCAATGTAGTTCCTAATAACACATCCTACACACATCACACATCACACAAGTCGTAATACACTCCCTAGTCAATGTAGTTCCTAATAACACATCCTACACACAGCACACATCACACAAGTCGTAATACACTCCCTAGTCAATGTAGTTCCTAATAACACATCCTACACACAGCACACATCACACTAGTCGTAATACACTCCCTAGTCAATGTAGTTCCTAATAACACATCCTACACACAGCACACATCACACAAGTCGTAATACACTCCCTAGTCAATGTAGTTCCTAATAACACATCCTACACACAGCACACATCACACTAGTCGTAATACACTCCCTAGTCAATGTAGTTCCTAATAACACATCCTACACACAGCACACATCACACTAGTCGTAATACACTCGCTAGTCAATGTAGTTCCTAATAACACATCCTACACACAGCACACATCACACTAGTCGTAATACACTCCCTAGTCAATGTAGTTCCTAATAACACATCCTACACACAGCACACAGCACACTAGTCGTAATACACTCCCTAGTCAATGTAGTTCCTAATAACACATCCTACACACAGCACACATCACACTAGTCGTAATACACTCCCTAGTCAATGTAGTTCCTAATAACACATCCTACACACAGCACACATCACACTAGTCGTAATACACTCCCTAGTCAATGTAGTTCCTAATAACACATCCTACACACAGCACACATCACACTAGTCGTAATACACTCCCTAGTCAATGTAGTTCCTAATAACACATCCTACACACAGCACACATCACACTAGTCGTAATACACTCCCTAGTCAATGTAGTTCCTAATAACACATCCTACACACAGCACACATCACACTAGTCGTAATACACTCCCTAGTCAATGTAGTCCCTAATAACACATCCTACACACAGCACACATCACACTAGTCGTAATACACTCCCTAGTCAATGTAGTTCCTAATAACACATCCTACACACAGCACACATCACACAAGTCGTAATACACTCCCTAGTCAATGTAGTTCCTAATAACACATCCTACACACAGCACACATCACACTAGTCGTAATACACTCCCTAGTCAATGTAGTTCCTAATAACACATCCTACACACAGCACACATCACACTAGTCGTAATACACTCCCTAGTCAATGTAGTTCCTAATAACACATCCTACACAAAGCACACATCACACTAGTCGTAATACACTCCCTAGTCAATGTAGTTCCTAATAACACATCCT